>OX439485.1:146193878-146688235 GCA_949320155.1 Melangyna quadrimaculata | reverse complement strand
CCAGGAATCGCCACTGACCGAAAGGTAATTTCTAATCCAACGAACAAGAAATTCATCGATACGAAATGCACGCATTTTCGATAAAAGAGCTTGATGCCATAAACTCTATTTACTGCTTTTGAAATATCAGGCGCAATAATCTTACTCTATCCAAAACGATGTAAAGATTTGTGCCACTCTTCGGAGAGATATATGTACAATCAGATCATCCTATTGCTACGAAAGCCGTACTGCCGGCCATAAACCAGTTTTCGTTCTTCGAGATATTTCTGCAGCTGAAAATTCAAATTTAGAGTTCGACTTTCAAATGCAAAGACTTGAGCCGTCACCAGGAATTCACTTTAGCAAACCTGGTGTTGATATAGTCTAGATCAGAGAGCATCTAAGCAAGAAGATCTTCGCAGACGGTTTCGTCAATAAATTGTCCCAGTGTTTTGAAACATTATTAAAGAAGTACCCGAAACCACCGTAGACTTCCAGCGTATACATCGTGTCCTTGTTACAGAAGATGCACATGCCAAAATGATGCAACATAAATTAAGAGAAGCAAGGAAAGAGTAGATAACAACCCAGGCAGCCAGGAGTCAGGGGGAGGTGAAGGTTCTCTAGCCTTCTAGGAGATTGGAGATCGAAAAAATTGGCGATAAAACCAACATCTGAACATTTTATTAAAAGCCAATAAATTGACTAATTATTTGCATTGGCTAATTGGAACGCATTGGCTCTTTGTTATTGAAAACAGGGATGACAGAAGATAAGCCACCTCTAATAAACTAAGATCCACCACCTAGTATGAGTAAAAAAGAGGTAGACAGTGAACTTCACTTATTAGACTGGAAGACTATTAAAGCTTAGGAGCAACAAGGACGCAGGTAATTATGGATAAACAGCAAAGTTCTTCAATATACGAAAGGTATGCATTGGTAGGAAACTTGAATCATCAAGTAAAATGGGAAGGAAGCATGTCCGATGACTAAACTATCTGCTCCAAATGTACCGTCTTCAAAAGAGGCGATCCTATATTTTAGCTCAAGAATTATCGATGTATACACTATATCTATACCTTCACACAAGTTCTATACCATGTACTGAGTGTGAATCTTAATAAGAGTTTTGTAATACCAGCAAATAGCACTACCAGTGTTGATTCTGGCCTGCAAACCATAGACCAAACCTAATTGAACAATTTAAAAAAATATGAACGACTTGAAGCTTTTAAGCCTCTTGATAGGTGTGTGGTATGTATTCCTTAACCAAATACATATTTGCACTACAACACACTTAAAAGCACGCTTGGTTATGAACAAAATTAATCGAATAAGATTTTATTGAAATGCTAATCTTGCTAAATATTATTCTTTTTTTTTTCTAAACCGACCCAACCTCCTTACAATGTTCCCAAGCAATCAAGCAAGTTGAAATTCCACTATAACTTGGACATCTTAAATCACCCACAACATCAGGTGATTCATGTATCATGTGTTAGCCATTGAGAAAGTCCACTTGGGCTAGATTTAAGTTGGAATTTTTTTTCACCAAGTAGATATACACTGTGCAGCAGACCAGATCGCAGACTTGACCAGGCGACGCGACGCGAGAATAGAACGCAACACTTGCCAAATCATGCGTCATACCAGTTTTTTCGCTTATAAGCTGTAAAGCTACTAAGCCACACCATAGATATTTTTTGTATTTCTCGGGCGTGGTATTGGACTGGACATCTCAAACGCCATTGCATACCAACACGCTGGACTCCCAGTGTCTGTCTGTCTGACTGACTGTCATCAAAGGAATTTCTCACTCGTGTATCGCTAATGATTTCATTAAATATATACGCACAACTGATATTGGAATCAAGCGCGAATTAAGATAGCTTGCTGTCTTAGAGCTGCTGGCACTCTGACGACTGGTATGCTAGAGCCACACCACTTTGGAAGTCTTCGCACGAGTGCGAGGTGCTTGAGAGAGTGTGCTGGGGTGTGAAATAATGATGGTAAGCCATAAATCGTTTGACGCCTAATACCAAGTTCCATACGCACTGTCACAGCATAAATCTTCAGTCCTACCGACTCGATCCTCTCTTGCTAGCTCCATGTCCGTGGCCAAAGCCTTATAGCTCATTCCAATCGGACACTCCATGGTGCTCGCGCTCGCGCGGGACACACACAAAATGTACCGGTTTGTGGAGTTGTGTCCAGTGTCCATACCAGTGTCGACTCTACGCGCCAGCCAAAATGCGATTGCGAGCCATCCGGCAAGCATTAAAAGCCAATAAATTAATAAATTATCACATTAAAATAAATTGCATCTAAATGTTCTTAGATTCACATTAATTAACCAGAGATTGAATGATTTATAGGCAGATCGAGTGTCGCCTTCAGTATTTTGTGCGGATGGGACGGATGGACCATGGTGATGGTGCAATTATCCTGGATTCCTCTAACATCATATGTACTGTCGTACTTGAGCTTGAGGAACTCGGAAGATTGTTATGTTCGTCCCGCAACATTTATGTGGTAACAAGTGCCTCTGTGGGGCACGCATAAAACACCAGCAAGAACTTATTACCAATCCAATCATTTGCAGAAGAGTGCTACCAGTGTTGCTGCTTTGGGTTGTGATGAGTAGTTTTAAATTTTGCAACAAAGAAGATCCAGGCCAAGTGATTAGTTTTTGATTTCGATCGACGCTATTTTTATGATAACAATACTGGCTTTATTTTTGTTCACTGAATTTATTTATTTGTCGTTTTGTTCAAGCTAAGGACTTTATTTCAGAAGTCACTCAAAACCATAAAAAAAATCTTTTATATCCTGTTGTCATAATGTTACCTAAGGATAAGAGTACGAATGACCTCAATAAAAAGCGTCGATCTAAGAATATTTTTTGAGAATATTCGGGTATTCTACTTTAAATATGGTTAGTTCTTAAGCATAAATCGATATAAATTGCTAACAAAAATAAATTAATTAAATTTTGGGGAACTGTGGTGTACGTGGAACTTTTTTTGTTTTTATTCTGAAATTATTATTTTATAACTTTTGTTCTATTATGTTATTAGCCGCCAACTCAATGCTATAACTATATAGGTTTCTTGATTTGTGTGTCTAAAAAGCCAAATGTAAGCAGCATAGGAACAATTCGAGATTTTGTTCTATCTCATCAAAAAGCTGCCATACATCCATTTTATTTAATTTCAAATCCTCTCGAAAACGGAGCTTACGATTTTGATTAAACTTTTTACAAAAAATCTGTGCAACATTTTTAAAATTACTTCATACCAGGTTTTTGACAAAAAATCGTGTAGCAGAAATAAATGACTGAGTTTTTTTTTTTAGAAAAAATTGGATTTTTTTAGCATGTTCCCGAATATCTCTTCAATAACTTGGTTGCTTTTGCTATTATTTTGCATTTCGGTACTTCTAAGATAATAAAAAAAAATATTCCATTTAAAATTTGTATAAATAAAATTCAATATCTTGAAAACTGGTTGATGAATTTTATTTCAATTTAGTTCTAAAATATATTTGTCTTCGGTGTCAAATTTAATTTTTTAGACTGTTTAAGAAAAAATTTAAAAAAAAAAAACATTTCTTAACAAGTTTGTTGTAATTTAAACAAACATTTTTTAAACTGTAGACACGTGATAAATTACGTTTTGGACCGACTGGGGTAGTTTTTAAATGATAATTTCATTGTGAACTTAGCAGGACAATTTGATTTTTTTTTTCAAATTGAGGACTTCAAAATTTGGACCTAGTATTTCTTGAAATGCAAAAAAAAAAACAAAGGACAATGGGCAAATTGGGCCCAGCACCAATAAGAACGGCCTTCATATAGTATATAGGTACATGTTTATGCATTCATTATCCGTTAACCGTTTGTACAAATTCGCTGTGTGACAAAAGTTATGTAATTTTGAATAAAATGAGTTTTAGGGTCACAAATCCTTTTTTCCATAGTTTTTTCTTAATATTTTGTGTATTTTTTCCTCGATTTAAGCCATTTTTTGGAATTAAGTTCTTTGAACCCATGACACACTACCTAACTTTTTTCAGATTTTTAAAATTATGTTTATGGTTGCAAGCATCAATTTATGCAAAAAAGCAGTTTTTGGAGTATTTAATATGTAAAAAATACAAATATTGGTTTTTAAATAATATTTTTGATCTCAAAATCATCTCTGGAAAAAAACAAAAGAAATATCAATTTTTACCTCATTTATCAGAATAAAAATAGGTATTGTTTTTAAGGTTTGTTTGCAATTCGTAAAAGTAAGACAAAACGAGACTCACAAAACGAACCTCAAACCCACCCTTATATATTATTATAAGAGGTTACAATATTTTTAGTTTATTCCTTATTCAGTAACGAAAAAATTGGTATTACATTTATTACGGACGGATCACAAAATAGAACAAAAAAAAAATATATACACAAAAAATATAATATTTTGTTTGCTTTTTCTGTTACTAAAAGTTTTTTAACTCAGTCAGTTTTTTACTGATTTTTAGTGTCTTTGTGGTTTTTTAAAAAAGAATATTTGACCTTATTTATTTTATACATTTTTTGCTCCAGGTACGAAATCAAGTAAAAGTCTAACAGTTTATCTAAAATAACGATAATGACAACGAAGATTTAGTGTAAATATGTTTTTTTATCTACTTGTTCGACTTGGCTTTGATTCTGGACTATTTAGTGATTTTTGTGTAAAACTAGGACTTCGATTAGTGATTTTTTTATATGATAAAAAAGAGACTAACATTCGTTTTTAAAAACCGCAAAGAAACTTAACGTCGGTAAGGAAGTGACTGAGTTAAAAATCTTTTAGTACCATAAAGAGCAAAACAAAATATTATATTTTTGGTTTATATATTTTTTTTTTTGATCCATTTTGTGATCAGCCCGTAATAAATGTAATACCATTTTTTTCGTTACTGAATAAGGAATAAGCTAAAAATATTGTAACCCCTTATAATAATATATAAGGGTGCTTTTGAGGGTCGTTCTGTGAGTTGTTTTGTCTTACTTTTACGAATCGCAAACGAACCTTAAAAACAATACCTATTTTTATTCTGATAAATGAGGTAAGAATTGATATTTTTTTGTTTTTTTCCAGAGATGATTTTGACATCAAACATATTATTTAAAAACCAATATTTGTATTTTTTACATATTAAATACTCTAAAAACTGCTTTTTTGCATAAAATTGATGCTTGCAACCCATAAACATAATTAAAAAAAAAAATTTAGTTAGTGTGTCATGGGTTTAAACAACTTAATTCCGAAAAATTGCTTAAATCGAGCGAAAAATACACAAACTATTAAAGAAACACTATGGAAAAAAGGATTTGTGACCCTAAAACTCATTTTATTCAAAATTAAATAACTTCTGTCACACAGCGAATTTGTACAAACGGTTAACGGATAGAGAATGCATAAACATGTACCTATATACGATATGAAGGCCGTTCTTATTGGTGCTGGGCCCACGCTCCATACATTTTTGCCCATTGTCCTTTGGAGCCTTACTTTCAAATCTCTAGCATGCTTGGTTCTCGAGTTATACTGCTACACTGCTTACTGCTAACTTCACTGTGACTTCACAGTGAAGTTAGCAGGTCAGTGGATTACACCCTTTATTTGGTGAGATGCAAAATCAGGAACAGAATTGCAAAAAAAAAAACTGCAAATTACTGCGTTGGTCCACGTCATTTTAACACATCATGTTCCCTCTTGAATAATTTGTTCCCCAGATATAACCCTCTCCGGGCAAGTAAGTTGCGGTTTTGAAGTTGGTGGTTTGTTCTCAACATTTTCACTTCACCAAATTCCAACCTGTTAATAGTTTTTTCCCGGATAACGGGACTTTTTTGTATAGGTATGTCTAATGTGACTAGAGTACTAGACTATAATTTCCTTTAGCATTCTGTTTAACCATTTATGATACTTGGTTTTAAAAATGGGAACTCTGGCCATCACCTCATCACCACATCATCGTCACCACCATCATCAACATTATCATCATCACTATAGCATCAGCGAGCGTCATCTCATCTCATTGATTGCCAATTATACGGTGTGTTGGAGTAGTGGATGGCGATGGCATGTCTTAATCGGTGACAGGGACAGGGCGGATCGTTTAAGATTGACGAACTAAACGGTTAGCTGGACAGGCGAGGCGCTCTGATATAGCATACACACCATCAGGCGAGTTGGCTGCCGGATTGAATCTTGATCTGGCAGCGAGATACACATTCGCCAAACAAGAAGCTCTAAACCAGTTTTTAGTTTTCCTCATGATGATGCCGGTGGCGGTGGTCACAGGGGCGGTTTGTGGCGGCGGGCGGCAAATTATTCAAATTTAATGGCCGATTAAAGCCGATCTTGTACTCTGATAAGATACATCAAGGTCCAAAGATTGAGATTGATCGAAGAGATCGCTTAGAGCGAGGTATCGTATACCTATATGTATGTAGGCAACCCGAACCCATGGGAATTTCTTCCAGATGCGCGTATTCGGTCTTTGTTTCAACAAAGCACAATTTGGCTCTTTGTTACGCGGCCCATCGCACTTAATCTAGATTACGATGGTTTGGAAAGTATGTTTTTGACACATCCGAGAATCCGATCCCGATCGGAGTGAGAAGCTGCTAACTCGTCTTGTCTCGTCTCGGTCTCAGCGACCACCAGCGGCGGCGAGAGGCTTTAAAGTTGGCCTCCAGCTTCTCACTAAAAGCCCGCGACTAATCTAATGACTATAAATATCGGTGGTGCGTCTACTTGGTGGGCGCGAATAGAGCTTGGGGGCCAACGTTTTTTTGTTTCCCATGAATTATGGCGTAACCTGTTGGTAGTAATAATCTGCTAATCGCCTGAGTTTATTGGGATTTCTAATTAATTGGAAGCATATAGTTTGTTCTAATTTATTGTATTTAACGATTAAATAGGTTTTGGAATTTTGATTTCCTTAGATGATGCCGCTGCCGCCGCACGACAAAGAAGACAACAACGACGCACTGTTAAATGTTGTGTTCGGCTTTGTTTCATATGAGAAATATATGTTGTTTTGTTTTTATCTATGTTGTTTGGTGTGTGGTGACAGTGTGTGTCGAAAATCTATTGTTAATTAGATTTAAATCTTAATTTTATTCACGCACAAACGAGTAAAATGTTTTTGAATTTGTTTAAATTATTTAATGTTGTTTTTTTTCGGAGGTAGAATTTATGGCAAATTTAAATGACATTTTACGATAAGATGAGAGAAAATTAATAAAAAAAAATCAATAAAATTGTTTT
Source organism: Melangyna quadrimaculata (assembly GCA_949320155.1). Classification (NCBI taxonomy): domain Eukaryota; kingdom Metazoa; phylum Arthropoda; class Insecta; order Diptera; family Syrphidae; genus Melangyna; species Melangyna quadrimaculata. The sequence goes on along the minus strand of OX439485.1, from coordinate 146,680,935 downwards.
TGAACATTTAGTAACGGTCGTTAGAATTTAAATAACACAATGTTAAGTTATCCGATTGGGTAGGTAGTATTTTTGGTGACATTTAATGTTGTCATAACAAAATGGTGTTATCTTCACTTTGAGAACAAAGAAACTTTGTAGAAGAGAATTTCTGAATGAAAAATAGTTTGAAAGTCGTCCGGTTTCTATGTTTACCTTATAATATTAAGTTATCAATGAAAAGGAATTAATTTAAATTAAATAAATTAATTCAAAAATAATTAAAATTAATTTCTATTCAATACCTACTAGCTTCCATAATAGCTGTTAGAAAAAAATTTACATATAATCAAGCCGGAAAGAATACGCTTAGGTAACAGTTGCTAAAAGGCTTTAATTATTTGTATCTTACAACTTCTAGGAAATTTTCTATTAAAATTCCACTTTAACTGAATTTTATATTATAAACACAACTCATTGCTTCTTAAATTATTAGTAATTGCTTCTTAAGTAATTTGTAGCTTTTTTTAATAAAAATTACGGGATTTCTTTTCTTATGATTTTCTTTTAAGGAAGAAGTGTTCACCTCTATAAAACTAACAAAATTTTGAATGTACGAAGTCAAATAAGCTTAATGGAAGCTTTATACAATGATTTGCTTAATTTTAACGAATTCTCTAAGAACGAAAAAGTGAATTGGTGAAAAAGTAAATTAAATTTGAATGGTCACCAAAAAACATCTCCAGTTTTTATTTAAAATATTATCAAAGGGATTAATATTCTAGTTATCGTAATAGAAAAATAGAAATTTGTATTTTGGGCGAATCTGATAGAGAAAATGGTGGGAGAATTCAACAGAAACATTTCTTCATCATTAAAATGTTATCCCCGACGCAGAAATTTGCATATTTTTGCATTTCTATTCCCGATTTTGCAGTTCATCAAATAGTGCATGTGCTAGGAACTTGCTTTAAGGCTACATATTTACAGGTTTTTTTGAATTTCAAGAATAGGTTGAGTACAAGTTTTGAAGTCCTTTTTTTTAAGAAATTTGATAAAATTTACTTTACAGTGAAGTTGGCAATTAAAAAGTGTAACTCGAGAACTAAACTTGACAGGAAATTGTGGTAAGGGTAAGGCACCAAGTTTGCGTTTTTTAACATTTCAAGAATAGACTGAGTCAGAATTTTGAAGTCTTCAATTTGAAAAAAAAAAAAAAAAAAACCTACTGACCTGCTTAACTTACTGCAAGTTCCTAGCACGCTTATTTCACAAGATATAACATAATGATTTCACAGTAAAGTTGGAAGATCAGTAGAAAAATCAGTAGAGCCTTAAACCAAGTTCCTGGCATCGCGCTTGGTTCTCGCAATACACCATTTGCCCTGGTGGTAACTTCACTGTGAAGTTAGCAGGTCACTCGATTACAACCCACCAACTTCACAGACGTGATTGATTGTGCTTCTATGCCTCCAGGTACGCAGCAACATTAAGCTTTAGAGCCTTACGGATTTTCTTGAAAATTGTCACAGAACACTTTTATGTGATTTCGTAGAGAATAAATTCGATTTTTTATTTTAGCTCATCTAGAATTCAAGGATTTCGATTTCTTTTTAATTTTTAAGGCTATAGTAATTTTAATATATTTTTGTTGGGACTGATTTTAAGAATTTGTATAATTATTGGGTTAGCTTTATTTATCTCGCGTTAATGGTTGGATACATTTTATCCATCCTTACAGTCTAAGAGACGGTAGCAAATGTTGGTAGTATATGTAGGTATAACGAAAATTTGAGTATATGAGGGTTTAAAGGAGCATATCGTAGTAGAAGAAAATTATAATAACTGTTGGACTTCTTAGAGAAAAAAATATTTAACTTTTATTTTCAATACAAAATGTGAAAGAAAATAATTTTTGAAAAAGTTAAATCATCTCCGGTATAAAAAAAATGCATAAATACCTAAGTGGCCAACTAACTACTAATGTTCTGGCACAAATAATTTTAAATATATTGCTACGAAAAAAAAAACCGGTGGAATTCATTCACTTGTAGTCGTGGTATTCAAAAATGTAAAGTAAGGCAAAAAATAATGCACTGAACAAAAAAATGCATGTATCTTTTCTTGTGGTTGGGATAGAACTTTTTTGTATCAGTTTTCAAGACGGCCATAAAGTCTACTATGGGGCGTTATCCATTCTTTGCGGGGCACCCTGTATAAGGGTGGTTTTGAGGGTCGTTTTGTGAGTTGTTTTGTCTCACTTTTACAAATTGCAAACGAACCTTAAAAATAATACCTATTTTTATTCTGATAAATGAGGTAAAAATTGATATTTTTTTGCTTTTTTCCAGAAATAATTTTGACATCAAAAATATCAATTAAAAACCAATATTTGTATTTTTTACATATTAAATACTTCAAAAACAGCTTTTTGCATAAAATTGATGCTTGCGACCCCTAAACATTATTTTAAAAGTGTTTTTATTTTAAGTGTGTCATGGATTCAAAGAACTTTATTCCAAAAAATGGCTTAAATCGAGCGAAAAATACACAAAATATTAAAGAAAAACTATGAAAAAAAGGATTTGTGACCCTAAAACTCATTTTATTCAAAATTACATAACTTTTGTCACACATCGAATTTGTACAAACGGATAATGAATGCATAAACATGTACCTATATAGAATATAAAGGTCGTTCTTATTGGTGCTGGGCTCAATTTGCCCATTGTCCTTTCTTATAAGTTGTAGCACAACAAAAACATAAATGTTAAAAAAGTAGCCAAGTTCTTCTAATACAAAAACGTTTGCGTAACAAGTCAGCCGTAAAAGGTTGAGATCTAAAAGAACGCCAAGTTCTAAGTTTATTAATGTAATATATCAAATATTTTAAGTAGAGTAATATCGAAGAACCTCAAAATTTATTAGAGACATCTATTATTTAATGATTACTGACTTAAATTGAGTTGCATTTATTTTTATCACCAGCATTTGTTTTATCAGCCCCTCCTTTTTTTCCATTTTTTATATTTTGGACTTTCTCGGAAGATTCCAAAAATTATAAATTATATTTAATTTAAAAAAAATTTGTTTTCCATTCTGAATTCAATATTTTTGTCAATTGAGACATTTTTCCCTATTCCTTCTTTATTTTAGATGACGCTCACATCCCAGGATGGACTACGGCCAGTGGCGATTCCTCTCAGTTAGCAGGTTTATCGCCGCTAAACCAAGAATTTAAATGAATAAATTATATAATGTAATGTTGCAATAATGATAATGATTAGGTAATTGTTATAATCAATACCATAAATAGAAAAAAAAACCCACCTACCTACCTATTTTCAAATCATATTTTCCTTCACACACGACAAAACTCCCATCTTCCTATCTGCCTCAGCGTTACAATATGCGATACCAAAACCAAATTCTCTAAAAAGAGCATTGATATAATATAAAAAAAAAATAGATACCTACCTAACCTACCCACATTGTTCTAACACAATACACAACACAAAACTCTCATACAACAAGTCTCCCTTGAAAGCTTACAACATCCGCGCTACCAAATTGCATACAATTTTTAATAATATCTATTCAAAATACAAATACAAACACAAATACCATACAATCTTTAATACAAGAGCGTTTTACTACACATGTCCTAAGCAGAGCCCAGCTAAATAAATGAAAGCGTAAGCGTAAGTATGATGCGATAAAGCACGATACGGTATGCAAGCAGCTCCAGGTACCTACCTACTTACATTTTGGGTTCGTTTTTGTCATCTCCTTTTTTACTTTCGTATTATGTTTCTAGGAAAATGCGGTAGGAAGGATGAATGTGAATGCGTGTGCTTATTGTTTTATTATTAGTGTTCTTTGATTGAGTAAACATCCAAAAAGTTCTTTTAGCACAGTCAATAATTCCAAAAAAAGTGCTCAATTGGCAAAGCACGATGTAGTTTTATATTTTTGATATGTTGTTGGAGCATGTTAGAGTAGCCTGTATATAAGTTTGCAACTTTGAAAAACCTGTGCTCGCTGCAGGAAAAATTCAACAGTGAAAAAAACGCTAAATTCATCCCATTTTTTCCGACATTTTCCTTTATAACTTTGTGAAATATGCAACTAAGGAAAAACCGTCAACTATAAACTTGTTTGTTATAAAATTTTCTACAAGACCACATCAGTTCTAAATTCATGCATGTTATATTTGTCTTGCTATCTAACCAAGAACTAAAAAAAAAAATCAGAAAAATTAAGTTATTTTGAAGCAATCAAAAAATAGGTCAAAAAATGTCCAATCGTGCTAAAAATTTGTAATCAAATATTTTAGAGTTTTACAAGATGAAATTCGAAAATTCGATCCAGATTGGTCAAATAATTTTGGCAAGAAACGTGATGTTAACTAAGTGCAACAAGCAATGTTTGCATCACTCCTGTGGTCAAAGTAGGACACTTAAGTTGGCACTGATTTTTTTGTTCATGTACTTGGAACCCTTAAGTATGATAAAATATACTTATGATATTTTTATCTTTTTGCAACTTTGATAACAATTTTAAAACTTCCGAAAATTGTACACTTGGCATGTAAATATGTAATTTCGTGAACATTTTCGAAACTTTTAAATTCGCTTCCAAAGTTGCTTAAAAAAAGATATAAATATTATAGCTATATTTTATGATAGTTAAGGGTTCCAAGTACGTGTACAAAATTTAGTGCCAACTTAAGTGTCCTACTTTGACCACAACAATGATGCAAACATTGCGTGTTGCACTTAATTAACATTATGTTTCTTGACATAACTATTTGACCGATCTGGATCGAATTTTCAAATTCCGTCTTATATTACTCTAGACTATTTGATTCCAAATTTTAAGCAGAATTGGATAATTTTTGACTTATTTTTTGATTGCTTCAAAATTACTTAGTTTTTCATGGTTAAATAGCAACACAAATATAACATGCATGAATTTAAAACTGATGTGGGCTTGTAGAAAATTTTATAACAAACAAGTTTATAGTGGAAATTTTTTTATTTAATTGCATATTTCCAAAGTTATAAAGGAAAATGTCGGAAAAAATGGGCTGATTTTAGCGTTTTTTTTCACTGTCGCATTTTTCCTGCAGCGAGCACAGGTTTTCGAGCTGCAAACTTAGATACAGACTACTCTAACAACATATCAGCAATGCAGAACTGCATCGCGCTTTGCGAATTTATTGTCAAATTGACTGGGCTATTTGCGAAATAAACATAAACAGTTGATTCGTATTGAATCCTAAAAGTGCGAAATTAGTTAATTATTTTATATTTGCGTGGATTTTAAATGTGAGTAAATATATTTGTAGATTGTGGTGCTTTGAAATACGAGAGTGCGACATTGTTTTTTTTTGGAGAAGTGAGATGGAAGTAAATGCATATATGCTTAGAACCTAGAAATAATATTATTATAATAAAATAGATCATAGTTAAATAATCGTCAATTTATTTTGGCATAAAGTCGCTAGTAGTATCTTTTATCGGGTGACCGCTAACGTGAAATTTGTTTACATAGCTTTGAACGTAAACTAAATTGTTTAAAGATAGGTACATACATACCTTCATACATTAATGTGGGTAGGTAAGGTTAAATTTAAGATTTTTTGCAACGCAAACCATATAAATATAGGATGTAGATATTTATATTTATATAATTGTTATAGAAAGTGACGATTTTTATGAAAAAGTCATCGAAAATGTTGTGTCCGTCGAACGACGAAGCGAACTTATGTATCAATACATTTTTAAACTTTTATTTTGTATCATTTATTAATGTTTTTTATTAATTGTCGTTATCAATAAAATTAAAAAAAATATATGATTTTTTTTTTTTATTTTAACCTTCCCTAGACCACGTAGCTAAACCAATACTAAGGACCAGGATTCGCCACTGACTACGGCCTCAACCAACAAAACCTTTCAGCCAGCTCTATGCCTTGCTAGCCGCTTCCAGTTGCGCACACCAAGTTGGTTAAGGTCGTTCTAAACTTGTGCGCATCACTTGTTATTGGTTCTTCCTCTGCTGCGTACTATTTTCAGCTTCTTGACCAGGACAACGTCGCTGTATAGCCCGTATAGCTCGTCGTTGAATCTTCTCATCCACACTCCTTCGATACACACCGGACAGAAAATCCCACGAAGAATCTTCCCCTCAAAGCACCCTAGCAGACTTTCATCCGATTTTTTCAATGTCCATGCTTCTGCCCCTTAGAGCAGGACTGGGATGATTAGGGTCTTGCATAAAGACTCCTTGGTTCTCTGAGAGAGGGCCTTACTACTTAAATGCCTTCTTAGACCGAAGAAACAGCAGTTGGCAAGAGTAATTATTCTTCATTTGATCTCTGCAGTGATATGCCATTTGCGAGGTAATAGTGCAGCCCAGGTAGACAGTCTTTGACGATTTCGAAGTTATATCTGTCCATCGTGGCACGAGTCGACGATGTTGAGATCCCGTTTTCGCTGACAGCATATACTTCGTCTTGTCCTCATTAACCACCAATACCGTTTCTAACGCGTTGCGTATAATTGCTTTAAGAACGATGTTGAATAGGTTGCATGATAACGCGGCGTCGCCTTGCCTCAATCTTTTCTCAACATCAAAGGATTCGGTGGTGTTCTTACCGATTTTGACGCAGCAGCGAGATTTCTCCATCGTCATCCTGCACAAGCGGACGGGTTTGGCAGGGATGCCGAGATATGACATGGCTCTCTATAATTCGTCCCTTTTCACGCTATCATACGCGACTTTAAAATCGATAAAGAGGTGGTGTGTATCGTTCTGGAATTCCCGTTTTTTTTATAAAATCTGTCGGAGTTGAACATTTGATCGACCGACGGTTTACTTGCCTGGCCTAAAACCACACTGATAAGGGCCGATCAGATCGTTGACACAATGATTTTATAAGCGACGTTTATGAGACTAATTATTCTTCTGTAGTTGGTGCATTTCAGAGCATCTTTTTAAGGATGGGGCACACTATACCTAGGTTTCATCCATCGGGCATACTTTCATCCGACCTAATTTTGCAGATGAGTTGGTGTATGCTCCTAACCAATTCATCTCCCTCTGATTTGAATAGTTCGGCTGGTAGGCCATCCGTACCAGCAGCCCTGTAGCACTTAAATTTAGATATCTCCAGCCGCACTTCGGTTAGGTCGGATGGACAGCCTTGGCTATCATCGTTCAAGTTCAATGGATTGTTCTGCATACCTACTAGCGGTATCTTGGCTGTCTTCGCCGTTAAGCAGTCTAGAGAAGTGTTCCTTCCAGATCCTCAGCAGTAGAGAATACTGCTTCATTAAAATAACCGTTATAATATATGTTTATGTAGGTATAATTTATTTCATTTTAACAGCTTATAGATGTTTTGTCAGTTCATTGTCAAGCGGAGACCTATAAAAATCATAAATTTCTCCAGCTTTTGAAGTAAAAAGCACATCGTTCGACATTTTCAAATTTCTTATAAGCTCATCGATTACTTTATTATAGGTATAAAGCATAATATAAAGTATAAAGTATAATATAGAAATGCTAAACTTATTATTTTTTTTACATTCGATATACAAATGTTGCATCTCTGCACAATATTTAACCCATATTTTTGTCGCAAGCACTCTTCACCCCTTCGACTTCAATTTCAGACAAAATCCTTAAGCAGATAAGATATATAGGTATAGAGGTAAGGAACCGCGACTTTCCACAATGTCAATTGAGTCAAAGTTATAAAATCTCGATGAATCAATCGATAACAATGCAGAATAGGATTTTAAAGTTTTTATATGATTTATTTATTTTTATATTTTTATTAGGTATTTTTTGTTTCCACATTGAGAACAAAAGCACTGATCGATCACGACTTCCCCGCACACATTGTTATTAAAGATGCATTTATTCCACCCACAACTATATGGACTCTGATGTTGAGCTATATTATTTATATACTTCAACGAAGAAGACGTCGACGACGAGAGGGTTTCTCCAATCCTTTCAGCCTTAAATCACACTTGCAGACTCCGTCGTCGAACATCGATCGTCGATTTTAATCCAGCGCTCTCAGTTAATTGCAAGTCTTGGTAGATCACGACGAAACGACGACGATGATGACGACGGTGCGGAGCTGTTGCGACGCGACGTAGTTTCTTCGTCCATATCGAAACTCTAAAAACAAAAAAAAAAATCATTCGTATATTCATTTCTATAAAAGCAACTCAAAAGATGACATCTGCGAGTTCCCGAGATTTCCGCAGAAGTCAGTCACTAAGAGTTCCATAATCTTCTCATCGTCTTGGAACAGTATAAGTTTATATACATACCATAACTTCTGGCCTGGCCTAATACCTGTTGATGCCATTGCCACATGGGCAGAAGGTATCATAGCGGTGACACAGTGTTAGTGGTGTGATCCTTTTCCAATCGAGAACTTTCTGCATTTTTAGTTTGTTTGGTTTTATTGTAGAGCACATCGTTATCCTCTCAATTGAATCTTGACTTTGACTCCCCAGGAGTTGGTATACAGAGTGATCAGACTCTGTCAAGTGCATGAAATACCATCCAGGTCAACATGGATGGCCAATGATTGATTTTCCTCTGTGGATGCTGCTCGAGTTTGGCTATATACCTACCACAGGAGTCAGGGTATCCGGACGGCTCTGATGCTCTGACCGTAGGTATATTGTGTGCCAAAGTGGACTTCTTCGTTTGGTCGGTCGTCGGGGTTATTCGTCGTGCCTTAATTTACATGATATCAACATTGGCAGAAAAGCATCTCTTTTGTCTGCCCACAACAACTAAAACGGTACAATATGTGGCCGAAAGTCTCGCTGAAGCTGGGCTGCGAGTAAAATATATTTTCTTAGCATGGTTGGGCTTATCTCTACTCATGGACACAAGGTGGTGGACGATACCTTTTTTTATTCTTCAGTATTCAAATAGGTATAAAGTGTAGGTAAAAGTACCATTGGTAAGGTGCAATGTCAAGCTTTCTGTGGCAAAATTGATGAATGGATAAGGATGGCTTCGGCAGCTGGTGTATTTTTGGTATAATATACTGGCATCAGCTTCAAAGTGGCTTAATGGGATTCTATAGATGAAAATAACACTGATGCTGATTTGGGGGCAAAACTGTAAAGTACAATCATGATAAATATGGTCAAGTTGGGTTCATTAGAACTCGTTTGAGTTTTTGGCCAGTAGAATTTGAAGGGTCCATTAGCGGAAAAACGTCTTAAGTCCTAATAAACTAATGATGACATCTTTGTTATTTTCGAAACCGTACCACAATTCATAAAATTTATAAAACCGGAACGCAAGCTCTCCGAAGTCCGAAAAAGCGAAGGACACCTAGTAACCGTAGAACAGTTAATGTAATCAAGCAGCATTTCTAGCAGCTGCAAAATGGGTAACAAGTAGGGCAAGTGATAGGAAAAGAAGAAAACCGAGCGCCAGTCAATGAAGACCAAATTCCTTCACCCAGACGAGGTTGATTTAGCTATAAAAAAGCTAAAGAACAACAAGGCTGCCATGCGCCGGCCAGTTTGGATGAATCGCCAGCGGAACACTACCAATATGGAGAAGATGTGTTGACAGAGCGCATGCATCATATCATCGATAAAGTTTGGGTGAAATGAAGCATGCCCGATGATTGGACTCTCAGCTCCAGCTAAATGTCGTCGTCTTCGCATATAAGATCTTATCGAACGTACATGTGTGAGCGTCTTAAGCCGTTCTGCAACACCTTGATCGGCAAGTAACACCGTGGCTTCCGGCCCGGCAGATCGACCATAGACCAAATTCACACTGAAGCAAATTCTGGAAAAGACCAACGAATTTCAAGTCTTTTCATCGACTTTAAGGCCTCATATGATAGCATTCATAGCCAAGAGCTCTATTTGGCGATGGCTGAAATCGGAAAAACTGTTCCACTTGTATCACGAGACATTACCTCTTCCGAATTTTTTCAAACATTCACAGGGAACATTCATTTAGGTAGGTAGTTGCCACGGGCAACTAACGTGTAGCTCATTTAGCGCTGAAGTGTGCCGTTGTAATACGATAACTCGTTAGAACCTGTGGATGGAATTGAAGTGGGAGACTGTGGGCATATCCTCAGGATATCGTTCATTCTGATTTTAAATTATAATGCAAAGATTTTATTGTTTGTGGAATGACTGAGTAGCTTTTAGCACAATCATCAGTTGATCACTCACTCAGTCAGACCAGCACCGCACACGCATCATCCCCAGTTTGCCCAACTTGGCAGTTGGTTGGCTGGCACTGGAGCGGCCACTGATCTGATCGAATGATCATACGGCCGCTGTGCACCATAAACCGCCACCAAAAACTCAGTCCGCTAAATTGCGATCATTACTGTTTCCTTTTCCTGCTGGTCGTCACAGCTACGACATTGAGTATTGTAATTTGTAAGGTATGCCAAGTTTCGCTGCATGCCTCTATTGGCCAGTGTCCGCTACAGGTTGCAACGACCCTGGCTATGCCTGGCTTGGCTCTGCGTATTAGATCAATTGTTCGTGGTTTATTATAGGTGGGCCAAATCTTCCTAGATATAATACAGTTTGATAAACTGTGCTTTGATTCAGTCGCTGAGCATGGATATAATCTACCCTTTATGTAGTCTTCTAGTATGGATTCAGTAAGGGCGTTGTTGAAAGCCCCTTCAGCGTCTTAGAAAGTGACGAGAATTTATTCTTTGTAGTTTATAGTTTTCTCAATAGTACGCACTCCTTCGTGCCGGGCCGTTTCCTGGGTAACATGTAACTACTTCAACCTCATTCTGGAGCAGATAATGCGTCAACACTGAAGGCTCTATCTTCAACAGATCCGTCCAACTACTGGGATATGTGGATGACATATATGCACATCATCGGCCGCTCCCAACATGCCAATATAGAGTCCTATACGGCGGCCGGCGGTTATTAAAGAACAGGCGAAACTCGTTGGTCTTGAAGTAAACGAGGACCAAGTACCTGCTGTCAACAAACAAAAAGGCATCCGTCCACCGGCTCGAACAAATACTATTGATAATAGCAACTTCGTAGTAGTTAAGGAGTTCATCTACCTCGAAGTAAACATGAACTCCACGAATGACACCTTAGTAGAAATCCAGGTTATAATTACCCTAGGGAACCGCTGCTCCTTCGGTTTGGCGAAACAAAGTGTCCGAATTTCTTACGCGTAAGACGAATGACATGCTCTAAAAAAAACCTTATACTGCCAGTCCTGCTTTACTGTGGTGTGGCGCTGAGTGCTGGACGATAAGAAGAAAGGGAGACCTGATACTGGGCTATTTCGAACGAAAAATTCTTCAACGGATAATCGATCCTGTGTGCGAGGAGGTCAAATGGATAAGAAGATAAAACTGCAAACTCTATTAGCTGTACAAGGAAGCTGAACCTCCTCCGGTTTAAGGACCAAGTCGTCGCGGACGCCAGAGCGCTTGGTTTGGATGACTGGAAGCAGCGTGCTTGGGATCGTAGAGGAAGGAAAGCCATAGTGCCTCAGGCAGCGACTCTTCATGGATCAAGAGCCTGGTAAGCAAGAAAGTCTTATAGTGTAACTATTGGATCACTGACGGTCACCGCTGCCGTATTGATGCTTTCTTATATGTAATCAGCTGTTAATTATATAAGTCTACCTACCTTAATATTCATTTGCCAGTAAATTCTGCCCTTCCCCCCATAGAACTTCCACTCAGTTCTCCTAATTTAAAAGTGCCATACAAGATACAACCCCATTTAGCTTTCTTTGACACTGGTCCTTTTGCGGCAAATAGCTTCAGTTAGCCACTTGATCTATTTTCACAATCTTAATTGTAAATGTCATCAGATCACTGTTGTGGTGGCATGGCGGTGGCAGGCACGGGCTACTACAGCGTTAAAGTTAGCTTCATAAACAACATCAAATGGATCAGCTACCTATACCTTACCCTCAATCTTATTATGTCCAAGTCCAATCTGAACAAACCTACCTTCTTTTCGCTGTCGTTGCTGTAGCTCGTAGCGTACCCTAGAGTAAGCTCAATTAGTGATTGAAATAAAAAAAAAAGAAACAGAAAACTCTCCTAAATTTGGTTCGAGATGATCCTTTCGATGATCAACATCACGACATGTGCCTCAGCAGTGTGGCAGCAGCAGACCTCTGCATCTAAGTTGCAGCACCCCACTGGATCACACTTCTTTTTGGAAAACGATTCCGATCCGAACTGTGTGATCCCAAACATTTAGCACAGTCTCTCGCTACTATGTGTATGTGTCTATCCTTACAGCTTCCTCAGCGTTGACATGCTCCCATATGCAGATCAATGGCAAACAAAAAACCCTAAGGAAGCTGCCATGTCGATGGTCGAGAAGTCGCGTTGACGGTAACAACGAAGCTGAGCTGAAGCAGCAAATAAGTCGTGAGTGCGTGAAAATAGAGTCCGAGTCCAAAGGGGCATTAGGTTCCATTTAAGCATCTGCACCATCAACAACAACAACATCCCCATCATCAGCTAAATGTGTACCAGGAAGACACATTTTGCTCGAAGATAAGATGTTCTGTTGATGGGGGATAACACTCTCGAGCCATCAACCACGAGCCTAACAAGCCTAAATGAAATGAATGAAGAGAACTTTCAATGCGCGAGGCGAGATCAAGTAGACAGGTCAAACTTTTTTTTGCTGGCCATCGCTTTCGTTTGGCCCTTTTTGTGTTGTTGTCTCGGGGCGGTGGTGTGGACCGGTGTTTTCCTTAAATGGAACAAAACTGTCAGACAATATTGGCGATGGAACACATCTAATAAATTTGGCGCAGTTAATCGGTTACACGCAGCACAGTACTCTGCCACTTTACTCCTCCAAGTTAAGTTAGTGGTATTATGGGCCCATACGATGATTGACATAGGAACTCAATAGAAGCCTAGAAAACTATGTTTCGTCGCGTTTTTTTTTTTTTTTTTTTTTTGTTTCTTTTTGGTCGTCTATGTCTAATAGTCTAACCTGTGCAACATGCGGCTGTTATATTAATTGCGTCTAGATGACTGACTGACTGCACCTTATTTTTCGTTGTCGTCGTTTTGGTTGTTGTTGAAGCTGTCTGCGCTAGATTTCCTTAGCACCTCAAGTCAAGACTTGTACCCTACATACATCTGGACCCAGCTAGTACCTACCTATAGAGAGAGAGAGTGTTACCGCTGGTGGTGGCAACGTCACAACCATCAATCGCCCCCCCAAAGGGGTCTTTTTTGTACATAGATATATTTGCAACATATTCGCATTCAATATCTATTTGAATCTATCTATTTTTTCCGTTGCAGTGACTTGTGCATATTTCAAATCGCATCGCAAGCGAAGCTCGTCGAGCGGAGTTGTCGATGCTAAAAGCCAAGTGTCTATATGAGTTCTTGTTGTTGTTGTTTTTGGCTTAATCGACGTCTGGCTATATGAGTCATGCGTTTTGCTAAAGTTGAATGCAGCACCTACACGTTGAGATTATTTTTTTTTTTTGTTTGTATGAATAAAGTATCTTTCGGGTTTTTGAACTTCAAATGAGAAATAATACTGACATCGTATAGACGGGAACCTTTTATTTTTGTTTTTAGATTGGTTTTGTTTTAAATAGCTTGATGGTAGTTTTTGCATTTGCATCAAGGCTAGCCCATTTATAGAGTATCGACTTTTTGTATAAATTTCATTAAAACAATTCACTGCTCTCCTATGTTTGCAGCTTGCACAGATATCAAAGCGATAGAGATTTGGGTATATAAACAAAAAACTACATGGTCTAGTATGAACTTTTGTTAACTTCTGTAGAGGTTTCCCCAAAAATAGTCACAGTACCTTTGGGCTATTCTTACAACAAAGTTTAGAGGGCTTTCTTGTTCAGTTGTTGACATGCAAAAGTATTCTTATGGATACCTTATGTAAATTAGAATATTGCTCTTAGCTGAATTTATTTACTTTTAAATGTCACAATATTTTGAAAGTTCTTAGTTTATAAATTAACTTAACCCTTTTGGCAATAAAAGGTACATTTAATTTTAAAATTATTTAACAATTGGTATATGCAGCGAATTTATATGGGGACAAAAATTAAACTCGAATATCAAAAACGTACACCCCGCAAGAGCTGTTTTGGGTTTTAAGATTTGTTTGGTTTAAAAAAATTAGCGATAGGGGTCACTCATCGCAGTTAAAAATGAAAATACGAAATACAGGAAATAATATGGAAAACATACCCCTCCAAAAAGTTTTGTTGGGTTATTTAATGAAGTTTGATTTTGTTTAACTTTTTAAAACGATCGCTCCAATAAGTTCCTTGGAATCCTTTTATCTTTATAGTGAACCAATCCTTAAATGGCATCATTATTTTTAGATCCATCATAGCAAGATGTGGCATGAAATAAATACAAATTTGAGCAAAGGTCTTCTTGAGTAAGTTCCTTGAATTATGGAGGATCGGTCAAACGACTTTTTCAACCAGCAACCAATCTTTTAGCTCCTAATATTCTTCTGATTCAAAAAAGAAGTTTTGAAGCTGAAACTATGTCGAACAACTACTATATTTTAGTATATTTTATAAGCCGGCATATCTCATCTCAATATTAGCAAGGGGACTTGGCGGTCGCGTGATCAACGAACCATCAACCAAATCGACCACATTGCGATAGACGCGAGACATGCTTCCAGTATCTTGGAAGTTCGAATGTTCCGAGGGGCCAACATTAACTCGGATCACTACCTGCTGGAAGCTAGACTACGTATGCGGATATCCATCATGCCACAACGCAGAGTAGATGGTGTGAAAAAGTACGATGTCGAGAAGCTTAAATCGCAAGGGACCGCCAGAACTTTTGCGGACCTAGTTCTCTTAATCTTATAGGAAGTCCGCCACCAGCATCAAGTGCAGAGGACCGACCAGGTGAAACACTTTCAATAAGCCATCAGGATCAGAAGTGCCTCTGATGTTCTGGGTTTCACTAGGCGACCACAACGAAACCCCTGGTTCGATGAAGAGTGCCAGCTGGCGCATCGCGCATGCAGCTAAGGACGAAGCCTACCAGACAATGCTGCAGACACGAACAAGAGCTGCTGAGAGATTAGCCCGGCAGCTCTATGGGCTGAAAAGGAAAGAGGAACGCCAACTTTTCAGGAGGAAGGTCGAGTCTATTGAGGGTTGTAGGGGCAGGGGTAATGTTCGAAAATGTTATCAAAGGGTGAAACAAAGCTAGACCGGAAGCCTGCCGAGATGAGAGTGGGAATATGATAGTAGATATACAGTCAGTGCTGAGGATCTGAAAAGAACACTTCTCTTGACTGCTTAACGGCGAAGACAGCCCAGAAACCATTAGAAGGCAGAACACTCCATTCAACTTGGACGATGATGGCTAACAGTTCCATCCACCCAACCTAGCCGTAGTGCGGCTGGCGAAATCCAAACTCAAGTCGTACGGTCGTGGTGCGGATGGCCTACCAGCAGAACTATTCAAATCAGAGGGAGATGAATTGGTTAGGAGCATACACCAACTCATCTGCAAAATTTAGTCGGAGGAAAGTATGCCCGATGTCTGGAACCTCGGTATAGTGTGCCTCATCCATAATAAGGGAGATGCTCTGAAATGCACCAACTACAGAGGAATTTATCTCCTAAACTTCTCTTATAAAATCTTGTTGGTTATCCTGTGTGTCCGCTTAAAACCTTTTGTCAACGATCTGATCGGCCTCTATCAGTGTGGTTTTAGGCCAGGCAAGTCGACCGTAGATCACACACCGACGCTTGTGCAGGATGACCATGGAGAAATCTCACTGCTCCATCAAAATCGATAAGAACACCACCGATTCCTTTGATGTTGAGAAAGGATTGAGGCAAGGCGACGCACGCGTTATTATGCAACCTGTTCAACATTGTTCTTGAAACAATTGTACGCAACGCATATGTCAACACTAGCGGTACAATTTATCAAAAGGCAGTTCAACTGCTTTCGTATGCAGATGACATAGCCATTGTCGGCAGAACCAAGTGAGCTGTGGTAAACGCACTTGTGAGCATTGAATTGGAGGCGTATAAAATTGGATTGGCGGTTAATGAAGACAAAACGAAGTATATGCTCGACAAAGGAATCTTCACATCGTCGACCCGGGCAAAATATCACGATGGACAGATATACCTTCAAAATTGTCAAGGACTTTGTTTACCTAGGCTCCACTATTACCTCGCAAAATGATATCAGTGCAGAGATCAAACGAAGAATTACTCTTGCCAACCGCTGTTTCTTCGGTCTAAGAAGGCATTTAAGTAGTAAGGTCCTCTCTCAGAGAACTAAGGAGACTTTATACAAGACCCTAATCATCCCAGTCCTGCTCTATCGGGCAGAAGCATGGACATTGAAAAAATCGGATGAAACTCTGCTAGGGTGCTTTGATAGAAAGATTATTCGTGTGATTTTCGGTCAGGTGTGAATCGAAGGAGTGTGGAGGAGAGCTATACGGGCTATACAGCGATGTTGACCTGGTCAAAAAGCTGAAAATACGGCGGCTAAGACGGCTGGGGCACGTTGAGTGTATGGACAGCAACGCACCTGCCCAACGAGTCTTCGAATCCATCCTCGATGGTGTACGCAGCAGATAAGAACTTATAATAGGTGGCGCGACCTAATGGAGGACGACCTCAACCAATTCGGTGTGTGCAACTGGAAGCGGATAGCTAGGGACAAAGCTGGCTGGAGGGGCTTGTTAGTTGAGGCCGAAGCCCACCATGGGCTATGAGCGCCATCTAAAGTAAGTATTATCTTACTCAAGTACAAATTTTCTTCGGAAAAAATATCAAATATATTTTTTCAAGAAAGTCAACACTTTGTCAAGTCGAGATTTTATAAGGTCAACAGTAGTTTTTAAAGTCTGTTGAAAAATTAACTGGCCAACACAAGACTTTCTTTTCCCCTGAGTAACCTTATGACATTGGATAATCTAGTATGCTACGCCATAATGGAAAGCAATGCCTGAGTGTTTAGATAGGTTAAAATCTTTACCACAAAAGACGTTTTGGAACAGATACGCAAAAAACCCTTGATAAATGATTGACCTCAAATGGAAAGAAGAGCAAGACGAAAGCTAACAACTTGAAGCTGAACACACTATCCATAAAAAAGCGGCGTTTGTCCTGTCGATGTCTGATATGTAGACGTATTGCCCAAGTAAAACATTATAGTTGTTCCTTGAGACCTGAGCTGATTGGATTCCGAACTAGGGCCGCCAGATTAAATTTGGTTAGTATCGGATGCCAGGGCACAAAAACCGTGACAAATCGGGACATTAAAAAAAAACTATTTATACAAATCTGGCTGTTTAAGTTTTTGGACAATATTTTTTGACTAGCTTAGAAGTTCCTAACGAATTGTAAAATTTTGACAATATAAAAAAGCCAATAACGAGATATTCGGGAATATCTCAAAACAAGTAAGTAACCGGTAATTTGCACAAAAACCCCAAACATTTATTTCAGTTCTTCGATTTTTATTTTGACAAAAACCTATGCAGTGTTACAAAAACTGTTCTAGGGATTACATATGTATGAAGTTCTATCAAAAACATTAGAGCGTTTTTTTTTTAGAAAACTTGATAAATCCGAAATTTTTGTATGACCGTTCTCTCGAGATAAGCTAAAACAAAAAATTGAATCTCACTCCTTTGGAATAATAAAGAATGTTTCACACCAATTTTGAAGCAAATCCATCGATTCACCGACGGACGTCTTTTGTCGAAAATCAGTTCTTGACTTCTAAATTATCGTAATTTTACTTTTGATTAAAACCGCGAATTTTGTTTATGACACCAAATCAATAATAATGAAAAATCGGGACATTTTGTAAATCGGGAAAGATATTGGGACAGGGTTCAAATACCGGGACTGTCCAGCCAAAATCGGGACGTCTGGCAGCCCTATTCCGAACAATTAAATTTACAGTAGCTCGTTTAATCCTTTGAAAAGTTGAATCTTGAACCAAATCGGATAAATGTGCTTATCGACGCCAATATACTACTTCTTCATCTTCATATATTTCCATGAGCCACTGAACTGAACATTTTCTTGATTCGGACATAGACTGTCGAACGAGCAGAAATTGGGAAATTTCAACGTTGGACGTTTCAGCACCTCTATGGGCTCGACAAAGCTTACAGAGACTAAATGAGTTAAAAGTTCTACTCTGACACTTCAATAAATAATTAATAATCTCATCGGTATTGGAACATTATCAAGTAGTTTGCCGAAACTAAAGAAGACTGCCATCCAACACAGAGAAAGAGTTCATGATGATATATGAAGAATGAGCACATGTTAAAAACTGAAACACTAAACAAGGGCAGTGAAAGAAAAGATCCGGGAAAGATCGTAGATCCGGGAGGAGAAGAGATCTTGAATAGAAGGAAAACAGTTTACGAAGTCTCCAAGCTAAAGAAAATCGAAGACCGAAGAGTTTGACCACACAGAGGTCATGTTGGTTCTGAAACCGAAACTCAGACTTCTCAAACAAATTTAAACCACATCCATTAAATGAAGACCCAGCTCAACTACCAAGTATAAAAAAGATAAATAAATAAATTTGATGGCGTACAACAGCTCCTAGCAAACGACGAACTAGAGATTTAAAACTCCCAACTATTTCTGTGTGCGTGTTTGTAGGCCAGTAGGAATGGAGGGCCTACAGTTTTCTGCCAATTCTTAACGACTATACAATGAGAAGCCCTTTTTGTGTACTCCCTCCTTTTTCTTAGGTGAAATATGCTGCGAGATCGATCCCCAACTCCCAGGTGACAGTCTAACGAACTATCCGGTACGATGCTATGTGTAGACCTAAAATATAAGTTATGATAATAGTTAAAATTCTGTTTTTATAACAGGTTAACACATATAAGCGGCTTAGGTATAACGATCATCGCCGTTAAATCTAAACGACAAACAATCTTCTAAAAAGTAATCGAAAACTATTCACTAACCACTCACCTATTTAGAGATACTACACTCAATTATGCAATGTTCATGTCCTGCGTCTAAGATCCCATTACTTCTCTCAACATATATTTAACCCACATTCACATTTCCACATGTTTTCCATGTATAATTCCAACAAACACCGACCGCTTACACGCCCTAAAATCAACAAATCCAGTCAATAAAATATCTCCGCACTCCAAACCAAAGGAATTCAATTAAGTCATCACTGCATCCTGCATACGTACATAAATATATGTTGCCGTCCATGGTTCACTTGGCCATACACCAGTTGGTTGCGACTATGCGAGTCCTCCTCTTCTTCGTATAGCTGGGTAGCGGGCCGACCGGCCTTTACTCTTTTTTTTTTTTTTTTTCTAAAAAATATACACAACATTACAACATACAATCTCTTCTCCTAATGCCCATCAATTACTACCGCCCAACGAGACAATTAGACCCATAAACCATTCATTCGTCTCGTAGATTTGCACATTAGCTAGGCGAAATTTTTCGCCATAGGAGTTCCTTTCCGTTCAGACCAGCCAGCGCAGCGCAGCGGTCCTGCCTTGGGCACACGCGCCTCTATATCTCTGGCTTGGACAGCAGAAACATCGGACACACACAATCGAACTCTCGCTCATGTGCGTTTCACTTGTCATGCTATGCCAAAGGTACACTTGTCGAATATCTGAGCCAACAAATAACCTGACCAGGAAATTACATTGGCATTAAAGCCAATCCAAGACGCACACATACCTACCAATCGAGACCCCGACCAAACCGATCGCGAAGACAGTCAGTCGTCGCAAGGATCTTGTTTTCCCACACTGAGACTCCAGGCTGAGACTGAGGCTATAAGGCTGGGCCAAACGGCAAACACAATAAACCATCATCTACAGCCATTCATTATCATCCTGCTGGGTATTTTATTGCCTCGGCTATATGGTCGGGCCGGTTAAGCGGGCGTTATAATGTTATATTTTTGTGAGCATGTTTGGATTAGGACCACCCCGTAGTCATCGCTCTCATTGTAGCCCGGCGCGTCTGTGATAAAAAATATAAGAGATGAAGAAATCAATTAATAGGTTTGTCACTAAAAGTCATAACACTCAGGCATATTAAACACCTTACCGTTCTGCTTATCGATGACGCGCAGCCAACTCTATACGCACTTTTGTTGTGGCTGTTGAGTGTTGACCAAGCCAACAGGTTCGATTATTCAAATTAAGCTGAATTTTATTTCGGTCGATCACAATAACAAAATTAAGATCTTTCGTTCGACAACTAACTAAGGGGAGGCTTTGGAATGATGCATCTACTTACTGAACTGGTTAAGATATTCAAAATGTTGTCCCTGCTTTGGAAATAAAAATTGATTACCAAGTATAACAGGTGTCATGGTGAGTCGTCAGAACTTGCGCGTAGAACTTGAGGGTTAAATCAGTGAGGTTTTATATAATAAGCTTGGTATACATACAATTCAAAAAGAGATGAACTATTTTTCAGATTTTAATATTCCCTAGAGAAAAATCATTATCATACTTTTTTGCGTATAACGCATCAGTTGCAAGATATTGCGACTTCAAAAATGGACAACTTCGAATAAACAGGATTTTGTAATAATATCTTGCAACTGATGCGTTATACGCCAAAAAGTGTGATAATGATTCCTCTAGGGAATATTAAAATCTGCAAAATAGGTATAAAATATTTACCGAAAAGTTCTTCATTTAAAAGTAAAGAGCCAAAAACCGGTATTTTAGACCTTTGGTGTTTTTATTTAAATAATGATGTCATAAAAATCATATCTTATAGAAAAAAAAACTGTTAATGCATTCTAAAATAATATTAAAAAATGTAAAAATTTTGCAAAGATAATTTTTCGACTAAGCTTAGGGTTTAAAAGATATGTGCGAAAAACCCTTTTTTTTGTACAGTTGACACTATTGAAATCATAATATCTTGCGACTTATGACTCGTACGGGAAAAATTTTCATATTTTTGTGAAGAGAATAATATGATATTTAAATTGAGCGTAAGATTTTTTTTCTACAACTTGTGCTTTTAAGAGTAAAAATTAAAAAAAAAACACAGAAATTTTAAATTTTTGTCAAACTTTTAAAATAATTATATCTTCAAAACGATTATTTTTAAGAAATATAACAATTTTTTTTTTGTAGGGATTCACATAATGTTTCAGATGTTTTAGGAGTTATTAGGGCTGGCCACGAGACGATACTCTGTGAGACTTTTGTAAGTCTCGTCTCGGTCTCGTTAAAATCGAAAATTTTCAGTTTCGTCTCGGTCTCGTGTCGGTCTCGTATAATAAAATCTCGTCTCCTGTCCTACGATTTCCGGCCAACTTGTTGATTATTGGAACAAAATATTTTCGTTTATAGTTTGAATACGTGCAGAAGAAAATAATTATTTAACTGAAATTGGATTTTTTAATTTATTAGAATCTCTGTAAATTTCGGTCCAAATATGCAGTCTCGTCTCGGTCTCGTCTCGGTTGCTTAAAAGCCAGTCTCGTATCGGTCTCTTCATGCGAGACCGATACTTTTCTCGTCTCGTTATAGGAGTTATACGTGAAAAACCCATTTTCGACATTTTACGTTTTTCGAAATGTTGATATCTTTTTAACGGTGGGCCGTAAGAAAAAAATAGTCATAACTTTTTTTTTACAAATGACATAATCTACAAGTTTTGTATTAAACACTTTTTGATAGCATTTACCGTTTCCTAGTTTTATGCGAAAAACTGATATTTTCGACATTTAACCTTGGATAACTATTGACGCACACTGTGCACACGATTTGGCAATAGACTTTCGTGACAGTAATTCTTACGCTTAAATATAGACAATTGCGTTTAAAAACCTTTACTTGGATTTGTTTGACAGTTTGGCAATTTTGTTGTACATTTTGCCTGGGCTATATTAAATTTTTGTTTGTAGACTAAAACTTCAAAAATGAAAAATATAGTGTCTTGTGATGGATGTGATGAGTCATAATCTCTGAGTCGAAAAAATCCCATTTAAATCGCAAGTTAATCAGGATATACAGAACTTAAATATATACGTTTCTGCTCAAAAATAGGCTATTGGATCCAGAGGGTGATTATGGGGGCTTAAGCCCCCCACAGCTTATTCCTAAAATGAATTGAATGATAGAAAGCAATTCATTAGAACGTGCACAGTTTCAAATTCGTCTAAAATACTTGAGTGGGAGAAGAATAAAAAATCGTACCTTCGTATTAAATGCAACAAAAAAAAATTGCATGCAAATCTAGCTAATCCCAGAAAATTGGACAGGAAAAAACGAGCTTGGGCCCCAAAAAGTTAGGGGCTTATCTAAGAATAAAAACTAAGTAGTCGTTATAAAGTCCGGGCCGGGAAGAATTGGACAAAAACGGGTTCTCGGCTTAATAGTATTGGAGGAATAAAAATTATTTTCCCATACGAGCTTGGCTAGGCTTTGAAAATTTTCGGGGCTTGGCTCTTCAAACTGCCAAGGCCGAAGGCAGGTATACCAAACAACATCTATTTCGGGACTAAAGAATTACAAACAAATATACTCTGCGATCTATTTTCTACAAATTTTAACAACAAATTACTCTTCCCCTTAATGAGCAATCATCTTTTACAATAAGATAAATTCTGCATTACTTTTAAAATAAATTCAACATTAGCCGATTTTTTTTTGTCATACTCATTAATCACTCGCTTTTAAATTTTATTAGGAAAACAAAAGAAAAACTGAGTAGTCTGATTTGTTTTGCGTTTAAATTAAAAAGTGTGTCATTAATGAGGTTGAAAAAAAACTCGATTATTATTGAATATTCCCAAATGGAAATCCAGAAAAAAAAGTATAATAATTTATATTAATTGATTTTTTTTTTTAATTATTTAAAATTTCAAAAAAAACAATAATTTTCGCTACTACTTTTGGAAAATTTTAAAAACTATCTTTTAATCTTTCAACTATTAAACAAATTACTTTATAAGACTTCTAAACTAACTAAAATTATTTTCCCGACGGGAAGCGACGCACGTTTAGACAACTTGAATATTGTCTGATTGTTGCGTTGAAAAAAAAAAAAAAAAACAATTTTAATTTGTTGATTCAAATTTAAAAACAACGTGGTCCACAAACGAAATGAAATGAATAATCAATATAAAAGTTGACACCTACTCTAAAATGAGAAAAAAATAATGAATAAATTGTTCAAGGGTTTTTAAATTTTTTTTAAACACTCCGTATTTGTACTTGCGATATACGTAGTATAGGCAAGTTTAGGGTTCGTGCAAAAAAAAACTTCGAGATAGTAATTTTCCGGGTTGGGGTCGAAATTCTGCCGAGGTCAGAATTCGTTTTTCAAAATTCTGCTTTCAAAATTCTGCTTAACAAAATTCTGCTTTTCAAAAGCACGCGCTTTTTTACATTTTTGAAACTTTTATTTATTATTCGCTGAATTTTGTAAAACTAAATTTGGGAGGGTAGTAGGTACCTGATTTTCCCTATAAAAGTATGTGAATGCTTTCTTTTTTTCTACACTACAAAATGAAAGTAATTGTCATTTTCTTTTGATAAGTGGAAGTGAAAGTGTGCTTTGAATTATTTATGGCAGTTTAAAAGCAACAAAGGAGACTTTTCCATGAACACAGAACCAGTCATGCAGTCCCTTACGAAATCCTATATGATCTCAAAAAGGAACACTACCGAAGCTGAAAGGGTCAAAAATGGAGAGAGGATAAAACAGAAATAAAAATGGGCACGACTGGATCGCACAAAACATGCTCTCGTAGCTAACAGCTTTAACGTAGCTTGAAATAGTCAACGTACTACGTAAATATGTATTGGTTCCATAACATTATGATATACTTAAAAAAAGTTTTAAAAATAATAAATGATTACTATGAATTATAATAAATTAGTTATTTTAATAGCTAAAACAGATAGAGATCAAAAAAGTATGCAATCTTATTTGTTTAATAAATATGAATTTATGAAAATAAAAAATCGTTAGAGCGGTTTTTTTTTTAATTAATTTTTTATATTATAAAAATTTTTGAACTCTTTTTAAAATAAAATTTGGTATGCCAACTTTTAGTATTTAATAAAATACAATTTTTCACAAAATCAAAAAAAAAAATCATTGGCCCGTTTTCAAGATATTGAATTTTCAAAAATGAAAATTCAATATTTTTTTAAAAATCCAAAAATTATTTTTTCGAAAATTTTTATATGCAAAATTGTTAAAATTGAAAACCGAAAAATTGGTTGTATGACAGGTACCGTTAATAACCGTTATACAAATTTTTTTTTTCTACCAAAATATTTATTTTAGTAATTTTTGAAATAAATCAATTTTTATATATTGGCCTTATGATCGTAATGTTAGGGAAAATTATCATCTCTAATTTTTTTTTGTACGAATCCTAAATTTGCCCTATACTACGTATATCGCAAGTAAAAATCAATTGCATACGTTCCAATTCACTCGTTTAAATACAGATTTTTTTCAATAAACTTTTAACCTTTTATAATTATGACAAATCTAATTGAACCACCAATTTAAAGAAGGGAATAAACTACACAATTTCCAAAAATGAGTTTTTGATGCAAATGTCTTCTGTAAGGGTAGACGCATCTGTTAGGCCTAAGATTGCCACAAAAACCATTTTCACTATCGAGATATACTTGATTTTATAAAGCATAAAGCCTTAAGAAAGAAACAAATCCTGGAATTATTTCCTTCTTAGAACTAATTTGTTTTACTTATGTATATAGGTGCAAAAATATTTTTTTGCTCCAGAAAAGCAACGTTACCCCAGAAATGCCAACCGAAAAAGCTTATTCAGATAAAATCCCCATAAACCACAAAAAAATGGAAGACATTTGAAAAATCGTCGAATATATAGAAGAGGATGAAAAACAGTTCTATCTGAACATATTGACCTGGTCTACAGCCACTGAAGCTGCTGAAGAGGAAGACGACTAAAAATTGTCATAACAAATGTTATAACAATAAAAAAAATTATTTTCCGTTACATTCATCTTTTTTTTCAATTTCAAATATTCAGTTGTAAGAAGGAAATAAATGCAAGCTTTTTAAGACTACAAGGGACAGATAGGAACAAAATGTCTTTTGCATATGATTCAAATAATAGTGCTCTTTAAATCATCTATAGGTCAAAAATCCGGTGCAGGGAAATAATTCCACGGAAATCTGCTCCACATGAGCATTTATTTCACTCTTAGTGGGAATCTGCTTCACTTTTCAAAGTGGAGTTGATTCCCACTGAAAGAGAGTTTATTTCACTTTTTCCTGAGAATGAATTTCACTTTGAATGGTGGAGTTTCTGCCCACTTAGTGTGAGAAATAATAACACTTCTTCTCCTATTACTTTTGACTAGTGTTTTTGTTCTCAAAAACTAGTGTGTAATCTTTTTAAATCAGTTATAAAATCAGTCTCCAGGCAGGCGCCTATGTTGTCAGTTGTTGTACTTTAAGTTTATATGTCATAAAGAGTACCTTGGGTGGCCCGCTTCGCGGGTTCAAGGATTTTAACTCCCTTTTCGGGTCCTCTGTCCCACTCACGCGACTCCGTTGCTCCACTTAGGGTATGCTCAGTCGGCAGGCAGGCGCCTATGTTGTCAGTTGGTGTACTTTAAGTTTATGTGTCATAAAGAGTACCTTGAGTGGCCCGCTTCGCGGGTTTAAGGATTTTAACTCCCTTTTCGAATACTCTGTCCTGTTTTTCAAGGTGCATTTAAACGAATAACACAAAAAATAAGGTCGATTTTTAACTAAAATTGTTCAAACAACCATAAGGCTAACAATTTTTAGAAGGATTCAAAATTCTTCCTGGATCTTAATCCCCATATTACACTTAATAAATTCTATAATAAGATTTGTAAATTATAAAAGGATATGGAGAAATCGTTAAAAGTTTATTGAAAAAAATCTGTATTTAAACGAGTGAATTGGAGTGTATTATAAAGAACACAAAAAAAGAATTTAAAAAAAAAAGAACATACTGGGTTCCTTAAGCGAATCAGCATATAATAAAGTTCTCTTTGGTTTTGCTTAGACTTTATGTGACTATGTATATTAGTTTTTGTTGTTATTTTTTTTTGTTTCATCGCCATCGTTGATAAATCCGTCTTGAAAAAAAAAATCAGAATATGCAGAATTTAATTTTCCTATATTATTATTAGTCGGTATTTTGAAAAGCAGAATTTTGTAAAAGAGAATCGAAAAAAAGCTGAATTTTGAAAAGCAGAAGAATAGGCAGAATTTTGAAAAGCAGAATTTTGAAACCAGAATTTCGACCCGCTCCCTAATTTTCCCTAACATAACGATCATAGAGAACGCGAAAAAAGTGGGTCTCGCAATTCTGTCTGTCTGTCCGTCTGTCTGTTTGTACCTCGACCTGCAGTCTAAACGGCGATTTTCTGCAAACTTTGGACTTAAGGTTCTTATGGGACTCCCTAGAGGGGAAATTGAAATTTTTTTTAGCTCAAAAAATAACGGTACCTGCCATACAACCAATATACAAAAATCGATTTATTTCAAAAACGGCTCTAACGATTTTCAAAACAAAATTACGAGCTACTATAATTACTACAGTAAATATTTTGGTAGAAAAAATAAATTTTGTAACGGCTATTAACGGTACCTATCATAGAACCGATTTTTTGGTTCTCAAATTTCTCGTTAAAGGCTACACCGATTTCAACCAATTTTTTTATGTAAGAGGTCGTTTACTATTTTAACAAGTTTGCATATAAATTTTTTCGAAAAAATAATTTGTGGATTTTTAAAAAAATATTGAAATTTTTTTTTGAAAATTCAATATCTTGAAAACGGGTCAATGAATATTTTTTTAATTTTGTGTTAAATTGTAATTTATTTAATTCTAAAAGTTGCCGTGCCAAATTTTATTTTTAAAAATGTTCCGCTCTAACGATTTTTGAATTTTTTTTTATAAATTCATATTTATCAGACAAATCAGCTGCCATACTTTTTTGGAAACTCTATCTGTTTTATCTAATTAAATAACAAATTATTTATAGTAATTTGTATGTAAGAGGTCCTTTGATTTTAAGCACTTTTTTTAATGATATTGTTTTGGAAACACGACATATTGTTAACTTTAAGCTACGTGAAAGTTGTTAGCTACGAGAGCAAGTTTGTGCGATCCAGTTGTGCCCATTTTTTTCTTTGTTCAAAATGGATTTAAAATTTTCAAAACCAATTTTGAAGTTTTCAAACCAATTTTCCTAATTATATTATTAAACAATTCGCACGAATATCTAAGTGTCTGTCTCTACACATTTAATAGAATTTTCCAAAACTGTTCGTTCTTAATTTGCAGTTTATTTTGAAATAGCTTACCCATTAAAAAATTTGAATTCGTGAATTTACTTTTGATCAACGTCTCGTCATCGTAGTTAATTTTTGAATTAATTAATATCGGTTTTAATATTTTGTTCACAATGTTTTATTTTTCGAAACCAATACGTTTCCATTAAGAAATCAAAAATTAAAACATTTATACCATACCTTCTTATTTGAAAGTTTGAATTAAATCGTATTTTAACTTTTGAAAGTGTTGTGTCATTTCGAAATATTATCGAAGTTCTGACATGACAAACACCTGATTCTACTTTGGTTTTGATATCGACAATCTTCTTTCGTTTTATTGTTATTATTATTGTTGTCCAGCACCGCACCGGCATCAACAGTCGGCAGTGCATTTTTGGGTTGTTTTCGGTGTCCTGATGAGATTACTGCTTCACTATAGATCCAGCCAATGTAAATTATGTTGTTTAAGCCAGTTAATGTATCGCATGGAGTGATATCATCGCTTCTTCTCTTGGAGACAAGAAACGTTGGTGGGAGCTTTAACATTGATAATTAAACACTGATCACTTGACCATGAAAACACGCAAGAGTCAGAGCAGAATATCAGGTGGCCGCCAGGCCAGGCCACACCATATAAAGTAGGTAGGTACCTATATGAGAAGATCAGAGAGGACATTCTATTTAATGACGGTCGTTAATCGAACGTAAGCCAGGTTCAAGGTAATGTATAGGAAATGATCGGAGATGTGTCGCTTTATTTATTTTTTCTTATTTTTAATTTAATATTTTAAGAACAGGATTTCAATAAAACAGAACATGAATATATGGTATTTTTGGTTCCATTTTATAAACATAAGAAATAAAATGTGCAGGTATAAACAAGGGTTTAACTGAAACCGTAAAACGAGTTCTTATTTTAGAATCTTTTCAAGGATTTTAAGAATATTGAATTATAATTTTTTTTTGAAGCAAATCACCATTTGGAATTTCTTCATAAACACACTCGTAAGCTTTTCTTTTTTTTTAGATTTAACAAAAGTTGTCCGATTTTTGAATACCTACATAATGTACCTACCACAAAAGTGCTAAGTCAATAGAGACTATTAGATTCGGAATTTAGAGAAATAGTCGCTATTATTGATTTAAAATTACTGAAGGGCCTTTACTTCTTTTTTTTTCGTTTTATTTTTTTTTTATTGCATTCTTTTTTTAAAAGTTATCTTTCAATTTATTTGAATAGTTTGTGGTACTCATTTATTTTTGTTGAAAATTTATAAAAGCAGTCGTATTCAAATCAAAAATTGATTAATAGATTAGTTTTTTGAATCTGTAACTTTTTTGTAGTGTAGTACATATTAGAATTTTAGCTAGGTAACTATAAAAGAGAATTGAAATTCGGGATTAATTCCGAATAACTTCGAATTTAGGTTTCAAAATTTTTATATTCCAAATAATGAACGATAGGAAAAGACTAAGATTGAAACCCAATTTTTAATTACATATTCACTTCGCATTAGAAGTTATTCTCAATAATGCGGTTTGTCGCATTGAAAACTTTGATATAATTTTTACGTTTTGAGGTGACTGCCGCGACCTCGGCGGCACACCTCCATCCGATGGTCCAAATGTCCAAATTTTCGATGACGCTGAGGCATAATTGAGCTTCTATATTGTTAATGTGCCGAATTATCTCATCCTTTAGCTCTTGAATTGTTGCTGGCTTATCGACGTACACCTTTTTTTTCAAATAACCCCAAACAAAGAAGTCCAACAGTGTCAAATCAAATGATCTTCGCGGCCAATTGACAACGCCACCACGTGAGATAACACGGCCATCGAATTTGCGCGCAGAAGAGTCATTGTTTCTTTAGCTGTGTGGCAAGTGGCACCGTCCTGTTGAAACCACATATCGTCCACATCCATATCTCTTAATTCGGACCATAAAAAGTTCGTTAAAATATCACGATAGCGAACAACATTAACTGCCTTCATTTTGGAAAAAGTACGGCCCGATGATGCCGCCAGCCCATAAACCGCACCAAACAGTCACTCTTTATGGGTACATTGGTTTTTGACAATCACTCTTGGATTATCATTCGCCCAAATGCGGCAATTCTGCTTATTGACGAATCCACTGAAGTGGAAATGTGCCTCATCTCTGAAGATGATTTTCTTCGAAAATTGATCATCCACTGTTGCCATTTCTTGTCACCATTCTGACCATTGACGGCGCTTGAAATGGTCAAGACTTTAGATCTTGAGTCAATTGCACCTTGTAAGCGTGTAAATGCAAGTCTTTATGCATAATGTTGTGCAATTATTGGGCACGACGACGACTTGAGGTGGACGGCTCTTCAGCCACACTATCGCCAACAGCAGCAATATTTTCTGCAGTATGAGCTGTACGAACATGCACTGGTGTTTTCACATCTCCTACAGACCCAGTTTGCTCAAATTTTTGCACGATTTTATTGACCGAAAAAATCACGAAGTGCACGATATGCATTTTTATTTGAACGCCCATTTTCATAATAAGCCTGAATAACTTTAACTAGTTGCTCGATTGTGTATCTTTCCATGGTTCAAATTGAGTTAGTCTGAAATTGAGAAATGTCAAATGAAATGCAGAAAAAAACTTGACGCTTAGGTGTGGTTCACATTCGACATCGGCCCTTAAATGTATGTATGTATGTAGATATTGACTTGGTTTGAATTTTATTTTACAGATGAAAATGTTTTCTAACAAATCTAATTAACCGTGTTTTACTAAAACAGATTAAAAAGAGCTGAAAATGTTATCCCTCTCAAATACCACGAGAACGAATAAATATAACGACTTCGAATTTATTTTATTCTACAAAAAATTAAAAAATTGGTGAAAACTAAAAAAAAAATTTTATAGTAAAGAAAACAAATAATGATTTCACAAATAATTATGACGGAATAAACAACTGGTAATTTAAACAAAAATCAATGAAAAGTTTTTTTTTATAGAAAATAAGTGCAAAAAAAAATAAAGTACTAAAAACTCGTAAGAAATCTTTTTCAAACACAAATATCTTGAGAACCAACAACGACATCGAACTTCAACGCCATGTGTACGTTGTGTAATTTTGAGATTATTAAAACCACCTTTTAAAAATACTTATAACGACCAGCCGCTTTTAACGACCACTTCTCCATCATTTCGTTGGTTTTCATACAATTTGTACTAGTGCGACGTCGGATATAACGTCGGCGCCTATAACGACTCGTTGGATATAACGACGTATTTCTAACAAAAAATAATTTGCTACCGCCGCTTATAACGACCAAAAAGTATGAGAACGAGAGAACTAATACGACACGTGGCTTATAACGACGAGTGATCGCTTTTAACGACCATTTTTCCTTCATTTGGATGGTTTTCATACAATTTGTATTAGTTTATCGTCTGTTATAACGTCGTGAAATAGTCGTCTATAACGGTTAGTTGCATATAACGACATATTCCAGGAATGCAGGAAAATGAAAGAAAGAACTGAAAATTTAAACCTGAACGTGTATGAATATACAAATTCCTTTCTTCGCGAATGAATTAAACTAGGTTCTTTATTATTCTGTTCCTAATATTAAAAACTACATACCTACTATGTAGATACTAGTGTTTTTTTTTTAAATCGATCATTTATATGGTAAGTCGGATAAAACGACATCCGGCTATTGCGACCACATTTGGCTGGTCCCTTGGCGGTCGCTATAAGCGGCGTCGACTGTATTAAAATTAAAATATTGCCAAAAACGACTTTTATGTAAGACTTACCTATAAGAATTTCAAGGAAAATCATACTTAATTTTGGTAAGTGTTGCTAATGACAGGCTTTCATTTCAAACGTTCTTGCTTGAATAACTGATTTTATAAAACAAATATCAGGCCGTGAGTGGGAAAGTGGCCTAACTGCAATTTTATCGAAATTTAGTTTGTTACGAAAATGGAATCTGTACCTGCTACCCGAATTTCTGCATTCAAATTTATTAAGTTTTCGGCGTCATGCCATAGTTACAGGCCTTTTGTACTTAGGCCAAACACAAACAAATAAAAAACTTGTGTGCAACAGTGGCCTATCTACCACTTAGTCCACTTTTGCGCTCTCATATTTGATTTTATTGCTTGCAACCAGGCGCGAACGCAGGGGGAGGGTTGTTGGATACACAGAATATTTCGTTCCAAATGTCACCCAGAAGACCCAAAATCGCCTAAACATAATTTACGAACACAAATTAATTAAAAAAAAAAACTCCCGCCTACTTGCTTTCTGCGGACAGAAGACAAATAAAATCTGTATGCAGAAGCTAAGCAAGGCTTGCCGCAGATTGCTGCAATAAGAACTCGTCCAAAGTTCTTAAGAATTGGAATTTAGCAGTCTTTGAATACAAACCAGTCAATAAATGCTAATAGAAATTTGTTTATAAAAGGATCACATTACATATACAAATATGAACAAAATAATTTATTTTTCAAAAAATATCAGCCTAATTCTCGGCAGGAAACAATTTAAATGAAATTAGTAACCTTCTTACCTTAAATAGATTTTTTTTTTATTTTCGACTAATTGAGATTTGTATGCAAATGATTATGAAATAATTAGTTTTTTTGTCGATAAAAAAAAAACTAAAAATCTTTTGCTGCTCAGGCTGGCAAGGAATGCTTTAATTTAGAGAAAATGTTTTTTTTTTTTTTAGAATAACTTTTGTAAATTTAAAAATAGTTGTTTTTATTTAAACCGGAGTTGAAACATTATTGTCCTTCAAGTCAAGATTTTGACTTTTCGTGATAAAATATAATATTTATTAACATTTAAAATTTTTCAAACACCCCCCCCCCCCGAAATTTTTTCCTGCGTTCGCGCCTGCTTAAACCCTTCAGTTAGGCCAATTATTTTACATACATACATACATTTGCTCACAGGTGATATGCAATCAATGCAATGAATTGGGTACCCTGATAATGTGATCAAGATTATGTCTCAGCGAGTGAAAAAAAAACCATTCAATGTAATAAACTTTTTCTCCACTCTGAAATTGAAAAAAAAACATTTCACATAGAAAGATCTCTACAAAAGGACTTTAGGTTAACTGGCTCAAGATTCTTAAGCCTTAATATTTGAAGACCAACCGCTTCTTAGTATTTTGAATTGCTCTATTGGGCAAGTATTGGTTTTGTGTCCAAAAAAATTCGATGTTTTAATGAAATACAACATCACGATGATGGAGAAGTCCAAGAAAGTGATTTTCTTCAAACCGTCCTTGCGTCGGTGTGTTAGTCTGTGAGTCTGTGTGTTCTTATCGAATGGACGGATTTGCTTCAGGTGTGAAGCATTTTTATGTGATTCTCTGGAGGAGGAATTCGAATTTTTGTTTTAGTTCATCTAGAACGAATAGCTGTCATACAATGATTTGGGTTTTATCAATAGTTTTCTCGACAACGACTCTAACGATTTTCATTAAACTTTGTACGTGTAATTTCTAGAACAATTCTAATAACTCTGCATACCACGTTTCCCAACAGTGCTGAAAGTGAATAAAAATTTTAAATTTCAACTTAATTAAAAAATTAAATTAAAAAACTGGTTTTATTTACAAATCTTTGGCCTATCTTTACAGATTTTTACTTTTTTTTTTACATTTTCCCCCTGTAAAATAGTGGCCTATCTGAATTTAAAATCAGTTATAACGGCGTTTTGAAGGACGATGAATACAAAATCAAAACTTTGTTATTTTTTGACCTTATTGCAAAAAGAAAATCAAAGCTATGTATGTTTCTTTGTTTCAAAACTACAAGTGTTTGAAAATAACCTGTTTCGTAATTTTGCTCTACTGTAAATAATGAAAAATTCAGTTAGGCCACAGCCTCATATGTCTATGGTATTTAAGGGTACCAATGGGAATGGGAAGTTACTAGTGGGTAGCATCTAGTCTCTTTTTTCGATTTTCTCACTTCCTGGTTCACCGATTTAAATTAAATTTTTGTATGCAGACATTCTTAGAAACTTCTTAAATCATTGGATGTATTGTATATACAGTATTCTTATATCGTCGCTGTTTAAGAACACCGGCATAACTAAAAAAACACGATTTTTTAGTTAATGATGCCAGTCCACTAAAAAAATGGGCACGACTGGATCGCACAAACTTTCTCTCGTAGCTAACAACTTGAACGTACCTTTTGAAATGTCAACACCTATTTTTTGCTTTTAAGCCAAGTAGAGGCATAAATTTACCGTTTTTAAATCATATTGTCAAAATGTCGGGAACGTGACAGTTCAACAGTTTAATTTTTTGTATTACCAAACTGAGGCTAGTAGCTTTTTATAATTTACAACTTAAACAGCGCAGGAAGTGAGTTATTTAATATATAATTTTGAAAAAGGTGATAAACAAATTGTCGGGTACGTGACGCGTTTTATTAAAAGTCTTTGAAAACCAAGAAAAATTGTTTATTTTCTCTAGTCACACAATATTTGTAGAGGAGCAGTAGACGTATTATAATCGTGTATACTTTGTTTTTTGAAATTTCAAAATTGTTCATCAAGTTTTGAATTTAAAAGAACCATTATAAAGTTGACGGGGCGTTTACACACCCTTTTAGTATGAAATTTTTCGCCCCTTCCCAATAAGATGTATACAGAAATCTTAATTTTGAATATCTGACCAGTAACAATGAAGTTATGATTTTTTAAAAGCAAATAAAGCCGATAAGAAATAATTATTTTTATTCAAATAACAAAGTTGGACAATGACCAAAGCAGAAAATTGCGACCGATTTTTGATAAATTTAATAAATTCGATTGTGACACTAATATAGCACGTAGATCAACAAATGAGGTATCAAATTAATCGTTGTTTCATTGAAATATAAAATAATAAACAACTAAATCAATCGATACACATATTCAAATGTTATTAAGTAATATGTGTTAAAAATATTGTATTATCAATATCTCCACTCAACGTTCATTTAGGAAAACAATTTTTTTTCATACACACGAATTAACATGATTTGGACCAACAAGACCACGATTTGGACCAAAAAGACCACGTTTTCAACAAATATCTATTCATTGTCAGTTCCAGTTTCGTACATGTCGGGCACGTTAAATAATTGTCGGGCACGTTACGGCAATTATAATGCTTAAATTCAGATTAAGTACCTACATTGTTTTCAACCAATTTTTTTTTTTTGTTAAAATAATCCTTATTTGTTAATTATTTTGTAAAAAATTCTATTTTTCTATAAATACTCAAAGTTTAGCTAAAGTATACCAATGATTAATGAAGTTCTGAACTTTGGTAGTTTAAATGTCGGGCACGTGACGCAAACTACTCTTAGTATAATTAATAGGTTTTTTAATTTTTAACTACAAATCCTTTGCCACATCAATAATCTAGATTCTAGCATTAAGTTGTTTTCAATTTATTTTAAATAGTTAAAACTACGTACGAATGTCGGGTACGTGACAATGGAATGCCCCTGGAGCGGTTTTCTTAAAAATTAATTTTTTATATATAAAAATTCTTGAACATTATTAAAAATAAAATTTGGTATGCCGACTTTCAGAATACAAAAAAAATACAATTTTACACAAAATTAAAAAAATATTCATTCACCAGTTTTCAAGATATTAAATTTTCAAAAAAAAAATCAATATTTTTTTAAAAATCCAAAAATTATTTTTTCGAAAAATTTTATAAGCAGAATTGTTAAAACTGCTAAGGACCTTTTACACAAAAATTTTGGTTGAAATCGGTG
Organism: Melangyna quadrimaculata; assembly: GCA_949320155.1. Taxonomy (NCBI): domain Eukaryota; kingdom Metazoa; phylum Arthropoda; class Insecta; order Diptera; family Syrphidae; genus Melangyna; species Melangyna quadrimaculata. The sequence goes on along the minus strand of OX439485.1, from coordinate 146,645,768 downwards.
AAGCCTTTAACGAGAAATTTGAAAACCAAAAAATCGGTTGTATGACAGGTACCGTTAATAACCATTATAAAAATTTATATTAATTGTAGTAATTTTAGTAGCTCGTAATTGTTTTTTGAAAATCGTTAGAGCCGTTTTTGGAATAAATCGATTTTTGTATATTGGTTGTATGGCAGGTATCGTTATTTTTTGAGCTAAAAAAAAAATTCAATTTCCCCTCTATTTGGACTTTGGTCCAATAGGCGCATCTTTCGTTTTCATTGTTTGTTTATGATAAACAATGACATAGTTTAGTTTCTGCCATTTGCTTGAGGTGGACGGAAGTGTTTTGTATGTGAAAAAGTGGCATATATTCGTGTTGTGCCAAAGATTTATCGTTAAAAAAAAACGAAAAAAGAACTCACTTGTGTTGGACCAGTTTTCGCAATAAAGTAGTTTCAGTTTTATAACTTATTTTATGTTACAAAATGATCCACTTTTCCTGATAAGTTAAAAAAAAAAACTGTATTTTGCAATGGCACTTTTCAAACTAATGCCGTTTTTCTTTATAATATTTTTGACTAATCATATTAAATAAATTTTACTTCAATATGTTTTATCATTTTATGCCATTATTATTTATTAGTGTTGAACTAATTCCAAAATAAAAAAAAAACTAATGTGAATAACATAATTTTTGTCCGGAAAAAAACACCTTTTTCATACATTATTTAATTTATTTTGTTGAATTCCAATAAATAAAATATTGAAGTAGCTAACCTAATGTTTAAAAAAAATTAAAAAATTCTAAATATTAAAAAAAAAATAAAACATTGAAAAATCGTATGACTAAAAAACTCATTTTTCTGAAGAATCAAGATTTTTGAGTTATGCCGGTTTACTTTTAGAGCGACGATATGTACCTATATATATATAAGATTAATAAAAATAAAACATTTATTCAATATTTCAAATTTTTTTTTTTGTTATTTACCTTTTAAATGCACTTAAATTTAAAAAGAAAACTGAGGAATTAACTTTTTCCCGCTAAAAACTCATCAGATCAGGATTCAAGAAAAGAGCCATTTTAATTTAGAAGGTGAATTTTCTCTTATATGTACATATGTGCATATGAAGAAAACTCTGACTTTAACATGATGCCATGTTATTTTATCATAAAATTAAATTTGTTTGTGTCTATTCATTTCAATAATACGTATTTGTGTTCTACAATTGTTTCATCTTAATCTTTAAGTATTTTAATCTTCATGCATTACATAGTTCATCATGGCTTTTTTCAACAAAAATCCTTGTTGATTTAATTTATCTAGATGTTCGTGTTGATTTAAAGTGCTATTTATTTTCAGTTGTCATTTAGATTTTACAATTTACTGGTCTTGATTCAACGTTCAAATCTGGTATCTTATGATTAAACATGTTAAAAAACAAGCTGGTAATTGCATGGTAAATTTTACCTGATTCTACTCTGAGGATAGGAATCGAACAAAACTGATTTAAAAAACAAAGGGGTCAGCATATAGGGGGAGCTAGGAGAAGAAGAATATGGCAAATTTGCCCTGCGAAATTTTTATAAGATTCAAAAATTTAACAACGTTTTTTTTAAAGTTCGATGATAAGAAATAACATTTGTTAAAGCAAGAAACAAATAAAAATATAAAAGAGGAGGAAATATTGGCACACTCTTATTATCAGATTTCTGATACACTATAATTTCTTGTTTGCACTAACAAATGGCAAATATACACAAAACAATCAATATATATAGCACACCTTATTATATTGAACAGTATCAACACGCGTGTGCTGATGTGTGGGCTTGAATTCAATTAAAACCAATCTACATAAGGGATTAAGGGATGCACCATAATGGCACCCTTTATAAAAAATACACAAGACCTCATAATATACTAATACGAAAAATATTTATTAATAAATTACAATTTTCCTCCTTGATAATTTTGTACTCGTCTCGTCAAGTCACGTGTTTGTGTTAACATGCCATACGCACAGGTAACACTTAACCCACCCTCGCACCGTGTGTGAGTCGATTATGTTAAAAGGGATATGAACCTACCATAACTAACCAAAACAACCCCCAACAAAAAATGATCGCTTATATAATATTTCTGACCGAAAATCCTCTATCCACCCAATATACCATCCTATGAGTCATTTATTTCACGGCAATTAAAATAGGAACATCATTTTGTTCAGTCTTGTGTCTCGTGAGCTGCAATTTATAACACGAACCTTAAAATAAAACAGGTAAGCATTTTAAGTTCTTTCGGCTTCCTTGGGGCAGTACATCATATCGTCAGTCGGTATTAATCAAATGATGTTGTGTTCGAGTTTAGATATATTGGACTCCGCATATATAGAACATCAGATGGCCACTATTATAGCGCTCGCTAGCAGGAACAACAACTTATCCGCGGAGAATCAACACGCTAACCATCATGATGATGATGGTGTGGTGTCTTTTTTTTTACTTTTTTTGTTTCTTTCTAAATAAGTGTAACCCCAAGGATATAAAATGTTAAAAACATGAATTATTAGAACAATACTGCTGGCGTTTCTAGCTGGTGTGGTGTCATATGGCGTTTTTTGATGCTGCATTCGATATGCTTGTTTTTTGTTTAGTAATTTTATTTTATAAAATTTGGACCTACAGTAAAATCAAATAAGAGCGCTATATTTCTAAAAAATTGGTTTTCGTTTCGAAATTTTGGTAGAACACAGCGGCAAAAAGAGATGCTGACGGAAATTCTGTTCGATTGACAGCTTGCCGTAAAAATAAGTTAAAAGAAAAATATCAATTATTATTAAAAAGTCGTTGTTTAAATAACTGAAAAGGCGTTAATACGTTCGAGATTTAAGTAGAGTATGCCATCTGAATTTATGAACAAAAAAAAAATTCATCAGCTAATTTTTAAGACATTCAATTTTCAAAAAAATTTAATTCAATTCAATAATTTAATGGAGTTTGAATATGTTTCTATCCAAAATTGATTTAGCCCAATCAAATTGGACAGTAAATTCGCAAAGCGCGATGTAGTTCTGCATTTTTGGTATGTTGTTGGGGCATGTTAGAGTAGTCTATAGCCAAGTTTGCAACTTCGAAAAACCTGTGTTCGCTGCAGGAAAAATGCAACAGTGGAAAAAACGAAAATCATTCTGTATATTTAAGGACCTTATGTATAAAAAAAAAAATTTATTTAAATCGATGAAGTCACTAAACGGATATTTGAAAACATATTTAAGGAAAAAAAAATTGATTTAAATCGATGAAGTCACTAAAGGGATATTTGAAAACAAAAAAAAAAGATTCTATGAAAGGCACCTTTAATAACCGTTATTCGTAAATTTCTTAAAACCAAAGTACATACTGACTTTATACAGGGTGCCCCGTAAGTAATGGATAACCCTGAAATGCCTCATAGTAGGCTTTATGACGATCTTGAAAACTGATAAAAAAAAGTTCTATCCCAACCACAAGAAAAGATATATGCATTTTTTTGTTCAGTCCATTATTTTTTGCCTTACTTTACATTTTTGAATACCATGATTAAAAGTGAATGAATTCCACCGTTTTCTTACATTATTTGTGCCAAAACATTGGTAGAAGAAAATTATACTAACTGATCAATGCAAAATGTGAAAGAAAATAATTTTTTAAAAGTTAAATCATCTCTGTTACAAAAAAAATGCATGATTACCTAGGTGGCCAACTATTTTAAAAATATGCGCGTTAAATGCGGACTTCAAATTGAAGGAACCAGGGGAAAAACGGCTTAAGTCAATTTTTTTGAAAAATGAAACTAATGATGACGTCTTGTAGGTTTCTGTAAGTACTATTTGATGGAATAATACAATTTCCATAAAAATTTTGGATACATCTCAAAATGACACTTTTTGTAAATTTTTTTTCAAAGTTTTGTTTTGGCTGCAAAAATAAAATAAAACAATTTTTTGAAAAAGTTTGTTTCCAATCCTTGTAGCACTTTTACGTAGTAATAGTTCAAAACAAAAACTTACCCAATATTTTAAATATTATTTCGTATAGTGATGCCAAAACAAATTGAAATACATGAAACGGTCTAGCACCGCGTTTCTTAATATTTTTTGTTTTCAAATACAGATTTTTAAAATCGATGGATGTATGAACAAAAATCAAAAAAGGGTTTGTAATTATCATGTTTAGTTCCTTCGCAAGAAATGTTCAAAAACTATCTTCAAGTTTTCGACTACCATGTAGGCCGGAGATGGAAGTTTCTCTTAAAGCATATCATTTTATTAGAATATACAATTCATATAATTAAAATCAATGTATGTTGTATAAATGAGAACCTACATTTAATTGGAAAAAATATTTTCATCCCTTATTTAACTGTCCATAGAATTAAGCATTTGTTTAGAAAGTAAACTTATATTATCGTTTTTCTCGGAATCAATTTGAGTGGACTCAAGCCGTTTTTCCCCTTGACCCATCAATTGGTATAACTTGTAATTGTATCTAAAATCTAGAATCTAGATCTGCAATTCTAGAGTCAATTTAAGAAAAACAAAAGTTTTCAAAATTATCACAGTAGACGTGAAAATAATGCCATGCGTTGGGCATGGTAGATTTTTTATTGATTGCCTGTTTTTATAATGTTGTTCTTAATGATGAATCCAAGATTTTAACATCCAGGGCCGAGTGCAACATTACTAAAAATGTCAACAAAGTGCAAACAAAATTGAATTTTTGAGGTTGTTTTGAGTTATATCTTGTTCGAGCTGAAGTGGACTGTAATTTTAATTAAAGAAAGAGATTAACTTGTGTAGGTATAAAGAGCTTTATAACAAAGTAAGAGCGTGTGCAACACAACCACGACAGAAGGTTAACTTAAGACTAAATAAAAATTATAATATGTTATGTAAATCAATGTAGGTACAGTTGGGCGTAAACATACCTCTTCCATTGGGCTTTAACAAAACCATCAAATATTTTGTTGGTTGCAATTAGCTAGTTTATTTGTTATTATTTCCTAAAAAATAATTTCAGGCAAGTTTTAGATTTTCCCAAGTATCATAAAATGTATGGGTTTTTGAGTGCACTTATTAATGATTTTTTTTGTATTATTGTTTTTTTCATCAGGTAAAAATAAGAAAATGTTATGTTTATAACGTATTTTTTTAAAAAAATTGACCTCAAAATCAAAATTTTGCAAGAAAAATTAAACGCCATTTAAAATTGAATAAAACTCTAAAATAATAGCAGCTCAACTTAAACGCAGTTTTAAAGGCTAGTATTTTTACTAAAAAAAAGTCTGAAATGAGGTCTCTACCATTACTACCGACAGAGAAATTGACCTTAACATGGGTCAGGGTACACCAAAGTTAGCCTTTTTTTTAAATCGTCAAAAAGTGATGTCGAAGTATATGACCAAGAATCACATCCCAAAGTATGGCACACACATCACCCTGTATAACTTTAGCAGTGATCCTCAATTTTTGAATCGAAATCGTTAGAGCCAATTTTGAGGTAAATGGTTGTATAACCTACCCTTAATTTTCCTTATAGGGAATGACCTAAGAACCTTAAGTCCAAAGTTGAAAAAAATCGCTTCAGCGGTTTAGGCTGTATGTCGAAGTGCAGACTGCAGACCGATTTTATTTCTATTTTTTTTTTTTATTTTAATATAAAGAACATTTTATCTATTCAGGTTTCTTTCTTAAAAAGTATAATAATAAATTAGAAATGATTGTAATAGCTTCATTAGGATAAAATAAGAAAAAAGTTGGCTATAAACTAAATAATTTTTTATTGAAAAACCAAAAAATGACGAAAGGTTTCAATATATTGTGGAAATACTTCAGCAAAATTGCTTTTACTCAGTTATGTGGAGTATTATGCCAATAATACAATACTTACTTACTTAGGTCCTCGGACCTATTACGTCCGTGATGTTTCCCTTACGGGACATAGGGCCTCCACTACACCTACGCGCCATCGTGTACGATTTCTTGAAATATATTTCAGCTCTCTCCAACTTTTCCCCAGTCGTGCCGATTCCTGTTCGACCGTTCTTCGCCATGTACTTCTAGGCCGGCCCACTTGTCTTCCCTCCTGTGTGAGCGGGTTCCACTGCATTGCTTGAGATGCAATGCACCGATCGCCTTTTCGAAGCGTATGGCCAATCCACTGCCACTTTCTTCTTCGTATAATGGAGTCTATGGGCTCCTGACCCGTTCTCGTATGAAGTTCGGCATTGGAGATACGGTTGGGCCAGAAAATCCTCAAGATGTTTCGTAGACATCTATTAACGAAGGTTTGCAGCTTTCTAGTGACAATTTCAGTGACTTTCCAAGTGCTGCAGCCGTAAAGCAGAACGGATTCAACATTGGAGCGGAACAGTCGTAGCTTGGTCTTTAAGCTAAAAGAGTTGTTTCTCCATATTTTGGACAGCATTCCGAACGCAGCCTTTGCTTTTCTGATTCGGCTGTTTACGTCCAGTTCAGTTCCGCCACCCGTAGAGATAATACTCCCAAGATATTGGAAATCCTCTACCATCTCTACCGGTTGTCCAGAAATATTTACTTGGATTGATGAGGAAGTTCCAAGGCTGATCCTTTTAGTTTTTGCCGAGTTGATCTTAAGCCCTACGATTTCTGCTTCTCTCTCCACCCTTGTTGTCATTTGATGGAGATCCATGATCCTATGAGAGAGTAAGCATACGTCGTCCGCGTAGTCCAGATGTTTGAGGTGAGATTGCAGAGTCCACTGAATTCCCCCATTTCCATTTGACAAAGCTGCGTGCAGTACGTCACTTATCACCAACAGGAACAGTATTGGTGACAGTATACAGCCTTGCCTAACTCCACTTTGGATTTCAAACTCCTCTGACAGCCTACCTTTGTGCAAAACGTGACACCTGGATCCATCATATGTAGCCTTGATAATAGCAATCAATTTATCTGGGATGCCCCTCCTGGGCAAAGCAAGCCAAATAAATTCTCTATTGACACTGTCGAACGCCTTTTCAAAATCGATGAACAGCAGGTGAAGTGGTGATCGATATTCAACGCACTGTTCGATGATGATCCTCAAGGTGTTGATGTGATCAACACAGGAAGATCCAGTGCGGAAACCTGCTTGTTCGGCGTCGAGTGTGTCTTCGAGGTGGTCTTTAATTCGGTCCAATATTATCCTTGCTATTATCTTGGCTACTGCAGGCAGAACGCATATTCCTCTCCAGTTTTCGCACTGTGTGAGATCTCCTTTCTTTGGGAGCTTGACAATCATTCCTTTTTTCCACTCTTCAGGAAAGCTCTCTGCTTCCCAGGCTCTCTTAATAAGTGGGTGCAGTAGCTCGCTCGATGTCGTTGGGGCTGCTCCTAAGAGCTCTACAGGAATACCGTCAAGTCCAACCGCTTTGTTGTTCTTCAGTGCTTTGATGGCGGTGATAATTTCTTCTTTACTGGGGGGTACGGTGCGTATTCGGGAAATTGTTACTTCGGGTAGCTCAGTGGGAATAGGGTTCACTTCACTTGCGAAAACGCGGTTTAAAACCGCAGAAAAGTGTTCCCTCCACCTTATGAGCTGGTCCTCATCCGAAATTAGCAGGGATCCGTTTGTGTCTTTAACCAGGTGTTGTTTAGAGCTCTGGACACCAGTGAGCTCTTTGGTAATTCTGTAGACGGTCCTACTGTCACACCTACTAGCGGCTTCTTCTGCTTCTGTAGCCAGTGCGTTGATGTAGTTACGCTTATCACGTCGCACACTACGGTGAACTTCCCTCATCTTCATGCGGTACGTAGACTCAAGCTCGTTTCTCCCTGCTGCTGGGGTAGCTGCGATGCGAGCTTTAAGGTGTTTCCTTTCTTCGATCCTTGCCCAAGTTTCGTCGGAAAGCCAAGCACTATTTCTTCCTTGCGCCCGGCCGACTATACTTTCAGCACCGGATATGAACACATTTTTCACAGCACACCAATGATTTTCGATGGATGTGGTTTCCGTGCTGCTGATTGCGTTCAATCCTTGTGAAAGGTGGTCCCCTAGTTGTTGGCGCACTGCAGGATCCTTTAGTCTATCTGTATTAAACTTGGGCATTCGAGTGTTTCCTTGGGATCTCCGAACTGCAGCTGTACGCAATCTTACGGTAGCAACCATCAGATGGTGGTCCCGGGCCATTCCCATGTCAGCACCTCTTCTGTTACGGACGTCCTGGAGACTGCTTCTAAAACGCCGGCTGATCGCGAAGTGGTCAATTTGGTTGGAAGTTGCTTGTCTGTCAGTCGACACCCAACTGACTTTGTGGCACGTCTTATGCTCGAACATGGTCCCTCCAATAACAAGGCCGTTGGCGTTGCAGAAATCGACAAATCGTTCGCCATTGTCGTTTCGGTTACCAACACCATGTTTTCCCATGACATGCCTTAGCCCAGTGTTGTCATTGCCAACCTTGGCATTTAAGTCTCCCATCACCATTACTATATCACCTCGTGGAACGCTATCATAAGCAGCACTCAGCCGGTTATAAAAGGCCTCCTTCTCCTCGTCAGAAGAGAGCAAAGTTGGGGCGTAACACTGTATGATGGTGACGCGACGTACTCTAGTCCGGAACCTGGCTTTCAGGATCCTGTCACCTAAAGGCTCCCAGGAAATTAGGCTTTTGAGAGCTGTTTTGGAAAGCAGCAATCCAACGCCAGATTCCCGAGCGCTTCCAGGTGTTTTTCCGGAATAGAATAGTACAGTGTTACGGGTTGGTGACTTGAACTTCCCCGAACCCAGCCATCTAACTTCACTTATCCCTAAGATGTCCATCCTATACCGCATGAATTCCTTCTCTAGTTGCAGGAATCTGGCATTCTGAGGACCTTCTTTTCCATTATCAAGAAGCGTCTTCACATTCCAGAAACCAATCTTTGTCCGGGTACAATAGCCAAAAGTCGTCAACGAGTTATCATTAATTATCCGAGGCGTAGTGTTGGTTTCGGTAGCGGGTTGATTTCAGTTACGGAGAATGCTAACCTCCGTAACCTATCCTAGAAAGCTAGGCCTTTTCGCACTTGTAATTTTAGCCTATTTATGTATATTGGGATACATAAATAGTTGCCCGGGGACCACCACGAGGAGGTAAAACAAGCACTTCATCGTGACTGATTGTTGCGCTACTGGCCCAGACCAAGTTCTGAGCAATCAATAGTTTCCCGATCAGGCACGATGCAGGTCGCCCAATAATACAATAAAACAAATAAATTATATTTAATTTTTATCAAAAATGGCATATGATGGGGTGACATTGATCTGCATTTTGAGTGTCTTTCTCTTTGGACACGACAAAATAATGAACAAATGCCGCATCAAAACTACAAAAAAACTTGTCATTAAAAGACATACGCAGCTCACAAGTACAAGAAGTAGTATCCTAATATGGCTGCAAAAAAAGTAGAGAAAGATTGATCCTCCTAATATTGTTCCAGTGTTATGAAAACTTAAATTAATAATAATTCATTTATTGAACCCTAAGTTTCCGCGGAACATAGTTTGGGAACCGAGGCTCTAGATAATATAGGTTCTTGCCAAAAATATTATTAAAAATAAAATTATTTCCGAGTATCTTATCATTGCCTTGATTTGTTTTATCATAATTTTGCAATTCAGTCATTTTAAGTCAGTAAATAAATATTGCATTAAGAATTTGTATAATAAATAATTTTGTACGAATTAATAAAATTAAAGAAAAAAATATTTTTTAACTGTTTTTTTTTTTTTTTTTTTTTATTTATTTAAGCAAACATTTCAAAATTGTTATTTTAATTTTCTTATACGGTAAGAATGGATGCAATTGACATGCAGGAGGAATTGACATTAGTACTTTTCTCAAAAAATAAAAGCTTGGCAGCACTTTAAATGATAAGAAAACGAAGTTAGTAACGTTTGGTTTGAGTGATAGATACATAATCACTGTGGTCTAGATACAGCGGTTCCCAAAGTTTTAGAGCTTTGGAACCCTTAACTAGTTCCAAATATAATTTGGAACGCCAACTCTTAACGATAGCACAAAATGAAAAGCAACACAATCACATTTTAAAACCATTTTTTTTTTATATTTTATGTGAGTGTGGCTCGAAGTTTTCTTTGAAAAGTGAGTGTTGTTGTACCATTTCTGTTTGCTTTTTTTTTAATTATGAGAAGATCACACTTCGTTAAAAAAACGTAAACGTCAAACACGTTTGTATGTTGTATAGTGTAGCTGGGTAAAAATTGGACTGGTGGGGGAAGGCCTTTTCTTTCTTTTCAACACCAACAAATGTGGAAAGGTTTTAATATGTTGTGGAAATACTACAGCCAAATAATTTTAACTCAGTTATGTGAAATATAAAAATTCCTGCAGTTTGAGTGACTTTGACTACGACAAAGTATGAAAAAGCGCATCAAAATTATCAGAAAACTTGCCCTTAAAAGACGTACAAGCTTACAAGTACAAGTCTCCTATAAGGCTGCAAAAGAGCAGAGAAAGACTGATCCTCCTAATATTGTCCCAGTCATATATGAAAATTTGAATTTACAATTCATGTATTTAAAAAACAAACTACATGAAACCCTTAAAAACGGTTCCCAACAAAAAAAAAAATCAAAGGGGTCAAATCGCAGCTCCGAGGCGGCCAATTGACATCGCAAAGACGGCTGATAACACGATTTTGAAATTTGGTGCGATCGATTGTGGTATGGGCTGTGTGGCATGGCACACCATCCTGCATGAACCAGAGGTTGTCCAAATCCATGTCTTCAATTTTAGTACAAAAAAAGTTGGTCTACGTTGCTCTCTAATGACCACTGTTGACCGAAACGTTGTTCCCAGCCTCATTTTCGAAGAAAAATGGTCCAATGATGACCCACCCTTTACCTATGTAAATGTTTTCCTGTTTTAATTTCAATTTTTTTTTTTCTGCAGAATGTTTTTTCTTTCGCACAAACTGCCAGACGCCGACTTGATTTCTGCGTATTTTTGATGTTATCGAACGGGATTTGTTTTGCAGACTGAAGTCAGATTTCAATTTTTGTTAAACTTTGCAGATCTAAGTTAGTCAGCCGATTACGAATTCGCCCCATGTCTCTGAGATCAATATTGGTAGGTGCTCATTGATAGATTCTAGTCAGATAATAAGGAAAACGTCTACCTAAAGTCACCTAAAACTGCAGGGTGACTTTAGCCATCCAATTTTTGATTTAAATTAGCCAACGGATTTGTATAAAATTTACTCTATACAAAAATCTATGCAAAAGGCACGGTTTCACGCACGGTACTTTAAATTTTTTTTTTTGAATTTTTACTGTTTGTTCTTCGAGAAAATCGCGGGACCCTGAAAACTCCCCCGCGGAACTCTGGGAACCGAGGGTCTAGAAGATAAGCTAAGTGGACGACATTTTTATTTTTGTTCTCATTTTATCTAATTTTTATGGTAAGCAATCACACTGCTAAATTTTAATTTCGTAGCTTTTGACATTGAAAGTACATTGTAGTGCACTTTTATTTATTTAAGAAATCAATAATGAGAAATAACTTTTCTTGAGCACCATTAGAATTTTTTTTTTGTTTTTTTTCCCAAAAGTAATCAAAAAGGAGGATTTGACTTTTTTTCTGGAGGAGGAATTGACAAAGTGTCAAATCCTCCATTATGAGTAAAAATGAAAATTTTACGGGAAAACAACTCCGATTAAAGTTTAATCCTACAGTTAATGACTTCGTGCTTGTGAAATTCGGCACCAAGAAGATATTTTACTTTGTTACCTACATTCCGAGTGTCGATGAGACAAATTCCTTCCTTTACACAATTATGTACTATCGCCGCCAAACTTTCCAAAACTGCTTCTTTGAACCACTTCTAGAAGACATAGTTTTGGCTTTAAGGGCTGACATTGCAGCTAAATTGCCGTTGCCCACTGATGGTCCTGGTAGCTCCAGATCAAGGCCAAAGATTTATTTCGATGTGGACTTTCAAGAATTTGATTTTCGTTAGTATAAGTATTATTTATCATTATTATATATCATTTGTTACTTACCTAATATTTATGAAGTAACTTTTTGGTTTTGTTCGTTTGTTTCGTTGCATAGTGCATTTTATTTAAATTATGTTTTAAAGAAGTTTTTTTTCTGTTGATTAATTTATTTGTTACTTAACTTCTACGTCCTTAAACTTAAATAAATGTGATATGAATTAATTAATAAAGTCTGATATTTGTTTAAAATAAAATTTTGGTCTATATATTGCCCACAATTGAGATATAAATATATCGTTGGAAAGCTTATCCCTCTCATTTTTTGTATAGATACAAAGCTGTAAACCATGGGGTTTAGGCAGTATATGGCAACAAAGATTGCAATTAGAGGAAAAAGGAAAAATGACAGTATTTGTCGCTTTTGATGAACTGAATAGACCCCAAAATAAAGGAACTTCTATATCAGTGGCCAATAGTAGCAAATATATCATGGTTAGCGAATAATAAAGAAAATTCTACTTTTTTATTCGATTGAGCGAAATTTTGGTCGCTTATTTTAGCCAACTCCCATTGGCAAGGACAAAAAAAAAACTCTTACGTTGGTACACTCCATAGTACCTAATATTTTTCATAGGTAGACCAGGTTCCATATATTTTTGCCCATTCTCCTATGTCGGTTCATACAATTATCTACGAAGTTTATTTTTTGGGGTTTTGGAAATGCTATAACGCACTTAAGCCGCCACCATGGACTGCAAGACTTGCATTTCTTTCATAAGCTTCATTAGAACACTTTTCGACCTCTATACTTTTTTTTTGTAAAAACTGTTCATGAGACCAATATTGCTTAGAAATAGAATATAAGAAGGGATTTCTGGATTTTAAACAGGGTATAACATTGCATTTTAAGCGTCACCGTTGTTTCTTTTAATAATTTGTTTTTCTATTTTAGGTCACTTTTATTAGAAAATTATAGATAACGTTGGATTGGCGCCTAAAGGTGTTAGTCGGTAGGAGTCCTATTTCTACTAACCGCTCTTTGAACTTGTCCTTGTAGATTGGGGAATACCATATGAATTTTAAGAGAGTGTTGCACTTTAGGTATCTTATTACATGAGCAATGAACTTGACAATAAAATTAACACACATGGAATCATATTTTAAAATTTTTTTTTTAAATCTCGTGATTAAAATCAACCTATTTTTATGAAAACTTGCTAAAACTTGTTAATAACGAAACTATTACTGGATTTCATAAAAATTTTTCAATTTTTGCGTTAATAGAAACAACATATACTTCTTAATACTTTTGACGAATTTTAGTTGAATTTTGAACGGATTTTAACGAAACTATCAACAAACTTCATACAAATTCTTTTACTTTCGCGTTATAAGTAACATTCTATACTTTATAGAAACTCTGAACGAAGAACGAGTTTTCATTATAAAATTCTTAACTAATTTGAAAATCTTAACGAATTTTTATAAAAACTCTTTTATTTTCGCGTTATTAGTAACCACCAATACTTAATAGAAACCCTGAACGGGTTTTCGTTATAAAATTTTTAACGAATTTGAACGAAACTCTTAACGAATTTCATAAAAATTCTTTTATTTTCGCGTTATAAAAAAAACATACTTTGTTATACTCCAAATGACTTTTATTTGAATTCTGAACGAATTTTAACGAAACTGTTAACGAATCTCATAAAAATTCTTTTAATTTCGCGATATTAGGAACCACCTATACTTTAAAGAAACTCTGAACGAGTTTTCGTTACAAAATTCTGAACGAATTTGAACGAAACTCTTAACGAATTTCATAAAAATTCTTTTACTTTCGCGTTGTTTGAAAAATAAAATACTTTATAATGCTCTAAACTACTTTAAGTTGAATTCTGCACGAATTTTACGAAACTCTTAACGAATTTCATGAAAACTCTTTTATTTTCTCGTTGTAAGAAACAACCTATTCTTTATAGAAACTCTGAGCGAGGTTTCGTTATAAAATTCTAAACGAATTTGAACGAAACTCTTAACGAATTTCATAAAATTTCTTTTTTAATCCCACGATATTCACAACCTGTTTACACCGAACGTTCTTATATGAAATCCTGATGAAGTTTATTTATAGAGAACTAAACCATTCGACAAAACAAAACCAAAGCAAAAATTTAAACCGAACTTACAACTCAATCAGAAGAGAGATAAAATTAGATGAAGGGCTTCACTCAAACTTTATATTCAAAGGGTCCCACGCTGATCACGACTTAACCCTTTCGGTACGGATGTGGTACAAGTCAAAGAATATGTATATGGACTTGTACCACATCCGTACCGAAAGGGTTAAGGGCCAGCAAGGACGGTATCAACGTAAGTGATTTTAGCCAAATTTCGTCAAGTCAAATAAGCACTTGGGTGAAGGCTTCAGGTCATCAGAAAAGTGGCATGCTTACTTTTACACTTTCCAAGAGAGCGCTGCGATGAAATGCCCAAAGCGTCAATACGGCTCCAAGTTAAATTCTTCATTTTCATTTCTTTTCAAGGTTCCATTTGAAATCTAATTCTTATTGTCTTAAAGAATTTCATAAAAATTCTTAACTAATTTTAACGAAACTCTTAACGAATCTCATAAAAATTCTTTTAATTTCGGGTTATAAGGAACCACCTATACTTTAAAGAAACTCTAAACGAGTTTTCGTTACAAAATTCTAAACGAATTTGAACGAAAGTGCTAACGAATTTCATAAAAATTCTTTTACTTTCTCATTGTTAGAAAATACATGTACTTATAATACTCTAAATGACTTTTAGTTGAATTCTGAACGAATTTTAATGAAACTCTTTACGAATTTCAACAAAATTCCTTTATTTTCGCGTTATAAAAAACATATACTTTGTTTTACTTCAAATAACTTTTATTTGATTTCTGAACGAATTTTAACGAAACTCTTAACAAATCTCATAAAAATTCTTTTAATTTTGCGTTATAAGGAACCACCTATACTTTAAAGAAACTCTGAAAGAGTTTTCGTTACAAAATTCTGAACGAATTTGAACGAAACTCTTAACAAATCTCATAAAAATTCTTTAACTTTCGCGTTATTAGAAACCACCTATACTTTAAAGAAACTCTGAACGAGTTTTCGCTACAAAATTCTGAACGAATTTGAACGAAACTCTTAACAAATCTCATAAAAATTCTTTAACTTTCGCGTTATTAGAAACCACATATACTTTAAAGAAACTTTGAACGAGTTATCGTTACAAAATTCTGAACAAATTTTAACGAAACTCTTAACGAATTTCATAAAAATTCTTTTACTTTCGCGTTATTAGTAACTACCTATACTTCATAGAAACCCTGAACGGGTTTTTGTTATAAAATTTTTAACGAATTTGAACGAAACTCTTAACGAATTCCGTAAAATTCTTTTTTTTTTTTTTGCGTTATAAAAAAAACATATACTTTGTTTTACTCCAAATGACTTTTATTTATTTCTGAACGAATTTTAACGAAACTCTTATAAAATTTCATAAAAATTCTTTTAATTTCACGTTATAAGGAACCACCTATACTTTAAAGAAACTCTGAACGAGTTTTCGTTACAAAATTCTGAACGAATATTAACGAAACTCTTAACAAATTTCATTAAAATTCTTTAACTTTCGCGTTATTAGAAACCACCTATACTTTAAAGAAACTTTGAATGAGTTATCGTTACAAAATTCGGAACAAATTTGTACGAAACTCTTAACGAATTTCATAATAATTCTTTTACTTTCCCGCTGTTAGAAAAAGCATATACTTATAATACTCTAAACGACTTTTAGTTGAATTCTGAACGAATTTTAACGAAACTCTTAACGAATTTCATAAACATTCTTTTATTTTCGCGTTATAAGTAACCACCTTTACTTTATAGAAACCCTGAACGGGTTTTTGTTATAAAATTTTTAACGAATTTGAACGAAACTCTTAACGAATCTCATAAAAATTCTTTTACTTTCGCGTTATAAGGACCACCTATACTTTAAAGAAACTCTGAACGAGTTTTCGCTACAAAATTCTGAACGAATTTGAACGAAACTCTTAACAAATCTCATAAAAATTCTTTAACTTTCGCGTTATTAGAAACCACATATACTTTAAAGAAACTTTGAACGAATTATCGTTACAAAATTCTGAACAAATTTTAACGAAACTCTTAACGAATTTCATAAAAATTCTTTTACTTTCGCGTTATTAGTAACTACATATACTTCATAGAAACCCTGAACGGGTTTTTGTTATAAAATGTTTAACGAATTTGAACGAAACTCTTAACGAATTCCGTAAAATTCTTTTTTTTTTTGCGTTATAAAAAAACATATACTTTGTTTTACTCCAAATGACTTTTATTTATTTCTGAACGAATTTTAACGAAACTCTTATAAAATTTCATAAAAATTCTTTTAATTTCGCGTTATAAGGAACCACCTATACTTTAAAGAAACTCTGAACGAGTTTTCGTTACAAAATTCTGAACGAATATTAACGAAACTCTTAACAAATTTCATTAAAATTCTTTAACTTTCGCGTTATTAGAAACCACCTATACTTTAAAGAAACTTTGAATGAGTTATCGTTACAAAATTCGGAACAAATTTGTACGAAACTCTTAACGAATTTCATAATAATTCTTTTACTTTCCCGCTGTTAGAAAAAGCATATACTTATAATACTCTAAACGACTTTTAGTTGAATTCTGAACGAATTTTAACGAAACTCTTAACGAATTTCATAAACATTCTTTTATTTTCGCGTTATAAGTAACCACCTTTACTTTATAGAAACCCTGAACGGGTTTTTGTTATAAAATTTTTAACGAATTTGAACGAAACTCTTAACGAATCTCATAAAAATTCTTTTACTTTCACGTTATAAGGACCACCCATACTTTAAAGAAACTCTGAACGAGTTTTTGTTACAAAATTCTGAACGAATTTGAACGAAACTCTTAACAAATCTCATAAATTTGTTTTAACTTTCGCGTTATTAGAAACCATCCATTCTTTAAAGAAACTTTGAACGAGTTTTCGTTACAAAATTTTTAACGAATTTCATAAAAATTCTTTAACTTTCTCGTTGTTAGAAAAAACATATACTTTATAATACTCTAAACAACTTTTAGTTGAATTCTGAACGAATTTTAACAAAACTCTTAACGAATTTCATAAAAATTCTTTTACTTTCGCGTTGTTAGTAACTATCTATACTTTGTAGAAACCCTGAACGGGTTTGTGTTATTAAATTTTTAACGAATTTGAATGAAACTCTTAACGAATTTCATAAAAATTCTTTAATTTCACGTTATAAAAAAACATATACTTTGTTATACTCCAAATGACTTTTAGTTGAATTCTGAACGAATTTTAACGAAACTCCTAACGAATTTCATGAAAACTCTTTTATTTTCTCGTTGTAAGAAACTACCTATTCTTTATAGAAACTCTGAGCGAGGTTTCGTTATAAAATTCTAAACGAATTTGAACGAAACTCTTAACGAATTTTATAAAATTTCTTTTTTAATTCCACGATATTCACAGCCTGATTACACTGAATGTTCTTATATGAAATCCTGATGAAGTTTATTTATAGAGAATTAAACCATTCGACAAATCAAAACCAAAGCAAACATTTAAGCCGAACTTACAACTCAATCAGAAGAGAGCTAAAATTAGATTTTAAAGAATTTCATACTAATTCTAAAACAATTTTAACGAAACTCTTAACGAATCTCATAAAAATTCATTCTTTTAATTTCGCGTTTTTAGGACCACCCATACTTTAAAGAAACTCTGAACGAGTTTTCGTTTCAAAATTCTGAACGAATTTGAACGAAACTCTTAACAAATCTCATAAAATTTTTTTAACTTTCGCGTTATTAGAAACCACCCATTCTTTAAAGAAACTTTGAACGAGTTTTCGTTACAAAATTTTTAACGAATTTGAACGAAACTCTTAACGAATTTCATAAAAATTCTTTAACTTTCTCGTTGTTAGAAAAAAAAATATACTTTATAATACTCTAAGCAACTTTTAGTTGAATTCTGAACGAATTTTAACGAAACTCTTAACGAATTTCATAAAAATTCTTTTACTTTCGCGTTGTTAGTAACTATCTATACTTTGTAGAAACCCTGAACGGGTTTTTGTTATTAAATTTTTAACGAATTTGAATGAAACTCTTAACGAATTTCATAAAAATTCTTTAGTTTCACGTTATAAAAAAACATATACTTTGTTATACTCCAAATGACTTTTAGTTGAATTCTGAACGAATTTTAACGAAACTCCTTCCATTTGAAATCTAATTCTTATTCTCTTTAAGAATTTCATACTAATTCTAAACCAATTTTAATGAAACTCTTAACGAATCTCATTAAAATTCATTCTTTTAATTTCGCGTTTTTAGGACCACCCATACTTTAAAGAAACTCTGAACGACTTTTCGTTACAAAATTCTGAACGAATTTGAACGAAACTCTTAACAAATTTCATAAAATTTTTTTAACTTTCGCGTTATTAGAAACCACCCATTCTTTAAAGAAACTTTGAACGAGTTTTCGTTACAAAATTTTTGACGAATTTGAACGAAACTCTTAACGAATTTCATAAAAATTCTTTAACTTTCTTGTTGTTAGAAAAAACATATACTTTATAATACTCTAAACAAATTTTAGTTGAACTCTGAACGAATTTTAACGAAACTCTTAACGAATTTCATAAAAAATTCTTTTACTTTCGCGTTGTTAGTAACTATCTATACTTTGTAGAAACCCTGAACGGGTTTTTGTTATTAAATTTTTAACGAATTTGAATGAAACTCTTAACGAATTTCACGTTATAAAAAAACATATACTTTGTTATACTCCAAATGACTTTTAGTTGAATTCTGAAAGAAATTTAACGAAACTCCTAACGAATTTCATGAAAACTCTTTTATTTTCTCGTTGTAAGAAACTACCTATTCTTTATAGAAACTCTGAGCGAGGTTTCGTTATAAAATTCTAAACGAATTTGAACGAAACTCTTAACGAATTTCATAAAATTTCTTTTTTAATCCCACGATATTCACAGCCTGATTACACTGAATGTTCTTATATGAAATCCTCATGAAGTTTATTTATAGAGAATTAAACCATTCGACAAATCAAAACCAAAGCAAACATTTAAGCCGAACTTACAACTCAATCAGAAGAGAGCTAAAATTAGATGAAGGACTTCACTCAAATTTTGAACGAAACTCTTAACGAATTATATAAAAATTCTTTAACTTTCTTGTTGTTAGAAAAAACATATACTTTATAATACTCCAAACAACTTTTAGTTGAATTCTGAACGAATTTTAACGAAACTCTTAACGAATTTCATAAAAATTCTTTTACTTTCGCGTTGTTAGTAACTATCTATACTTTGTAGAAACCCTGAACGGGTTTTTGTTATTAAATTTTTAACGAATTTAAATGAAACTCTTAACGAATTTCATAAAAATTCTTTAATTTCACGTTATAAAAAAAACATATACTTTGTTATACTCCAAATGACTTTTAGTTGAATTCTGAACGAATTTTAATGAAACTCCTAACGAATTTCATGTCAATACGGCTCCAAGTTAAATTCTTCATATTTCTTCAACACTCCCCTAAAACATAAGCAAGTTATTTGACTTAAATATACGCTTAGTTCAATTTAATTACTCAATGATTGTTGAACGTTGTGAGAAACGAGTTTCAAGATTCCATTTGAAATCTAATTCTTATTCTCTTAAAGAATTTCATACTAATTCTAAACCAATTTTAACGAAACTCTTAACGGATCTCATAAAAATTCATTCTTTTAATTTCGCGTTTTTAGGACCACCCATACTTTAAAGAAACTCTGAACGAGTTTTCGTTACAAAATTCTGATCGAATTTGAACGAAACTCTTAACAAATCTCATAAAATTTTTTTAACTTTCGCGTTATTAGAAACCAAAGAAACTTTGCACGAGTTTTCGTTACAAAATTTTTAACGAATTTGAACGAAACTCTTAACGAATTTCATAAAAATTCTTTAACTTTCAAGTTGTTAGAAAAAACATATACTTTATAATACTCTAAACAACTTTTAGTTGAATTCTGAACGAATTTTAACGAAACTCTTAACGATTTTCATAAAAATTCTTTTATTTTCGCGTTATAAAAAAAACATACTTTGTTATACTCCAAATGACTTTTATTTTATTTCTGAACGAATTTTAACGAAACTCTTAACGAATTTCATAAAAATTCTTTTAATTTCGCGTTGTTAGAAAAAACATATACTTTATAATACTCTAAACAACTTTTAGTTGAATTCTGAACAAATTTTAACGAAACGGCTAACGACTTTCATAAAAAATTCTTTTACTTTCTCGTTGTTAAAAAAAACATATACTTATAGTTTTTTTTTGTTGAATTCTGAACGAATTTTAACGAAACTCTTAATGAATTTCATAAAATTTCCTTTACTTTCGCGTTATTAGTAACGACCTATTATTTATAGAAACCCTGAACGGGTTTTTGTTATAAAAAGTTTAACGAATTTGAACGAAACTCTTAACGAATTTCAAAAAAAATTCTTTTATTTTCGCTTTACAAAAAATCATATACTTTGTTATACTCCAAATGACTTTTATTTGAATTCTTAACGAATTTTAACGAAACACTTAAAGAATCTCATAAAAATTCTTTTAATTTCGCGATATTAGGAACCACCTATACTTAAAAGAAACTCTGAACGGGTTTTCGTTACAAAATTCTGAACGAATTTGAACGAAACTCTTAACGAATTTCATACAAATTCTTCTACTTTCGAGTTATAAAAAATCATACTTTGTTATACTCCAAATGATTATTATTTGAATTCTGAAGGAATTTTAACGAAACTCTTAACGAATCTCATAAAAATTATTTAATTTCGCGTTATTAGGAACCACCTATACTTTAAATAAACTCTGAACGAGTTTTCATTAGAAAATTGTGAACGAATTTGACCGAAACTTTTAACAAATCTCATAAAAATTCTTTAACTTTCGCGATATTAGAAAACACCTTTACTTAAAAGAAACTTTGAACGAGTTTTCGTTACAAAAATCTGAACGAATTTGAACGAAACTCTTAACGAATTTCATAAAAATTCTTTTACTTTCGCGTTATAAAAACACATACTTTATTATACTCCAAATGACTTTTATTTGAATTGTGATCGAATTTTAACGAAACTCTTAACGAATCTCATAAATATTCTTTTAATTTCGCGATAGTAGGAACCACCTATACTTTAAAGAAACTCTGAACCTGAACGAGTTTTCGTTACAAAATTCTGAACGAATTTGAAAGAAACTGCTTACGAATTTCATAAAAATTCTTTTACTTCCTCGTTGTTAGAAAATACATATACTTCTAATACTCTAAACGACTATTAACGGGTGATTTTTTAGCTGGTTTGTTTTGGCAACACTGGTTTTGACAGCTGACGTGTGTTTATTACCTTGTGTCACTGTCAAACAGCTTCAGTTTGGTTTGCAATTTAACCATGGATCGTCTTACAAATGAACAGCGCTTGCAAATTATTGAATTTTACTATCAAAATTCGTGCTCGGTTCGAAATGTTCATCGCGCGCTGCTTCCATTTTATGGTCGGCATTCTCGACCTTCTGAGCAGTCTATTCGGAAGATTGTGACCAAATTTCGCACCAAATTTACTTTTTTGGACATTAAACCACCAACACGTTTACGTACTGTGCGTAGTGAAGAAAATATTGCGGCCGTATCAGCTAGTGTGACAGAAGACCGCGAAATGTCGATTCGGCGCCGTTCCCAGCAGTTAGGCCTTTGTTACAGCACTACGTGGAAAATTTTGCGGAAGGATTTGGGCGTAAAGCCTTTTAAGATACAGCTGGTGCAAGAACTAAAGCCAGCCGACCTACCACAACGCCGAATTTTTGGTGAATGGGCTCTTGGAAAGCTGGCCGAGGATCCGCTTTTTTATCGAAAAATTGTGTTCAGCGATGAGGCTCATTTTTGGTTGAATGGGTACGTAAATAAGCAAAATTGCCGCATTTGGAGTGAAGATCAGCCAGAAGCATTGCACAGCTACCAAGGCATCCTGAAAAAGCCACTGTTTGGTGCGGTTTATGGGCCGGCGGCATTATTGGGCCATATTTCTTCAAAGATGATGCGAATCGCAGCGTTACTGTCAATGGTGAACGCTACCGAGCGATGATAACAAACTTTTTTTTGCCCGAAATGGAAGTTCTTGACTTGCATGATATGTGGTTTCAACAAGACGGTGCCACATGCCACACAGCACGCGAAACAATGGCGCAATTGCGAGGCGAGTTTGGTGAACAGTTAATTTCACGATTCGGGCCGGTCAATTGGCCGCCTAGATCGTGCGATTTGACACCATTAGACTATTTTTTGTGGGGGTACGTCAAGGCTAATGTCTAAAGGGACAAGCCCGCTTCGATTGACGCACTGGAAGCCAACATCCATGCATTCATTCGTGAGATACCGGCCGATATGTGTGAAAGAGTATGCCAAAATTGGACTCAGCGGATGGCTTACCCATACATTTGCATGAAATTATCTTTAAACATTAAATTGCAAGGTTCAAACTATCGATTCAAATAAATATTTCATTCATTTTTTTGAATTTTTTGTGTTTTTTTTTTTTTTTAAAGTTCTAAACCTCTTAAAAAATCACCCATTAGTTGAATTCTGATTGAATTTTAACGAAACTCTTTACGAATTTCATAAAAATTCTTTTACTTTCGCGTTGTTAGAAAAAACATATACTTTAAACATATACCTAATTGTACTCCAAACAACTTTTAGATGAATTCTGAACGAATTTCATTGAAATTCTTAACGAAGTTTCTAACTATTATTTTTGCATTACTAGGTAACGAATTTGAACGAAACTTTTAAAGAATCTCATAAAAGTTCGTTTACTTTCGCGTTATTAGAAACCACCTATACTTTAATTTTTCGTTACAAAATTCTGAACGAATTTGAACGAAACTCTTAATGAATTTCATAAAAATTCTATTACTTTCGCGTTATTAGAAAAAATATACTTTATAATACTCCAAACGACTTTTAGTTGAATTCTGAACGAATTTATCGAAAATCTCAACGAATTTCATAATAATTCTTTTAATTTCGCGTTATTAGAAACTCTATACTTTATAGAAACTCTGAACGAGTTTTCGTAATAAAATTCTTAACGAATAATAACGACTCTTCCTTAAATTTCATATAAACTCTTTTTCTTTCGCTTTATTAGTAAAAATCTAAAAATATTTTTCCGACAATGAGGTGGCCCCGAAACCTAGACATATATCCCGGAAAATGTCATTGACAGACGTTATGAGTTGTTGTATAGAAGTAACATTTAGGTACTGAATGAATTTCAACGAAACTCAATTTTTGCGATATTAAAAATATTCTAGGATTTTTATACTTCATACAAACTCTGATCGATTTTTGTTATGAAATTCTGAACAAATTTCTTTTGCTTCCTTTTGTATTTTTAAGGGATTTTAGTTGTGTATTTTTTTCTTGTACCTAATAGGTATATCTCTTGTGTTGTGGAATTTTGCTTTTGTTTATAAAAATAAGAAAAAAAATCACTTACCATTTGCAGAAAATTAATTTAAAAAGCCTTCAGCCAACCTGCAAATGACCTACTTTCTTATATTTCACTGGCGAAGAAAATAACTTCTGAAAGAAAAACAAACCGGACAAAAAAATCATTAGTTAGGAAAGGATTATACATTTCGTAGAAAAAAAATAAACTAAATTTAATCATAAACATAAGTTATTTTTTTAGATATTATTGTTTTAAATAAAAATAAACTTGTAATTTGAGTGACTTAATTTTTCTTTTTTTTGCAATATCCGGTAATTCCCGAGCCTAAAACCAGACATTAATTTTAGTTTTCCAATAAAACGAAATGCTTAATCCAATTACAAAACTACTTTAACTTACCAGTTCACTTTCTTACCGGCTAAGAGCGGCGACGGCTACGTCAAATAAAATAAAATTTAATTTAAAAAAAAAAAATCGGATGAACATTTACGATATATAGTTTTTTTTTTAATATTTTATATCAATTCACTTTGTAATTTTATAATAAAACTTGAAATTCCTCACTAAAAGATCGCGCACAAAAACTGGACAAACTGAAACGCACTTGTTGCTCATCTCATAATAATAATTTTTCATCTACGCATCGCTTTCAGAAGTGATGCACTGACTGATGTGTGGTGTGTGTGTGTAGGTGCTTTTGATTTTTTTTCAATTTGCCCTCACAGCCAAACTTGTAGATTGCAGTTTTGCTTGCAGTGGCTTATTGGAAATATGGATATGCGCTGGATCTTTGGTAGAAAACAATGTGGATGGAACATGGAAGAATTTTGTTGACAATAGCTAATTGTCAATTGGAATTCGGTGGTCCGCTTTGCAAATAAAGTTGTGGTGACCGTGAGGTATTTAATTTATTGGCGGCCTAATTAAGCTGTATTCTTTGTTTTGAGACATGTAAATAATATAAATAGGAGGACTTAATGAAAAGTAAAAGTATGCAATGAAAATTAAATTCTATTTCTATTCACCTACACCCCTTTCACACAAGGAAACTGAGTTGCCGGCGATTTTTAGTTTCTGGGCGAGAAGGGCGAAAAAAGGAAGACAACACATTTCCCCTCACACCCTGCTCGAATACAAATTAGCCAGTTTCTGGCAACTCAATTTCCTTGTGTGAAAGCCGTCTTATAGCCCTTTTTTGTAAGACCGCTTTCACACAACGAAACTGAGCTGCCAGAAACTAGCTAGTTTGTGGGAGATTTGTTGTCTTCCTTTACGCCCTTCTCGCCAAAAAACTAAAAATCGCCGGCAACTCAGTTCGCTTGTGGGAAAGGGGTCTTACTATAGTTAACTATGTGCCCGATTACACGATTCGTTTTTTCGGTTGTTTCGTCTTTCATCTTTTTGACAGAATAGGTGAGGGGTGTAGAAGACTCTGGTTGAACTTTGGCGTTTCTGATTTGGCAACCACAATGCTCCTTGGTTTTACCAAACAACGGTTTAAACAAAAATTATTGAATTGGAATATTGTTTTTCGTGATTGAATAAGCGTAGTATACAAGTGTATTTTACAAATAAGTGATTACAAAATATTTTTCTTTATTACCACTGTTTATTTTCTTTTAAAACAACCCCAAACTCTATGAACATCAACATAACGAAAGGAAGTACGTACGTATTTTCGCGAACCATGTAATCACGAACGTTCGTGCCTGTCAAAAAGACGAAACGAACGCAAAAACGAACCGAATAATCAGGCTCTATAGTAAATGTGTCAAAAACAAGAGTTGCAATGTCATAGTTAAAAAAACTACTCTTGTTTACTTTTCATTTAGGAACGACCAAAGTTAAGAAAATAGTTGATCTGTCAAACGAAAGGGGCTGTCAAAAAAAATCGAAAATAATGAGAAATAATAATTAAGAAAAAATTGATATAGCATCAAATTTATTTTAAAAAAATGTATTAGCATTTCAAAAATGCATCTATTTTACAAATTAAATCACTATTAACTTCATTTTTGCACGAAATCTAATCACTAAACCAAATATTTGCAATTGGGTTTTGCTATTTTTTCTTTCATTCTTTATCGGTACACATTTTTGTATTAAACATTATTGGAAGAATACAATTTCGAAAGAAAGTCAATTATTCAGAACAATTCTAAATATCAAAATCGATAAATAAAAAACAATAAAATTGCAAATAAATAGTAAACAAAATAGTAAGAAAAAACTGAAAACAATTCCAAATTAAAAGACGAAAAACAAACACAAGCTAATCACAAAATGAAAACATTCCAATTCCAGCTGTGTTTGATATATTAACTTCTCAACTTATATCACGGAGATGAGTTGAAAAAAGTTACAAAAAGTTACTTTCACTTACAAAAGTACAAAAGTGAGAAATTAATATCTTTTCTGAAGACACCTGTTTGCAAAACAACAATTGAAAATTGTTTATGGTGGTTTAATTTATGTGTCCGAACAATTTTCGTATGTTTTTTTGGAAGCATGTTTCTGTAACGACCATTTTCATTTCTTGCTTTTGTAGTTTTGTACAAAAGTAGGTCTATGTAGTTGAGGCTTAACTTTGAATTAAGGAACAACTTGATGACGTCATAAAGTTACTCAAAGTAACTTTTTTATAATAAAGGAACGATGAAAGTTAACTGTAGTTAACTATAGTTAACTTTGGAAAAAAAAGAATGCCCCACTGTGTATGTAATACATGTCAGATTGAAAGTGGGAAAGAATTCCAGGCGACTGCCAAATTTGTAGGAAAAAAATGACTTTTCATTACCTTAACCTAAAAGATAGAATGTGGGATAGAATTAGAACCATTCCTCAAATTCTTCATGTATTAACACATGTCAAATCGTGTGGGATAGATTGTCGGATTGTGTAGGCTGGGATGTCATATTTTGTTTCCACAGTATTCTCCATAATTTGCTTCCCACTTTTTGGACATGTATTAATACACAGTGGGCTAGTGTGGAAGGCCTTTTACAGCAATGATCCAGTGTTCAAGAATGTTTATAATCAATTAAAATTCTTGAAACCTGGTTGAACCTCAGTTAATAAATACGTCCAAACCATTTGGTATGCGTTTTTTTGTGTACATATTATCAAATCTGTTTGACAAATCTGTTTGACATCAAACAGTATCAAAACAATTTGTGAATAAAGAACGTCTCCCACCTAACAATTCAGCTTCTTTTAGCTTAAAAATATTGATGTGCCGCAGGTTTCACTTTATATAAAGCTTCGGTACGGCCTTCGGCGGAATTAAATTTCTTATACATGTAACGAGCTGGATAACTACTTCTTTAAAGCCGAATAGAAATAAGAAAAAGAAGACTTACCGAGTTTGCGAGTTGTCACTCGAATAGGCTTCAAAAATTGATATTACAGCAGATGATTTAAGATGTCACATTAAAGAGGCTGCATAAAATTTTTATATAAGTTGCTGCCTTTGAAAGTTTTCTGTAACCATTTTTAATAAGCTTTATTGAATACTTCGATACGGCTTGTTAAGTCTTACTAAAGAATCATAAAAGAATGGCCACGTTCGGGTGGTAGGCAGTCATATGCTATCTACTTTAGCATCTGATACGTTTTCGAACGACCAAAACCGTGTATGTAACCAAACCAAACGAAAACCAAGAAAATAAACAGGTGAGATATCAGCTGTTAGTATGAAGTATCTCTCCCAAACCAACGCGAAAGCGGTGCGTAGCATTCGCCGACAGCAGTTTTTTTTTGTTGTTTAGCATTATTTATTTGTCATTTATTTTGTATGATTGTAAATGATTCGTCCTGCATAGCGAATGTTCCGCGTTGGTTTGGGAGAGCCTTAATCCAAACAGATCCGAACATATTTGGGAAAGCCTTAGATATCTTTTTGATATCAGCTGTTTGGTTCGTCGGCTGGTTTTTTCTTTAGGCATTACAAGAACACGAACAAATTTAGATACCATTGGCGAAGTACCCGAACGTGGCCAATATGTCAATCTATAATAAAGAAGCTCGAATTTGTGTAAGTCATTTTAAGGAAGCTTTTTAAAAAAAACTCTTCACATTTATAATTACATAATAAATTGAACACGTGTAGAGAAAGATAATTCATTTTACTTGATTTGTCTTTTTGAGAATTCGGAAAGCTACTTTTCGTTGGTTTAAGACATAAGCTTCAATGCACGATAGACAGAAACGAGGTTTATGCTTATCAGATAAACATAACATTCGGCATTTTCGTATATCTGGGTATGTATGTGACGTCATGGTCAGTTTTTATGTTTTTGTTCTATTTAAAGTGAAGACCATAATTAATTTAAGTATTTAAATAAATTGTGTTTAATTCTTAATGAGCAGTTTAAAAATAGAAAAAATTATAGTAACAATCAAATGTTCTCCGAACATAAGCAGATGATTGTAACGTCACACCCCTAATGAGCATACCTTGTTTCTGTTAATCGTGCTTAAGTGGCCGTGCTTTTCGGATTGAAATTATCAAAAATATGCATTATTACTTAGTTTAATTTAAGACTATTGATATTAATTTAAGACTATTGAAATGAAAATGGAGCAAGGGGACTGCTAAACAAATCGTTTAGGTACATTTGTTTCCTTACGCGAAATGTATAAGAGAGTTAAAGAAATCTTGTTCATGTGTGAAATTTTTTATAGAAGCTCGGATTTATTTAAGGAAAATTAAAAGTTTTAAAAAAGGAAAAAGCTGATTAAGTTTTTGTATCTTCCAAATTATATCTAAGATGGTTGAGTGGTTGGAGTTATGGACTGTCACGTATGAGTTCCCGAGTCCTAGTGAGGTAAAAATATAATTTATGTTTTATAATTGTTTCCAATACTATAATTTATAAATATTTGAATTTGATACTTGATTTCAGATAAAATGCAGTAAAAATCACATTTTAAAATAAAAATAAAAATTTATCTTTTTTTTTTATTTGTTTTTGTTCACCTTCTAAGACTTGTATTTCACTTTTATACAACCATGTTCGAAGCTATCTGTCAAGTTGAAGTATCATTCAAATTTCCAATATCGCTCGTTAAAACTTCGTATCGGCTTCTTTAGGCTTTTATACAATCTGCTACTTTTAAAAGATCTGTGAATAAGTTTATAAGATTTTCCGAAATCACGTATACAAGCTATATTAGCTTGTATAACATTCTCCTTTTTATGCTTAAGTAAACTTTACAAATGTCTTACGGATCTTCTAAAGCCTATTCTATTAAGCCGAACCGAAGCTGAAATGTTAGTTGGGCTGTGTGCCCGATTACACTATTTGTTTTTTCGGTTGTTTCGTCTTTCGGCTTTTTTACAGATTGGGTGAGGGCAGTAGAAATGTAGAGGGAAAGAAGTAACTAAAGCCGGAATGAAAATTTCAAGACTTTTTCTGGTTGAACTTTGACGTTTCTGATTTGGCAACCACATAATGCTCATCGACGGTAGCAAAAAACGGTTTAAACAAAAATGATTAAATTGTTTGTCGTAATTAAAACGTAGTACGTACCTTATACGAGTTTATTTCCAAAAGAAGTGATTAGGAAACATTTTTGATAATTATTACTGATTATTTTCATACAAAACAACTCAAAATTCCATGAAAGTCAAAATAACGAAAGGTGTACGTATTTTCGTGAACCGTGTAATCATGAACGTACGTTTCAAAAAGACGAAAGACCGAACGAACGAAAAAATGCACGGCATAACATTTGCTCTTTTTTAGCTTCATATTGAATATAATCATTGGTAGGTACGTGTCAAAAAGACGAAAGACCGAACGAACGAAAAAATGCACGGCATAACATTTGCTCTTTTTAGCTTCATATTGAATATAATCATTGGTAGCAAAGTATTGATAAAATAAAAATTTGACGCAGTAGTTTTTTTTGTTACCTAAAATGCGGTACACATTATCAAATATGTTTGATAGACATGTTTGGCGTCAAGCACTCAAACAAATTTGTGAACAAGGAAAGTATTTGTCAAACAGAGAGTACAAAATATCAAACGTGAAAAGATTTGTCAAATATGATTGATATAATTTGTTCTCATTATTTTAAAGCTGGGTACACATGATCAAACCTGTTAAGGGCGGTTCACATTCTCAACTCGAATTTGAAAATGTGAAGACTCCATCAAACTGTTTGTAAAACATGCCATTTTGCTGGCTTGATAAACATTTCTGACAGTATGAACGCATCCGAAAAAAAAAATTAAGACAGTTTTGGGCACATTATAAGCCATTCCGTAGTCCATATTCGTTTCCTCTTATTTTGTTGACTTTTTTTCTTCTTGTTCTCAATCTGCCATCAAAACGTCCGCAATAAAAAAAATTCTCAAGAGAAATTAAGTTTTTGATATGATAAATGGGAACGCAATTGGCTTCAATCCATCACACATTCTTCAAGCCATATTTGTCAAACACATTTGATAATGTGAATCCCCCTTTCGAAAAATCTGTTCACATTTGATATTGACAAGGAGACCCCAATCAACAATTTAGCTTGTAATAGGTCCGGTTTTCATAATTTGGGAAGCTATTGCTTGTAAATAATTTGCACAAGGCTTAATTATGCAAATCAAACATTTTTGTTGGTATTTTTACCCAAAACAATTTCCTTAATGACTTAGAATAAGTTATATAGCAGTCCATGAGTAACGCATGCGTAAGGCATGCGTAATGCATGCGTAACGCATGCGTAACGTATGCGTAACGTGTGCGTAACGCATGCGTATGGCGTGCGTCACGCATGCGTAACGTATGCGTATCGGGTTCGTAACGCATGCGTAACGCATGCGTAACGCGTAAGTAACGTCATGTGTAACGCGTGCGTAACGCATGCGTAAAGCATGCGTAAGGCATGCGTAAAGCATGCATAAGGCATGCTTAACGCATGCGTAACGTCGCCGTCGCGGCGCCGTCGCGGTCGCCGTCGCGGTAGCCGTCACCGTCACCGTCGCGGTTGCCGTCGCGGTCGCTATATAAATAATATTAATTAAATAACAAATAACTTTGACTTGACCCTGTTTAGATTGGGAAGTTTGTGTACGGACTCACGCCAGTGTGTAGGAAAGAGAAGTGCGGGGTAAGAGGTCTCGTGAGGCATGTAGAAACTATAAACACCGGACTCATGAGTCTGCTTTGTTGTTCTTTCAATGTGGAAGTTGTTGTTGTTTCAATGTATTTTGAGGCGCCGCACAGTTTGTAATGTAAAAACGATGGTACTCACCAGTCCGTACTCAATCTTCCCAATCTAAACAGGGGCTTTAATACATAATTGCCACACTTAAACATTGACCGTTTGGAAAAAATAGATTTGAGACCAAGATACCACTACTGTCAAACAATATAACCGTCTAAGGTATAGCTTTAAAGTGGGAATTTCGACCAGAGTTAATTATCTCTGGAAAAATATTTGTCTGCAGTTACATACAGAATTAGATTTTCAGTCTATGATGAACCCAGAAATACTTGACAATTACGAAAGATAGAATATAGAAATCATCTGAGTTAATTCAGAGCTAAGTCACTGAATTTAGTCAGTTAAATTGGGTTTAACCTTAATCCCGTACTGAAAAACTAGACCATTTATTTCTAAAAGAAACATTAGAGTTTGCTTCTAACTTACGAACACATTTCATCCATCGAGTTGGAGCTTTAAGATATGGGTTACAAGATTTCGGCTCGATTGAAGTCAGCCAGTGTGATTGAGTTCAGCTAAGCCAATGTCAACTCAAAGCAGGTACAAATATGTGGAAGCTCACTTAAACGTAGTTTCGATCAGTAATGTGAAATAAAACCCACAGATAAGAAAATTGTTGCAACTTGTACTTGAAAACAAAAGTTAAAAACAGAAAAAAGTTGACAATAATATTTTATGGCAAAAAGTGTAACAAAAATGAAAAAAAAAAGTAAAATTGCAACAACGAAATAAAATTTAAAAATAGTGTAACACTTTTGTTACATTTGTAACATTTGGCAACGCTGGATGTGAACCCGGTGATATACGCAGAAAAAACGAGAATTGCTCGCGAACATGCCCATACACGACGAACATCGAAGGAAACGAACACGAGAAAATCGAAATTTTTCGCCAACGGCGAGCGGTTCGCTTACCACCCCATAGACGAAAATATGGCGAGCACGAGCATGTTCGCCGAGCATGTTCATCGCTTATGGCCAGCTTAAGTATTTTTCGTTGTCATATTCTCTCTCAGTGTGCATGAAATAAATCTTGCACATATGAGGTGGCATGGAACTTTTTTGTGTTGAGATTTTTTTCTTTTTTTTTTTTTCTTTTGTACGAACAGGGTGAAATATTTGGAAATTAGGTAGGTAGGATTGAACTTGCATGGGTCTAGTGGGATTTTTAATTCTACGATAACTTGAGTTAAATTTTCCTTGAATGCAACAATGAAAGTGATGTTAGTTAGTGTGCAAGAAATAACTTAGCACGGTTGTGATGTATGTTATTTTGGGAATATTTGAAGAATGTTTGTGGTTGAAATGCAAATGGCGGTTCATATTTGTTTGCGCAAGATCAGATTACATTTTCTTGCTCCTGGTAATGCGCCCCCAGAATTTTGCGCCCTGTGCATTTGCACATCTTGCACATATGGTTGGTCCGGCCCTGTCTGAAGGATATGGGTGTGAATCTGTAAACGAATATGAGAAACTGAGGGTACTGTCATCAGCGAAACAGTTAAATGGATTAGAAGTTTCAGACAAAAGATCGCTTATGAATGCAAGGAAAAGAGTCGAAGACACAACTGAGCCCTGGGGCATTTTGT
The DNA here is from genome assembly GCA_949320155.1 of Melangyna quadrimaculata. Classification (NCBI taxonomy): domain Eukaryota; kingdom Metazoa; phylum Arthropoda; class Insecta; order Diptera; family Syrphidae; genus Melangyna; species Melangyna quadrimaculata. Next base: position 146,613,304 of record OX439485.1, on the reverse strand, counting down.
TAGAGAAAACGACGTTTTCATATTAGACAGAGGTTTCAGGAATGCTATTTCAAGCCTTGAATCCTACGGGTACAAAGCCTACAAACCTAAAGTTGTTTTGGAAGGGAATAATCAGCTGGCAACACCTCAAGATAATAAAACGAGATGTGTGACCATATGGTAAGATGGGTTGTGGATTTTGTAAATGGACGTTTTAAGAAATTTTTTTTTAATTTAGTCACTCCTCATTTAATTGATACCTTTAGAATTGCAGCTGCAATGATTAATAAATGTCATCCTTTGTTAGAGGAGAGAGAACAGTGCAGATGCCAGAGTTTTACTGGAATTGGCATTGAACAGGTTAAATACTTCAAACTATTTGGGGGATTTTGTTAAAGAATACAACTATAACCTTTTCAAATCAATGGGGATATGCCTACATTAAATAATTTGCCTTTGCTTAATTTGACAGAGCTTCGTAAGATTTCACTGGGAACTTATCTAGACCATCTGAAAAATAATGGAAGTTATATAAGTAATAGAAGATTGTGAAAACCTAATTTGAATTAATGGTGCACTTCCAAGCCTGATGGTTGGAAACAATTACTTACTGAGGTCGCATTAAATCTCGACACATAACATCCTTTAAGTAATGAATTAAATGTAGCCAATAGTTCCAACCTTCCAACACTGAGGGAAAAAATGCTTTATAAAGTTAAATACGAGCGTATTTGATCTAATGTTTTTTTAAATGAAGTGGAGCATTTTCATTTTTACGTTGAAACAATCTTAATTTGAATATGCGGCGTAATTATAAGATATTCAACCTAGTTTCAAAGTAAAACGTGTTTATTTATACATCAAAATCAACTTTTGTGCATATACATTTCGTTCAACGTTGTTGTAAAGTGAAACGTTATCATTTTTAAATTGATATCCACATTTAAAGTGCGCTCAACCTTGTTTCAAAGTGAAACGTATTCATTTTAACATTGAAATCCACATTTTACTTTGTGATCCTCTTTTATGGCATTTAAAGTGCCATCAAAGTAGTTTCAAAGTGTTGCATAGTTAAGTAAACCTTAATTTGTTTGTATTTGTAAGCTTAATATAAAAAATTTCGAGAGCGCGTTGTTGTTTTTCGAAATAGCGCCCTTACATTTGTGAACAAATTAAACGCGCACTCAAAATTCACTTTCATATTATCGAAAAACAATACTTAATTAATTTTCCTATATTTATTACTATGAAATACTCATAGCATCAAACGATTCACTTAAGTCGTCACAAATAAATGATTCACCACAAAAATGAAATACGTCGATTATGAATATACATTTCTCTTTGTCTTACATAAATGTAAACAAAGAAGCGTGGCGTGGGTAGCCATTTTGAATCAATACCTAACCAAGCGAAGTTCAATCTACGTTGATTCGAAGTAGATAACTGTTGTTTTAAAAGATGGATGAATTTGATTAACCTATGATTCCACTTTAAATCAACCTGTAAACGTAGTAAAATCTAGTTCGTTTTTAAGTATGGAATCACTTTGAAATAAAGTCGCTCCACTTTGATTTAAGAATTTTCGGCGTTGGCGCCAAATCGTTCCGAAAAATATTAGAATCAAAGTTTTATGCTTTGATTTTACGTTGTTTTTTTCTCTGTGGACGCATTAGAAGCGTGCTATAATTGCAATTGCCTTGTTGGTATGTGCACTTTTGATTGTTGCGCTCACGTTGTGAGTATTTTGTGATATTTTGTGATATTTGGAATTTGCTCGTCACCACGAAAATATGAGCTTTATTTTTTAATAATATTTTAGTACACATTTAAATAGAAGTTTAAAAAAATAATTACAATTAATTTCTATATGTAGTTAAGGAATACTTAATAATACCAAAAATGATAAGAAATCATAATTGAAAACATGTTTTAGTCAAAAAACTTTTTGTACTTAAAATGAATATTGAAAAAAATTAACAAGAAAAGATGATTTACATATTTATGTTTGTGTCTTTGTTAAACTTTTTCAGTAAACTAAAAGAGAATGGTAAGTTTATTATACGAACTATTTATAGAAGAAGCAAGTCACATGTTTTCTTGAATAACATCACCTTATTGATTAATGTAAAAAAATAATGAATATTTGGCTAAGGAAATTATTAAAAGAACGCTAAACGGGAAAATTCATAGCACCTGGTAGCATGTTAAGGTGCTTCTAAGATCAATTTTGTTAAAAAGTGGGTATTTCTTTGGGAAAGGTGAGAAATTAATCTTTAAAATAATGCAAGAAAAAATACATGTCATCCTTGATTTTTTTAAGATATCGGTTCAAATGGTAAGTAAAAAAAAAAATTGTTTTCTGAGAACTTAATACTAAATATTTGAAAATTTATTATTGGTAGGAAAATAAATTTGAATTTATTTGAACGGTAAGGAAAATACCTTTCTGAAAATTATTGTAGGTATTTAAGAACTCTTTAAATGACAAAATAAATCTTGGTTTGATAGTGAAAAGTGTGTGCATTTAGTTTTTAAATAAAGATACTATTTTTTACAGAATTCTGGATACCTACTTACAGAATTTTGAAATACAAAATATTTTTAACTGAACTTTCAAACTAATTTTTACAATATTTTTATTTTCTATTTTTTTTTTTTGAAAATAAAGTTCACAAACATAATCCTCATAAAGGAGAATGCCCAAAGATGTATGGGCGAAAAACCCAGAGTCGATTAAGAAAAGTCATACATGGTTTGAAAGGACATTAATTGTAGATAACAAATGTGGAATCATTTTCTTAAAAAGTTATCCCCGGGACTGGATATGACAATTTAAAATTTTTAAAAAACACAGTGTTTCTTCATGTAAAAAAAGTAAAAAGTAGCACATCTTCATATTGTGATTGAAGATGCCAGCTCTGTCCCTAGCTAGCCGCTTCCAGTTGCGCACACCGAGTGCTTTGATGTCGTCATTCACTTGATTGCGCCACCTGTTACGGGTTCTTCCTCTGCTGCGTACCCCATCGGGGTTGGATTCGAAGACTCGTCGGGCAGGTGCGTTGCTGTCCATACGCTCCACGTGCCCCAGCCATCTCAGCCGCTGTATTTTCAGCTTTTTGACCAGGTCAACGTCGCTGTATAGCCCGTATAGCTCGTCGTTGAATCTTCTCCTCCATACTCCTCGATACACACCGGACCGAAAATCACACGAAGAATCTTCCTCTCAAAGCACCCTAGCAGATTTTTATCCGAATCTTTCAGTGTCCATGCTTCTGACCCATAAAGCAGGACCGGGATGATTAGGGTTTTGTATAAAGTCTCCTTGGTTCTCTGAGAGAGGGCCTTACTACTTAAATGCCTTCTTAGACCGAAGAAACAGCGGTTGTCAAGAGTAATTCTTCGCTTGATCTCTGCACTGATGTCATTCTGCGATGTAATAGTGGAGCCCAGGTAGACAAAGTCCTTGACAACTTCGAAGTTATATCTGTCCATCGTAATATTTTGCCCGAGTCGACGATGTTGAGATTCCTCTCTCGATGACAGCATATACTTCGTCTTGTCCTCATTAACCGCCAATCCCATTCTAGCCGCCTCCGATTCAATGCTCGCAAATGCCCCTGCCACAGCTCGCTTCGTTCTGCCGACAATGTCTATGTCATCCGCATACGCAAGCAATTGACCGGACTTTTGATAGATTGTACCGCTGGTGTTGACATGTGCGTTGCGTACAATGGCTTCAAGAACGATGTTGAATAGGTTGCATGATAACGGGTCGCCTTGCCTCAATCCTTTCTCAACATCAAAGGAATCGGTGGTGTTCTTACCAATTTTGACGGAGCAGCGAGATTTCTCCATCGTCATCCTGCACAGGCGGACGAGTTTGGCAGGGATACCGAGACGCGACATTGCTCTGTATAATTCGTCCCTTTTCACGCTATCATACGCGACTTTAAAATCGATAAAAAGGTGGTGTGTATCGATCTGGAATTCCCGGGATTTTTCTAAAATCTGTCGGAGTGTGAACATTTGATTGACGGTTGACTTGCCTGGCCTAAAACCGCACTGATAGGGGCCGATCAGATAGTTGACAAAAGGTTTTAAGCGGTCGCACAGGATGGCCGACAAGATTTTATAAGCGACGTTTAGGAGACTTATTCCTCTGTAGTTGGTACATTTCAGAACTTCTCCCTTTTTATGGATGGGGCACACTATACCGAGGTTCCATTCATCGGGCATACTTTCCTCCGACCAAATTTTGCAGATGAGCTGGTGTATGCTCCTAGCCAATTCATCTCCCGCTGATTTAAATAGTTCGGCTTGTAAGCCATCCGCACCTGCAGCCTTGTACGACTTAAGTTTGGATATCGCCAGCCGAACTTCGGTTAGGTCGGGTGGACGGAACTCTTGGCCATCATCGTCCAAGTTGAATGGAGCGTTCTGCCTATTAGCGGCATCTTGGCTGTCTTCGCCATTAAGCAGTCTAGAGAAGTGTTCTTTCCAGATCCTCAGCACTGACTGTGTGTCTACTAACATATTCCCACTCTCATCTCGGCAGGCTTCCGTTCTAGCCTTGAATCCTTGGGTGGATCGCTTCACCCTCTGATAAAATTTTGGAACATCTCCCCTACCGCTACAACCCTCAATAGAATCTACCGCCCGCTTCTCGTGCTCTCTCTTTTTCCTCCTGAGAAGTCGGCGTTCCTCTTTTCGTTTCAGCCCGTAGAGCTCCCGGGCCACTCTCCCAGCAGCTCTTGTTCGAGTCTGCAGCATTGCCTGGTAGGCCTCGTCCTTAGCTGCATGCGCTAGCCGGCACTCTTCATCGAACCAGGGGTTTCGTTGTATTCGCCTAGTGAAACCCAGCACATCAGAGGCGGCACTTCTGATGGCTTGTTGACAGTGTTCCGACTGGTCCTCTGCACTTGATGCTGGTGGCGGACCTCCTGAGAGATTAAGAGTTACGTGGTCTGCAAAAGTTCTGTCAGTCTCTTGCGATTTAAGCTTCTCGACATCGAATCTTTTCACAGCATCTGCTCTGCGTTGTCGCGTCATGGATACGTACGCATACGTAGTCTAGCTACCACCAGGTAGTGATCCGAGTCAATGTTGGCCCCTCGGAACGTTCGGACGTCCAAGATACTGGAAGCATGTCTCGCGTCTATCGCAACGCGACCGCCAAGTCCCCTTGTGTATATTGAGGTGTGGGAAGTAGGTGCTTGAGATGATGACATTTCGCCCCGCCGCAAAGTCTGCCAGCCTGTGTCCGTTTCCGGAAGTTTCGTCGTGTAGGCTGTGTCCTCCGACTATCGAACCAAAGATGCCCTCCTTTCCGAATCTTGCGTTGAAGTCACCAAGAATGATCTTCACGTCGTATTTCGGGCACATATCATACGTTGTCTCTCCTTTCATGGGGGGCGTGAACACAAATCAGCGAAATGTTCTTAAATTTGCCTTTGATGCGGATTGTGACCAGGCGCTCGCTTACACTTCGGAAGCCCAAGACTTCTTGCCTAAGTCTTCCCCTTATCACAAAACCACAACCAAAGAGCCGCTGACCCTGTTCCTTCAAGCACCCGCCGTAGTAGATGTCACACGTTTTCAGTCTCCGTACGCCCTCTCCATCCCATCGCACTTCCTGGATGGCTGTTACGTCAGCCTTTAGCCTGTCCAGGTTCTCCACTAATTGTTTGGCTGCACGTGTTCTGTATAAGGACAGGACGTTCCACGTGCAGATCCGAAATTCATTGTCCTTGTTTCGTTTGCTGGGGTCGTCAACTTTAAAATCATCCATATCCGAGGCTTGTTGTTGTTTCGGAACAACTTTTTTTTACGTGGTAGGGAAGTTACCCCGACGCACAACCCCCGACCCGGAGGACCAGACCCTTCGTATAACTCCAAGTGTAGGGAGCCGGATAAACCGCTTCTTATAGGCCTGAGCTACAAATATGTCGTATTGTATTGTGACTGATTCATGTTATTAAATAGGTTCACCACAAGTCACTTAAAGCAGCATCCACAAGATGATTCTGTCTTCATTCATAAAATGGCGGTTATCACACATACCGTTACTTAACAGTTTCAAAAAAAAGTAGTTACCTACCTAAGAATTCCGGACAACAGTTTGAGGAAATATTTTGTGCGTAAGAATTAAGAACAACTCGTAAATCATTCGGATACTGTTATAGTTATGAAATATTAAAATCTGCCTTTTCCTTACTATGTAACTTAACTCTGAAATGAAAACGAAAACTGGAAAACTAAGAATTTGTCCAAAATGTTTTGTTTTCATAATATATTCCGGAATTTGTTAATTGATTTCTTGGATAAGAGTCCTTTTAATATATTGGCGAGACTAGTAATATACCAATTTATACCAATTTATAACAGTTAACACATTTTCGCAATAAAAGAATGCAACATTCAGGGCACATGTATTTCCTCCTATACCTTCCTATACTGATGCTACCTCAAATTCCATAAACAAATATATAGCGTCCGCCATCACGCTTGTAACAATTTTTTTTTCGAAACCTTGTATTTTTGAGCTTTGCCTTATGAAAATCAGTTTTTTTGAAAAAAGTTTTCGAAGCATTTCCTTAATAAAAACTTTGTTTTACGAAACTTTTGCGGATTACCATATGTGCCGAGTAGATACGTTTTTTTAATCAATACCTGTTCTTTTGTGTACTGCCCTCACCAATGTTGTATACATGAAAAAATACCTTGATGCTATTAAAAATAAATAAATTGTTATGGTCAGTCTCGGGGATACCTTTTAAAGAAAATAATTTCATATTTGATATCTATAGTCAATGCCCTTTCAGACCATATATGTTTTTTTCTTATCGACACTGGGTTTTTTTTGGGCACTCTCCTTTCATTACGAGATAGTTATTGTTAAATTAATACTATGACTCACCCCAAAAAAAAATATGTAAAAAGTTGTATGGAGAATAAGTATTCAGCCCCACCGTTGTTTATTGTTTGAAATTCTTTATATTAAATTTCATCATTCTAAGCTTATTTTTCTAAAATTTTCGAAAATAAAACATCAGCTATTTAATATATTTTTTTTCTTTACAATATGGCGCCAAACGAGTCAAAATTGACAAAAAAAAAGTGAATCACTGCATACAGATGATGAGAGATGATATTATCGTGACCACAAAATTTATTAATTTATTACCATCATTATAAAACCAATCGATTTAAATCTTTATACCGTCATCACAACAACCATCACGATCGACGGATGCGACGTAGTATTTATTTTTGTTCCCATTAATAGATAATCATCTTTAAGCTCTCTATATAAAGCCCAGATTCTGTTCTCAGATGTCAAACCCATTAATTAACCCAAAAATAAAACTACTAGGTACCAAATCATCATTATATAGGAATATGACTCAACTCTCTGTTTCTATCTGTGTTGAAGGCCTAATTTCGTCATTTGATTCCTTATACCTCCCCGTATGTGCGTTGAAATCCACCAAAGATTTTGACAAATATTCAAAATTCCCTAAAATGTATCAATTTCGTTTGATTAATAGCCGTGTATACTGTGTATAGTGATATAGTGATGCGCCTTCCGATAGTTTAGTCACAATTAAATTATAATACCTCTTTTGTTCGGAAGGGCTCTATAAGCAAGCATCTGCCTCCCAGTAGGTATTAATATGCATATGAGAACTATAAAACTACGCCTATAATAGCCTAGCAACAGGTAGCCACCCATCATTTATATTATAAGCTTCGAACAAAGCAACATCGTCGATACAGTCGTAATAGGAGCTATCTCTCATCCCATTTAGCCACTGGAAAGTCATGAATAAAGCAGGCTGGGTGCTTAGTCACGTTTTTATTTAAATTACCTTTAGATAGGGTCTCAAAGATTCACCTATCGGGACTGGGAAATAAATATCCCCCTTCATTTTCAGATTAGCTTCTGAACCTAAACAATATACCAAATTGAAAACCCTCTCAGCTGGGCTGACCCATATCGAGCCCCCCCAAACAAAAAACTTCGATTTGATTGATAAGATGTCGTTAATTTATATGGCGATCTCTTATCCTGATCCACCCATAGTGAGGCTGATGGTGGAAAAAAGCATCTTCGTGGTGGTCATCATATTTGATAAATCCCACACTATAGATATTCCCCATCATCCTCGTTCAAGACCTGCGGAAAGCTCATAAGTGTCGTTATAACACAAATCAATATAATATCGAGGTATAAATCCCAAGAAGAACTTCGTCCGTCCGAACCTAGCTTCTTTTCTTCCAGCTTCTTTCTTTGTTTCTTATTTTTACTCTAAAGATTTATCGGCCATCAAAATGTATCTGTTATTAGGTGGCGCGACACAAAAGACCTTTTTTTGGACTTAAATAATCCGGCGGAATTGGACAAAGGAAATCAACGAACATACTTACAACCTCTCGAATAATAATAATATTTTAATAAATTTCAAGGCTTTTGCGGTTTATAGGTGCCCCATCATCGTCCCAAACCGGCCCGGGCGATATGGTTTAAATCACATTCGAATTAGACGGACAGGTAGAAAACATTGGTTAAAGCTTGTTCATCTGGATGGCAAGAGATTTAGATTAACTTTGATTTGCTCACACGTCTTCGGGGAATTCGACCATAAACACAGACGCCAATTGGTAATAATCATCAGAGAATCAAAAAAAAATTATAGAAACAAAGCTACAGCTTGTATTGAGTTGAGAGGCTGGTGCGCAAGCCATAATCGCATATACATAGGTACCTCTACCTTACCTATAGTGGTGGTGGCATGGCGGTCATCTTGAAAAAATCAAAAGAATAATTTTGAATATTAATCAGGTTGCATGTGAGAGCGATTAATGATTGAAAAAAAAAGCAAAAACAAAACCACAAAACAAGATACTCTGCTCTGACAAGTTGTATCTTTTTGATTTTTGAACTATCGGTCGGTTAATCGCGCAGCAAAGTCATCAAAAATTTTAAGAAACATTCTGCTGATTTGTATGGTTATGAAGGTTATGCAAATTATGAGAAAAAGTATGACAGTTTCTATTTTTTTTTTTCTTATAATGAATTATGTAGGAAGCAGTCTTGGGTGATCGTTAGACAAAAAAAATTGGTTGTCTTATTAATATCTATGTAAATAATTTAGTTGGAAGTTGAGGATCTAAATTTATCAGATTATGATTTCTTTTAGCTGACCTCGAGTCTAATAAAAGTTCTAGATTTTTGTTATTTTGTAACGACTTTTTTTTAATCAGGCTTTCATAGAGCTGGAAAGAGGGATATCTTATTATTATTAGGTTAATATGATTTACGTTGACCTGAGCTATAGAGCCTGTAGCAGACCTTGTTAAGTTATTATACCTACCTACTAAGCAAATAACATAAAATTTGCAAACAAAATAGTTGAAATTAACCGAAATGAACATTTTGGGGGATATGTGATGCTATGACCGATTTCACAAAATGTGAAATATGTTGATCTGATCAAAAATAACAAAAAAAAAAATTAATTTAATTTAAAGAATTCTTAACGATATATGTACATACGTTACGTATAGATGATTTTTCTTTCACTCAAGGTCAATTTGCGCACATTTTGGGTAACCCAAATTGCCCAAAATGTGACAAAAAGAAACTAGAGCATGTATATTAGGGTGATCCTTATAAAGGCCCACCCAAATGTATATGTATGTTACTTAGGGTGGTCCTTATACAGATCATTATCTTATTTTGAATGACGCCCCACCCCCTGATTTATTCTAAATAAATCAAACAAAAATTCTGTAACATTTTAGCTCATTATATTAACGTTAATCTGGCCATAAGTATTCTGAAGTTTTATATGGGAAATCACATGTATTTTTGGACATACAACTTTGAAAATTCTTAACTCTGGTACTGAGTGATAAGAAAAATTAATTTTGAAACACATGTATATTCATTTTTGTGATGTTTACATAATTTTATGAGAAAGAAATTTACAACAGTTATTTCCCCTTCTTATAGACATTTAACAAAAATATTTTTTATTTAATTTTTTCAAACATTTTTTTTTGAAACATGACAAAAGTGACTACATGCGTGCTAAAATTCTAAAATTTTCTTTAGCAATTATTACCAAAGTTATGAATTTTTTAAGTTGGATGTAACAAAATGCATGAGATTTCTCATATAAAATTTCAGACTTCTTAAGAGGGCCGGGTTAACGTTAATATAATGAACGAACATTTTACAGGATTTCTTTTATTTAAATTTATTTAGAAAAAGTTAGAGGGCTGCATCGTTCAAAATAAGACAATCACCTTTATAAGGACCACCTCAATGTAATGCACGACTGGATCGCACAAACTTGCTCTTGGAGCACTTTCAACGTAGCTATACATACCTGAAGAAATTGACGATCCACATTGTACATATGTTTGTATGTATGTATTGGTTTCATAATATTATGGTATCATTAAAAAAAGATTTAAAAAGAATTTAAGATATGAATTACTATAAATTAGTTATTTTAATGGTTAAAAAAGTCTAAGCTCAAAAAAATGCCATCTGATTTATTAACTAAATATGAATTTATGAAAAATAATTAAAGAATCGTTAGAGCGGTTTGCTTAAAAATAAATTTTTTATTGGTACAGTAACAATATATGTACATTCACGTATGCGTCAAATGTGGTTTTTCTGATTTTTTCTTCATGGTCAAGCATAACAAAACGCCATTTTTCGCGCTTTTTTCAGTTATTGGCGATTTAAGTAATTAAAAAGAAATTTTAAATAAAAACATTGTTCTACGATTTCAACCTACTTTGCTGCAATTTGAGCCCAAAACCATCTCCGTAGACCGAATGGTTTCCAAAATACAGCATTTCAAAATTTAGCGATTAAACAAAAAATATAACAAGTAGTATTGCCAAATGTAAAATAAAGAATGGTTGACATAAATGCATCTAAGATCCCTTGACGCCCCCCCCCCTGTAAACACCGTTGATAAATGTATGAGCTATATTTTCAGAAAAGGGTTTTTGGTATATCCTCAGCTATAAGGAATAACAAATAGTTACAAAATTCACCAAAAAGACTTTTTTTAAGACTTCTTTTCAGCCTAAACTCGAGTTCAACTCATAGGCTAATTTCAACTCTGAATTCGATTAATACTCAGGACAAATGATCAGAATTTAAAAGTAGAAGACAAGATTTGAAAGTTATAAAATATTTATAGCTGCAAATACCGTACCTTAACTAAAGTGCAACTTCGTTAGTAACCTATCTGGCAACAAAGAGTGTTAACACAAAATCCAATTACTTCCAGATTCCATAAGGAATCATATAGTTTCACAGGAGTTTTTTTTTTATAAAGCATACACAAACAACAAGAACGCAGAAATTAAAGAAAAAAAACAACATCGAATAAATAAAATAAAATAAAAAAACAAGAAGACATAAGCATTGAACTCCTTTTATGAAAATAAACTCGAACGCAAATTTGCCAAGGACAAAACCACCTGTACCAGCATAATAATGCAACACCGTGCGGCATGTCCACCGCCACCACAAGTAGGTACAACAATTTTTAACTTTTTTTTTTTTAAGAATCCAATTCAAAGAAAACACTAGCTTCACAACAACAACGACAACATTAACAAAATAAAAACAAAAAAAAAAAAAACATAAAATAAAAAAAGAATAAATCTAAAAAGCCCAACAATAGCCACTGCCAATCTTAAAGGAACCAAACCAAACCAACCTGCAAACCTGTTGGTTAAGTATCCATAGGGTAATTGTGTCTGGGAGCAACTTATTATTTATTTTCGTATTCGTTTGTCGTTCATCTCTACTTTTTACGGAACCGCTCTCCACTCCAGCACACTAAACTCCAGCTCGAGATCATGGCGTTTTTTATTTTAATATATTTTTTTTTTTTGCTTACGTTGCAAGCTCAAGCCCACACCTTAGCATCCTGCAAATTGAGCATCGCATACCTTTGAGAATAACCGGACACGTCATTGCCAGAGATGTTAGGTGTTGTTTTTTTTTTTTAAGAAAAAAAAATTAATTTTCCGTTATTTCAGCCAAAGCCAACGAAGAGCTTAGATACAAGATTGGTCCTTCTTTGGTGCTATCGCATCGTCCCAAAGAATTAATTTGTTGCACTCCGTTAGGAAGGACCCTCTTATCACCTTAAATTATCGGAAAGTTGTCTTTTCTTTCAAATTACCAGACATCCGTTCGTGCCCGATAAACTCAATTACCTACCTTCGGTAAACACACTTTACGTAAGAAAATTGTAAAAAAAAATAAAATATGAATGTTTCTACAAGAGTGCTTCCCAAATTTCTGTATCTCCTTAAAATGGGTCTATGGCTTTTTAATATTTTAAGAAACGATGCCTTCTTCCATCTGTGTATGCTGGCAACATCTCCAGAAACTATTTCGCCTGAAGGAGAGGGCGCGAAGATCATTCCGGATCATGTACACTAGTGCCTACGATTTACGAGCTCTAGATGCTCTTTCGGACAATCCAAGTCCAAACCAGATCGAAAGACGACTGCGCGACGCGACGTAGACGAAGTGAAAAAGGAACTTCGGGCGGGGGCTGATATAAAATAATGCTCTGGCTTCAACACAATCGAAATGGAAATGGACCCGCAGAAACAAGTGTAGTTCTGATGAAATGACCATAAGCGGTCCACACCATCAACACAACATAACAAAAAAAAAAAACCAATGCCATCCGGCCCGTGCGGTGCGGTGGGTGCGGTGGCGATGGCGTGGCGAATCTTGTCGGCCGCCCAGTTGAAACATGGTCACCACCAACACCTTCGACAGGTTAAATGAAAATGAGCAAAAAAAACGTATAATGAGGTACGAACTGCTGAAACTATATGGTCAAATCTCGGATGGACAAACGAAAAGGAAGAATAGGAATTCCTTGTCAGAGAAAATTCATTTGGAGGCGGTAAACTGTTGGTGGTTTGCATCACAGTGGCAGTGTGCCGTCGATGTTTCTTTTCTTGTTTTTTATTGGTTTTGTTTTTATTTCCCGCGAAATGCGATTATTTGATTTCAAGAGTAACAAACCAGCCTGCGCCCCTCGGTATATAGAAGCAATCAGACTTCAAGTATTAGAACTGCCCGCACCAGATGCGTTGTTGTTATAATATGAATGATTTTGTTGATGATAAATGCCGCATGATGATAGTTTTACGATTAATCATTATTCAGAGATTTGTACAGCAATTTGAATGGTTTTGTATCAAAAAAAAAAAAAAAAATAAATAAATAAATAAATTGGGTGGCACAACGGTTCATGAAGAACCAGGGCCTAGTGACTAACAGCTCGCAACCATTCCTGTGTGCGCCTGTCGACAGGAATAGAAGGGACCTACAATTTTATGCCGAATCCGAACGGCTAGACGAGAAGCACTTATTCGTGACAAGTGATACTCTTGGAGGATTTGTCAATTCCTTGCAAGAGGTAGTAGCCCTGAAAAAAACTTTTAGTTTTTAGGTGTATCAATGGATTCACAATTTTTAAGAACAGGATTAGACGCAGACGCAGAAGCAGACACAGAAGCAGAAACAGAAGCAGAAGCAGAAGCAGAAGCAGAAGCAGAAGCAGAAGCAGAAGCAGAAGCAGAAGCAGAAGCAGAAGCAGAAGCAGAAGCAGAAGCAGAAGCAGAAGCAGAAGCAGAAGCAGAAGCAGAAGCAGAAGCAGAAGCAGAAGCAGAAGCAGAAGCAGAAGCAGAAGCAGAAGCAGAAGCAGAAGCAGAAGCAGAAGCAGAAGCAGAAGCAGAAGCAGAAGCAGAAGCAGAAGCAGAAGCAGAAGCAGAAGCAGAAGCAGAAGCAGAAGCAGAAGCAGAAGCAGAAGCAGAAGCAGAAGCAGAAACAGAAGCAGAAGCAGAAGCAGAAGCAGAAGCAGAAGCAGAAGCAGAAGCAGAAGCAGAAGCAGAAGCAGAAGCAGAAGCAGAAGCAGAAGCAGAAGCAGAAGCAGAAGCAAAAGCAGAAGCAGAAGCAGAAGCAGAAGCAGAAGCAGAAGCAGAAGCAGAAGCAGAAGCAGAAGCAGAAGCAGAAGCAGAAGCAGAAGCAGAAGCAGAAGCAGAAGCAGAAGCAGAAGCAGAAGCAGAAGCAGAAGCAGAAGCAGAAGCAGAAGCAGAAGCAGAAGCAGAAGCAGAAGCAGAAGCAGAAGCAGAAGCAGAAGCAGAAGCAGAAGCAGAAGCAGAAGCAGAAGCAGAAGCAGAAGCAGAAGCAGAAACAGAAGCAGAAGCAGAAGCAGAAGCAGAAGCAGAAGCAGAAGCAGAAGCAGAAGCAGAAGCAGAAGCAGAAGCAGAAGCAGAAGCAGAAGCAGAAGCAGAAGCAGAAGCAGAAGCAGAAGCAGAAGCAGAAGCAGAAGCAGAAGCAGAAGCAGAAGCAGAAGCAGAAGCAGAAGCAGAAGCAGAAGCAGAAGCAGAAGCAGAAGCAGAAGCAGAAGCAGAAGCAGAAGCAGAAGCAAAAGCAGAAGCAGAAGCAGAAGCAGAAGCAGAAGCAGAAGCAGAAGCAGAAGCAGAAGCAGAAGCAGAAGCAGAAGCAGAAGCAGAAGCAGAAGCAGAAGCAGAAGCAGAAGCAGAAGCAGAAGCAGAAGCAGAAGCAGAAGCAGAAGCAGAAGCAGAAGCAGAAGCAGAAGCAGAAGCAGAAGCAGAAGCAGAAGCAGAAGCAGAAGCAGAAGCAGAAGCAGAAGCAGAAGCAGAAGCAGAAGCAGAAGCAGAAGCAGAAGCAGAAGCAGAAGCAGAAGCAGAAGCAGAAGCAGAAGCAGAAGCAGAAGCAGAAGCAGAAGCAGAAGCAGAAGCAGAAGCAGAAGCAGAAGCAAAAGCAGAAGCAGAAGCAGAAGCAGAAGCAGAAGCAGAAGCAGAAGCAGAAGCAGAAGCAGAAGCAGAAGCAGAAGCAGAAGCAGAAGCAGAAGCAGAAGCAGAAGCAGAAGCAGAAGCAGAAGCAGAAGCAGAAGCAGAAGCAGAAGCAGAAGCAGAAGCAGAAGCAGAAGCAGAAGCAGAAGCAGAAGCAGAAGCAGAAGCAGAAGCAGAAGCAGAAGCAGAAGCAGAAGCAGAAGCAGAAGCAGAAGCAGAAGCAGAAGCAGAAGCAGAAGCAGAAGCAGAAGCAGAAGCAGAAGCAGAAGCAGAAGCAGAAGCAGAAGCAGAAGCAGAAGCAGAAGCAGAAGCAGAAGCAGAAGCAGAAGCAGAAGCAGAAGCAGAAGCAGAAGCAGAAGCAGAAGCAGAAGCAGAAGCAGAAGCAGAAGCAGAAGCAGAAGCAGAAGCAGAAGCAGAAGCAGAAGCAGAAGCAGAAGCAGAAGCAGAAGCAGAAGCAGAAGCAGAAGCAGAAGCAGAAGCAGAAGCAGAAGCGGAAGCAGAAGCAGAAGCAAAAGCAGAAGCAGAAGCAGAAGCAGAAGCAGAAGCAGAAGCAGAAGCAGAAGCAGAAGCAGAAGCAAAAGCAAAAGCAGAAGCAGAGTTCGCCTGATGATGGAGCAATAACACTCCGAAACGCGTAGCTAATCATAGATTATATTAAAGTTGTGATAATTATTTGAAATAAAATTTAAATAAAAGAAAAAACAAAATTTAGTTTTTATCTTTTATTATTCATTTTATTTATTTTAAAAATACTTTTTCTAGTGGGAACAAATGGAAATGGTTAAGAATGATGAGTTAATGGCTAAGCTCCTGGATGCCTAAAACTGTCAAACTACACATGTGCCCACCAAGGACAGTGAGCATAGAGAAAGAAAACTGGATCGTTGATAATAAACTGATAATGGAGACAACAATCAAAAAAATCTTCCCTCTAGAAGTTTCAGACGGGCCATAGCTCATCGAATGCAACTGTCTTTTTTTTCTTCTTTTAGGGAGTCGAAGTAAAATAATCACCATAATACCTTTAAATAAAAAAAAACCTTTTATTATATTAAGTTTGGATAGTAGCGGAGTGATTATTCGGCTGATCCTTTTTACATAAATTTCAAGATCTTATATTAAGTTTCTACTTGTCATTGAAAGACACAAATTGGTTCACATTGACAAGACAAGGTGGGGTCTAACCAACAGAAAAATCTATAAAAGTAGCAGTAGAGAGCATGATATAACTCACCCTGTCTTATCAAACTGTGTCTTTCAATGACAAGTAGAAATTTAGCATTAGTAAAGAGGAATTAAAAACTTACGTGGATGACGTCCACTAGAAGACTAGAAGGTGCGCCATGGCCCATGACTGGGGTAAGACTTGAATCTTGAATCCATACTTTGAAGAACAAAATCCAGCACAATATTTCACCTGCATGAACTGCAATTTGAGTTTCTGTACATTTAACCGTAATTAACTGACGAAACTCAAATATAGGTTCAGATTGATCGACCCTAGTATTTTAATTACTTACGATAACAACACGAATCAAATACAAAAGTCAAATTAAGGATACTTTCTAGAGATAGAATGTAAGGTCCCGCTCCTTTTCCACCATTGACCCTCTACGAGGTTATAATGACCTTAATTGAAAGAAATGTGTATGTTTTCGCTGATTTAACAAGCTCTTTTATTTATTCTATCAATTTTATGATCGATTGTTAAATATTCAATGATCATCTTATAAATTAAACTACTTCATCAAAAAAAAAAAGAAACTAATCTAAAAGCCTCTAAAAACAGTATGATGCCTAGTAATTTCCCACCATCTCATCATTCGCATGTATTTTGTAGCAACATTATTCTCAGGATCTCCTTGACTCATCAAGCAGTAGTTGTTATAATCTTCAGTACACAGTGCACATGATGCACAACCATGATCCATCTTGTATAAGTTAATGGAGGTTGGAGTGCGATAATTGCCTGTGGTAAGCCATTTCAATATAACGAACATAAAGTTTGCCCTCTATACAGAGCCAATCACGACCAAAAATTGAACTCAAACTCGCCAATATTTACCCTCTCAGCCACCAGCCAGCCACCACCACCGACCGCACTGGGCATCACCTATAAGTTCCCATTATCATCACATCCTTGTTGTTCGTTTATTTGTGCACTTGAGAGCTGAGTTGGAGTATAGCGAGCTTAACTAGCTATAGAGAGAAGATTTATACACTTTCCTCATTTGGGCTTCCATTAATTTTCATGTACAAGTTGGCGTTAATGGCCTCCGAAGTATAAAGACAGCTCTCTTCTCATTCAGACATAGATCATGCCGCGATGTTCCAATTTTCATCTTTGAACCATCATTGCCATGGCAAAGGTAAAGATACTCATTCTGTAAAAGCGGTGGTGCGATCATCATCATCATCAGCATCAACTTCATCAAAGTGACTGACAACCGAGGAAAGAATTTCCAAAGAAAGTTGATCAAGTGATCGCCAATGTCTGTCTAGGGTTACTTCTTTTTTTTTTTTGGTTTGAAGGTACTACTTTCCTTGATGGCAAATCTTTGTTTCCTTAATTACAACTTAATCGCAATGATACTTTACTCGTATGTCGGTATGTGAATCATGCTCCAGGGAAACCTGGATAAGCTGCATCAAGCTTCAGCTGAACGCGCGAAAATTGAGCAATTTCATTGGCATGAAATCAATTAACTGATCAGGAAAACATGAAGATTATACCATCGGACATAATTTCTATGTTGCATGTTTCCAGTCCAGATCCAGACACACGAGAGATGAAGGAAGGTGTTGCGACTTGCGAGTACGTGATGTTTATGTTGTGTATATTATAGGTTTTTAGTGTTGCATTTCACAAGATCACTCGCCGTCAGGGCCGGAGGGGTCAATAAAAATGTGCCTATTGCTATTATTTTATAGTAGTACAAAGATGCAGTGGGCGCTTTGGATGATTAAATGCATATTGAAAAATTGGTGGTCAGTGAAAGATAAGAAATTATTAAATCTTTAAATTAAGATAGGTGTTAAAATGATTTGCGGGGATATCCCTGCCAAACGTCGCATAGAAGATCCTAGTCCATGTGCTGTTTGAAATTTTGAAGCCGTTATTCAACAAGGTTATCTTCTATCTACTATCTACCTCTTGTGGGGTTTAGTGTCTCCCGGTCGGGCAGATCCACTGAATCTTCACTCCGAAGTAATCCTAAAAACCAACTAATTAAGAGTCGAGCCACAACTATCCCCTCATCTATTTCAAGACTGCTTATACTGATAGGGTTCTTCTGTAGGAGCTCCATTATGCCGATGGCCGAACTTGAAATAGCGGGAACCAAGTTGTGTCACGTAAAATTAAAAAAAAAACATGGTGAAACTCCTAACTATCCAGATTAATACGGTTTCGGTAAGAAGATCCGATATCATCAATCGTTTTGTTATCAACGTAAAACTCCTTGGTCTTAAACGAGCCTATAGATCCAAGATACTTAGTTGCATTTCTCCACCGGCTAGGGCAAAACATCACTATTGATTGCAGTACCTTCGTGTTAGTAAATGAGTTCATCCGTCACGGAATAAATAATCAACTTTACTTATTGCACCTTAGTGAAGATCCGCCGAAGAATATTTATGCTAGGAAACCACTGCTTCCTTAGTTTGCTGAAACGTATGGGTTTAAAACTTCTTAAGCGTAAGAGGAATGTTTTGCTCGTTGAAGCAAGTCATCCCTGCTTGACGCCACTGATTTTTGGACAATAAGCACGAAGGCAGAGCTGATAACGGGTTCTTTAGATAGAAACAATCTTCGGCTGATACTTGGTGGCCATAGCACTAACCATTAGATGATTTCAAAATATTTTATGTTGGGAAGACCACCCGGACTTTTCCTGACTACGTCTCTGTTAACCTCTCAGCAATTCCACTCAATAAGATATCAGAAATGCCATGGCTGATGTGTTGGTTTCCACTAAGCGACCAAAAATAGACCTCTGTCTCAGCTAGAGCGTAGAGTCAAAAATGAATCTTATCAGTAAATGCATCAGATATAAAGAATTTAATCAGAGCTGTTGAGAACAGCCCAGAAACGCTACGAACAGGATAGGAACGTGGGTTTGCTAGGAAGAAAGATAGAAAGTGAGAGCACTATGTGTTAGTGATCCAGTCTGTTGAAGGCTTAAGCCGCAGGGATGATGTTCGAACGTTTTATCGATGAATGATCTGATCTTTCTAAGGCTATGAGGCCAAAACGGAAACTCACTGAAGAGACCTGAGAGTGGGAATATGGAAGTAGATAGGGGGTCCACTGCTGAAGTTCTGGAAGGAACAATTTTCTAGACTGCTTCACTTTGAAGATAGCTAACATTAAGCTTCTAGGAAGAACAATGCATTTAACCTAGACGGGACGATGATGATCAACAATTTCCATCCACCCAACATACCTGAAGTACGGATAGCTATTCCCTAACTTTAGTCGTACAAGGCGGACCATACAAAAATGTATCGGTTTTAATTTTTGGTCAAATGCAAATATGACCGATGAATAGAGCGCTGATACATCAATGATATTCAACTCACAAAAATAAGAAAAGCTCTGAATTGAGTCATCTACGCAGAATAAAGTTCTTATTATCGCTTATACAGAAAAATCTTGTCGGCTATTATATACTGTGTGGTCGCTTAAAAGATTTTCACAACGAACTGTTGTGGTTTAAGACCAGCCAAGATAACCGTCGATCCTCTAAGACAGATTTTGAAAACAAAATCAAAGAATTCCATATTGAAACCACCGCTTAATCGATTTTAAATCCACGCTTTCAAAAAGTTTGAATAGATACAAACTATACGGAGACATTTCATAACTGAGTAGGCACACACATACTAGACTCTTCCGTTTGTGCAAGATGACGATAAAAAAATCTCACTGCTTCGTCAAAATTGGTAGAAAGACCGCCAAACCCATGTGAGAAAGATCTATGGCAGGACGATGGTAGAAAAGTGGTGGTCATGATTGAGACACCTGGTACAACGCACCAGGTAGATGGCAAGTATTCGACTATACTCCTGATGGTGTATGCAACAGAGGGAGATCGCACTTCAGGACTAGAATGACCTAATCTTCAACTAACTAGATGCAGATATCTAGGGACCGAGCTGAATGAAGATTTCCTCAAGACAGCTTTGTCCCTGGAAAGCAGCTGCAGCTTTGAGGTTTGTCTTTGGCTGTAGTGTAACGTAAAGTAAAGTGAAGTACGGGTACTTGGGTATATGAGAGCGAGGGGAGGACGAATAAGAGGGAACAACCCTTTGAGCTGTACCAAGATACGGATGAAGGTCAGAGAAGCAAATCACGTTGGCGGGATTTCCTCGTCCATATCGGGTAAATAGACGTAATTCACTAAGAACGTCTTTGAATTATCGAGTCTTTCTTCAAGGGCGGGGCAACAAGGAAGATTGCACCTCTATGATAAACACCAAGCTCTCGCACATTCTACAGCACTTGGACGAATGAAGGAAGCAGCGCATTCTGCATCTCCGATGATGGAAAGCTGCCGTTTCTTAAACTGATATTATTAATCGAGACCCAAAATTGGAAGGCTGATGAGACATTTCCTCCTAAGGAGATCAGGCTAGATAATCGGATGTTATTATAACCATCTTCGGAGATATGAGAGATGCTCATTTAGCAATTAACCACAGCTATCAATTTTTAATCATCCAGGCTATAATACTGAAAATCATAAATTTATTTACCTCTGAGCATGTAGCACAAAAGCTCAAGTAAAACCTTGGCCATCCAGAATGTAATTTATCTCACGTTCACCAATCTTGTGATGGGATCATTGTAGACTTCAGCCGACTATTTCAGGAAGTAATTTCAACACTCGTGATTATAGTAAGTTTAACAAGTCAGCCCCGAGAAGACGAAACTAGTGGCCGATACAAAATAAGCGTGTGAAGTCACGTGGAAATTGCTGTAACGCTTGATAAAGATCATTGCTTACCAGAATTTAAGAATATCCGAGCAATACAATGTCACTTCTTTGGTGTACAAAGTTACGAAAGTCATGGAGTTAATTACTCAATACTCGATATCATTTAATCATAATCTCTACATTTAAAATTTAATTTAGGAGCTTTATGTTATATGGACCCTGGTCATTTTAGAAATAGAAAGAGTTCTTTTTCTAACCATATTCAGTATCATAGGCTTTCTCTTTAATTTACCTAGATGTTTAGAAGCGCCTTTAATTGGTTCATCTGCTTCTTCCAAACCGAATTTCGCATCTGGAATGATATTGATATCGTCAGGCCTGTCGGTTGAAAGTTTTGGTCTTGGAAAAATCTCAGTCCACCCCTGACTTTAAACCCTTGACGACTCCTTTTCTACAACCCACTAAAAGGCAATGCAGGTATAAACAAGAACTTCACCTTTCGTAAGTAAATATATATAAGTTTCTAATGGTTGAACGCAGGGCGTTCATCGATTATGATCTATTAATGCGCTGCTGTAATTAACTCATTTTCAGCTGTTATTAATAAGAGTTCGAGCAAAAGATTGCTAAACGACTGCGAGATACTGTTTCGAATATATAAATTGAAAGCCCTACTGCCCTCCAATATCTTCAATAAACAATAATAATAGCCCATAAGAATGCGCTACCTGTTTATTGGCTGGAAAATTTGTGTGAAGTCATTGGAGTCAGATCTCAGCTGCTGCTGTTGGTGATGATGATGACGATGGAGCAAGTTGGTTAGTTTAGAGTTGCTATACGTATATCCAATCCACGCCAGACAGAGTTAAGGCGACGACAATGACGAGGAGTGGAGTTCTTCAGGTACACGCGATTTTAAAATCGTGGTGTAGCGATATTTAGCTTAGCTTCTATGCACTCCATAGCCGAAACGCTATTCCCGAGCTTTGTTAAAATATACCTACGCTACGAGAGTCGTAGAATCTATATATCTATGTTAGAAAACGTTCAAGTGCATTCGGCTAAACGTGATTTATAAATAATAGAAGTTGACGTTAATAAATTTTAATATGAAAAATCTATGTTCGGATAGTGAACATTTACCTATTAAAGATACAGATACAACTTGTTGTTGTTA
Organism: Melangyna quadrimaculata; assembly: GCA_949320155.1. Classification (NCBI taxonomy): domain Eukaryota; kingdom Metazoa; phylum Arthropoda; class Insecta; order Diptera; family Syrphidae; genus Melangyna; species Melangyna quadrimaculata. Next base: position 146,591,320 of record OX439485.1, on the reverse strand, counting down.
TTATAGGAGACTTTTTATTTAGGTAGATAGACATTTTTGTATCTTTTTGAAGGAGCCCAATAGTGTGGGAGATATATAAATACCTGTATTGTATTCCTTTTCGTAGGAGATAATCCGTTCGTTGGCAAAAGAAAAGAGTGTTAACGGTATAAGAAAAAGTCTTATTTTTATTTTTTTTTTCTCCTAAAACTTATTTTAAAGTGCAAATCTTTCGTCAGCAATTAATTTCAGTCAGTGTTGAGCAATATTTCATTCGGATGCAAAAAAGAAAGACTAGGCAATAGGAGAATATGGGGCTAAATGTGATACATTTCAATTTTTCATAATTTTGAAATCTTAAAGTGTTTGCTGTTTTTGTTTGAAATTTAACAATGATATTATGTTATTCCGTAAACAGTAAGACTTGTGTTGTTTTGAAAATGTTTACTCTTTTCGTAGTATTCCTTATTACGACTAAAAACCAAAATTGTTAGAATTGTCTGTGCATATTCAACTTCACTCCTTATTTCACTAAATTATTAAAATCGTTTTATATGACACAGAGCAATATATTCGCATTATTGAGAGGCAAAGTGTTTCAAGTAAGAGTTAATATGTTATGCTTTAGATACAAAACATTTTTTGACACTAAGATGACGGCTGTTGGAAAGATTTTCGTAAAAATATACGGCTTCTTATGCCTTAGTGTCAAAAAATGGTTGCATAAGTTTGGCGAAGTTGTATAACTTAGAGCTTAGACTAATTCGGCTTAATAGATTGCATGATGCACTTCAAAGAGCCTTATCTTTAAAGATAAAATGTGTTAAAAACCTCAAACAAAGTCAAAAATTAGGTCAAATAAAATGTTTTTAGACAACAAAAATCGTCTTTAAATTGTACTAATAAAAACGCGACTTTATTTAGTTGGAACTTTGAAGTCCTCTTTCCTTCTATAGAGTATAGACAGTTGGAACATCTTTTGAATTTCAAGAAGTTTAACATTTTGTGTGAACTTCGTTTTCGGATATTCGCACCGGTGATTTTTAGCACCTCATTCTTAAGAAAGTTTGCCCAGGCAAAATGTACAAAAAAATGGCCAATCTGTCAAAAAAATCCCAGTGAAGATTTTTAAACACACTTGTCTTTATTTTGGTATGAGAAATACTGTCCACATACAAGAAATACAAGAAATAAAGTCCATTGCGCCAAAGGTTAAATGTCGAACATATCAGTTTTTCGCATAGAACTCGGAAACGGTAAATGCTATCGAGAAGTGTTTAGTGCGAAACTAGTAAACTATGTCATCCACCAAAAAAAGGTTTTCACAATTTTTTCTTACAACAAACCGTTAAGAAGAATGTGTATGACACATCAGTTGCAAGATATTACGACTTCAAAAATGGTCAAATTTCGAACATTTTTAAATAAAAAAAATTAAAAAAAAATTATTTTATTTAAAATGACGTTATAAATATTATATGATTAAGAATACGTGCAGCTTGTCAAATTTCAAGATGGCTGTCCTTTGTGTAAGTACACAGTAAACAAATACAAATTTTTGGTGATTGTTTGAAATTCAATTTGTTTACTTTTGATTTTGAAAACATGCGCAGAACTGAACACAAATGAACACGCTACTGATATTACCTGTAATATATGTATCTTGCATACAAACATAAATATGAAAAAAATAAGGTGAATTAGTTAAAAATAAGTTCCTTACAACATTTAAATAGGACAGTAGTTAACGAGACATAGAGATGAGGAAAGTTTGTCACCACCACCTTTGAGAATGCAGGTATAAAATGCAACATGGTGTCCCCTATAGGTCTAATCCATAAGTTGTGATTTTTGTCAAAATTTTAAAACTTAAACTTCATTTTCTTCCTCGTCTTCTTTTTCATTTGCATCCATTCATTGCCACCACACTTCTTGAAAGTTAATTTAGGACATTAAGGACTATTACTGTACCAAAGCTCATCCCATCAGAATGAAGTGCAAGGTTTGACATAAAATATGGCCCTAACGGTCCTATATAACTACATGAAGGACCCACTATTTTCTAGGCAATTAATGCGCAAACTGTTTGTTTGGGCACTATGTTAAAAACTGTATACCTCTCATCTGGTAAAGAGATGCGGGTTGCTCGTCATATGGCGGGCTCCCAGACTTTTAACAGTACTTCCCATAGAACCAATTTTCATATTTTCGACTTTCGATTTTGGTCATCCAGAATTCGATTAAACTCTATCAGTGGCGTAGCGTGGCTTTTTGCCGCCCCCTTTTTTTCATAGCGCCAGGGTCAATATAATAAGTAATTAATAACTAAATCTAAAAAAAAAAAACGTAATAGGCGGGTGCAAGGGTACGTCTGTATAAGCTGGCAGGGAAATTTTTAGCTTGAGTAACGTGACCAACACAGTAATTTGCAGTTTTTTTTTGTATTATTTTGCATTTCTATTCCCGATTTTGCAGGTCACCCAATTGTGGGTGATGTAATCAAGCGACTTCACAGTGAATTAACCGGGTCATATAGTGTACCTATCTCTAGAACCAAGCACGCTAGAGATTTGAAGTAAAACAAGTTTTGACCTAGCCTATTCTTGAAATGCAAACAAAATTGGAGCCTTATACTGCAAAGGTGCAAGCTCCTATCATGCTTAGTTCTCAAGACCGGCAGGAAGTATGCATTTTTTTTCTTTTCAAATAAAGGACTTCAACATTTAGAATTAAAATTTCTGGAAATGCAAAAAGAGCTGCAAATTTGGGGCCTTACTTCAAATCTCTAGCATGCTTGGTTCTCGAGATACACTATGTGACCTGGTTACTCCACTGTGAAGTAAGCATAGATCACTTGATTACACCCACTGTTTGGTGAACTGCAAGTTCGGGAAAACATCGAATATCTAAATAGAAAAAAATCCATTTCCAAAGATGTTAATTTTATAATTCTGCTTAGAAAGAAATTCCTTATTTTCTGGAATATTATCAAATGTTTTAATATTTTTCTGTGAGCTTTTGAGAGGGCTTCCCGAGGCACTCTTTCACTTCGAAAGCCAAAATGATCCAAACTTGGCGAAAATTAATGGTTTACACTTGCTTAAGTGCCCCTCCGAAAATTATACGAGTAGTTTTTGTTTAATAGTTTCCAACCACAACTTAATTTTAAAGAGTTTATTTGTTTCAGGAATACAAATTTAGATTCCTGAAGTCGAATATAATAATTCTTGATATTTATTTCAATTTTAAATTTGCACTCCTCAAAAACTCGATTACCTTTTGAACCCCTTAAATAATTGTGGGGTGGAGACTCTTCAAAATAAATATAAAATCCTTAAACCCGTATATGCAATCTCGTAAACAAAATTCTAAATTCGACATTTGTCTATTTATTTTACCTGCGATGCATAACTGTACAAGTAAAATACTTCTTCTATTTCCTTGAGAAATTTCTAACGCTCATATTTTGTTTCCAATCGAATTGAAGACATTACACATTTAAAAAATGTTTACTCTAAAATTTAACACGCACTCTATAACAATTTGAATATAAAACTTTAACCACTTCATTTTAAGAAACTCCACATCCTAGCAGAACCATCAGCAATCGGCCAAAACTAATAAAAGACAAACGTCCATATCGAGTTGCCAAATTATCTGCTGGATGACTGGAAATGCAGCGTCAGTGAATATTGTCGAGTGTCAACCTGCAAATGTCTTGTTCCCTTCTAAGATTACTATTTCCGAGACCTTAATTTAGCCAAATGATGTTCATGCGTCGGTCGCTCTATAGAGATATGTTTCAGGGCAGTGCCAGCCAGAAGTACATTCCACCAGGGACACTCTTTAACCATCAGCCAGCCAAGCTAAACAAAAATGGAATCGATACTGCTTTATACACCCAGATGAATGGAGTTAGCAGGCTAACACAGCTTTAATGAGCATCTGAGGACCGATTTTAACATCCTTTTAGCATGTAATAATACACCTGAGCATAAATCGGTCCACACCAGACTTTGAAGACTTTTTTTGTTGCTGTCAATACTACTTCTCTTTCCGCAATCGGCGTTGCGCACGCCATTCTGTATATAGTGAATAGTGTTGATGATGATAGTGTTTCGGACAATATTTTCAGGTGGAAAATGAGAAATCTCGGCAGAGACATGTTGTACGAGGGCCAATGTATGAATATGTATGTAGTCACCCCTTCAGTCACTATGGTAGGTACAGTTTACGGTATCACAATTGCCATATATTCTCATTAAATGGACATGAATACCATGTTTTATTCGTTCACGCAAATATTGTATTAAAATAATTTAGCTATTTTCTTTAAGGAGAATTTCACCAATAGTCGAGAAAAATAAGATTTCACTTCCAAAAAATTCCGAAAAAGCTGAATTTTGTTGTCCTAAACATTTCCCATACAGTACTCTAAATTTGGGCTGGAGGTAAAAGTTTTAAGTGGGATAAAGGGGGTAGAATGCACTTTTTTCTAAATTCTTCAAAAACTATAGGTTTTTTTGAAAAAAAGTTATAGGTACACATTGTATCTCATGAAATTCTACACAAAAAAGATTATAACACTTTTGTTCGTACAATTTATAGATTTATAGAAAAACGATTGAAAACATTTAGATGCAGTAGGTACATTTAGTCAGAAAAAAGCATTTTACCCTCTTTACCCCCCCCCCCTTTAAATTTTCAGCTGTAGATTTTTTATTATCAAAACTTCTCGATGGATTTTTATGAAACCTAGCCCAGGGCATCTAACAGTGAAATAAGGATGGCTAAGGAGTGTTAACTGGATCAACAGTTAGCTAAACAACGAGTTTTTCTGGAGAAGCAAGTGCCTTAAAAACCAGGCCCAACCTTCATTGTTACGCCACTTAAAATTGTTGCAGATACATGCATATATTGGTTAAAAATTCCGACTATCGAAAATTTTAAATTAAACCTTCCTTGCACTGCACTGGTGAAATTCCCCATTCGTTTGACTCTCAGAAAACAGAAACATTCAGACGCAGAAAATCCAAATGGTGTATGTCCTGAGCCAACTCTGAAGTCAGGTAAAGTTTATTTGGCACCTGAAGATGATTATCTTGTACAAATTAATTGCAAGCACCTACATTATACAGAGCGCTGGCTGATCGCTGGCCAGAGACGAGGCCAGAGTGAATGAAGGTATGTTCCTATGCATTTCCACATATAAGTACATTTGCTGATTGTAGGTGCGCATCAGGCGCACCATTGTCACTTGCTTCTTATTCTTGGGTTGGTAATGGCATTCAAAAATGGAATCAGTTTATTCATGCGAGTATGTTCCTGATATGTATGTCGCCCTGCATATACCTTTTGTTGATTGTCCCCAAGGACCATACATACATAGATATATAAATTTGCGTTTCCCTTTCCCCCATTCCCGGCCATATAGTAAGTGGCGAACCATAAAGAATCTTAACGAAGACGCATTTCGAGGAGGCGGGATAAAGTAGTCGAATTATTCTTGTTTTGGAACTTGTCCGCGTTGGGATGGACAAAACCCTTTCTCAGATGTATGGTCGGTCGCAATCTGGACTAGCTTAGGTATGCGAAATTGTGTTATGATGTTGAAAATTCTAATAAGGCAATGATGCAGTATGGTGTGTGCGATGTGCGAATATTTGTTCATGTGCATTTGCGCATGAGGTATTGTTTTTTTTTTTTTTTTTTTAAGAAAAAAATTATGTTGTTTAGGCCAAGAGTATGCATCAGGAGGAGGACAAACTATGGAACAAGCTGCCCAAGCAAGTGCGCAATTCACATTCACACTTCATCGCAGATTTCATGAGAAACCTTTTGAATGAGCTTGCACCGAGCACAAACGACCGAGTGGGTTTATTTCTTTGAAATAGTTTTTTTTTTCTTAGCCATATCAGCTGGATGAATATATGTACGTCTCATTGTAAATATTGTGTTGAATGCAGGTGAATTATTATAAAGGTTAATTTTTTTATATTTCAATGGGTTCCAGAGCTGTAGCCATCCAAATATATGGAAGTTTCAAAATTCAAAAAAAAAGTACTTTGAATGCAAATATGTACATATTATATCAAAAACTGGACCTTGTAGAAAAGTTTGCTTTGGATGTGCTGATAGCATTTGACAAAGGGGGTAGTCCATGCTTTTTTCAATCAAAAATCGATTAAAAAAAAAAAATTGCTAGAATCAGGACAATTTTGAACAACAATGCAAAGGCCTTTCAGTTGCCTATTCAACAACGTCAACCGCAGCCACTTACGAGGCTGGAAAGTTATCGCCATAAAAAGACTTTTAGCTTTGGGTCGAAAGTAATTTACTTTCAATTTAAATATCTTCGAAACCAGATCTCCTAGAATGTTCTAGTTTTCAGCTATGGATAGCTCTTACAAAACCGATTTGAAACCAGTTCGAAAAACCGCACTGTTTTCCGAGGCTTATTTCCGGAGCTGTAGGCATCCAAAAATATCAAGGGTTAAAACTCAAAAAAAAAAATACTTTGAATGCAAATATACCAAAAACTAGACATTTTAGAAGGGTTTGCTTTGGATGTGCTGATAGCATTTGCGAATACCTTTCTATTTATGTATACATTTCAATGGGTTCCAGAGACTTTCGTCAAAAAATGGTTTTTTGGTGATAAGGGGTAGTCCATGCTTTTTTTTCGAAAATCAATTTAAAAAAAAAATGTCTCCAATCAATAAAATTGTGAACAACATTGCTAAGGCCTCTCCGTTCTCTATTCATCTATTCAGCAACGTCAACCGCAACGTCTTATGAGCCTTTTTTCGAAAGTTATCGTCATAAAATGTTTTTAGTTTTGGGTCGAAAATAATAGATTAAATTTGAATTGAAATATCTTCGGAACCAGACCTGATAGAATGTTCTAGTTTTCAGCTATGGATAGCTCTCAAAAAACGTTTTAGAAAGTTCAATGTCTTCCGATGCTTATTTGCGGAACTGTAGGCCCTCGGTTCCCAAACTGTGTTCCACGGAACCTTGGGATTCCGCGAAAGAGTTTTCAGTGTTCCGCAATTTTCTCGAAGTACAAATAGTAAAAACACAAAAATATATTTTTAAGTACCGTGAAACCGGGTGACTGGCGCATTTTCAAATTAAAATATGAATAACTTTTGCATACTTACCTAGATTTTTTTACAGAGTAAAGATTATTTTGTAAAAGTATCGTAATTTTTAGACAAATCAGTTGGCTAGATTAATTATTAAAAACCAAAAGTTTGGTTGACAAAGTCACCCTGCAGTTTTGGAAGACTTTAATCGGGTAAACGATTTCAAGAATCAATCAATCAATTGATTACCAGAGACATTTTCTTATCCTGAAGAATTTTTTTATTTTTTAGGGTTTCATTTATATTTTTTTTTGTTTTGTTTTTAATTTAAGTTTTAATATCATTGGAACAATATTATGAGGATCAATCTTTCTCTGCTTTTTGAAAGCCTTATAAGGAGACTTTTTCTTATTAGTTTATTTATTATAATTTTGATGCATTTTTTCATAATTTGTCGTTGCAAAATTCACTCAAAATGCAGGCCAATGTCTCCCCCTCATATGCCATTTTTGATAAAAATTAAATATATTTTTTTTTTTATTATTACATTTTTTTTTATTCCGCTTAACTGAAACCTTTCAACTATTGTTGGTGTTTTTTTAAGGTTGTTTAACAAAAATTATTTCGTTCATATAATTTTTTTTATTAATTTGTCCTAATGAAGCTATTACAATCATTTTAAATGTACCTACTTATCAGATTATACATTTTTAGAAAGAGAGTTGAAAAGATAAGTCCTTATATTGAAAAAAAGCAAAAAAAAAAAAGAACAAATGTCCATTCTTTGGCCAAATTCAACCCACCCACAGGCCATTTTTACTCAGCTACGCGGTATGTAATTACAAATACAAACATGTTTGACGTTTACGTTTTTTTTTTTGTGTTTGAATTGTGATGTGTTGTTTTTCATTTCTTACTAACGTTAGGAGTTGGGGTTCCTAAATTTATTTGGACCTTATTGAGGGTTCCAAAGCTTAAACAGTTTGGGAAGCGCTACTGTTGGCATCCGAATATACCCAAGGTTGCAAACACAAAAAAAATACTTTGAATGTAAATGCAAATATACCAAAAAATTCACCTTGTAAAAGGTTTGCTTTGGAGTTGCTGATAGCATTTGAAAATGCCTTTCTTTTTATGTTTACATTTCAAATTGCTGTATAAAAAGAAGAACTTAATATTTATTATTCCTGAGGGTGGAAAACTGATTTTCTTCATGGATTCGTCATCTGCTAGCTAGTAGCAAAATTAGCCAATTGGCCCTACCCCTCCTCAAACTTCAGGTGTTCTTTGTTTTCTATTTTTATAGCAAAATAAAATAAATAAAAACGACAAAATGGGGTTTATTTGTCCACTTGCTTAAAAATACAATTCCGCCAAAAAAGATCGTATGATCACTTTTTTATGATGAAATTCACTTCGTATGATGAATTTTTGAATACCAAATATTAAATCACAAAATATTCTAACTGAAATATTTAGAGGTAAGTGCTTATTAAGTTCGTTTTTACCAGCTGAAAATGAGACACGAATTCATGAAACAAAGAAGTCCAAAGCTTCTCCAAAAAAATATCTGAGAAGGTAGAGGTAATTAGGGTTGTTTGCTAAATGGCTGAATATGCAGTTTCATGAAAAACAAAAACCCTTTTTTAAACCTTACATCAGGATCAAAATTTGACTTTTCTATTTTATAGCAAACATTTAATAACAAAAAACATACAACAGCTCCTTCAACTGAGATTTTAGAATAGTGCCGCTAATTTGGTTAATTTGTCCACTAGATAAATATACAATTTATTATTATTTGTAAAATGATCGCTTATCCACCCTGAAGATTTATATATTTGTGTTTCATTTTTTTATAGCACAAATTAAATTTAAAAGGGAAGCGGTGAGTAAGGCTCGTTTATCTATCAGCTTACGAAACAATTCCATGAAAAATGATCGTTTGTCTACAATTTAGAAAAAGAGCTGTCTTGACTTTTAGTTTTTGTAAAGTAAGCGTAAAACAAAGTACAAAGTACTCCAACTGAGATTTTAGAAGGATTGGGTCAATTTGGCTCATTTTGTTAATTAGCTGAAACCAAAATTCCATGGAAAATGTTCATTTGTCCAAACTCAGGTACAAAATATTCGACTTTACTTTTTGATAGCAAAATTCAAGGAACAAAATCAAGTGGTGAAACCAACTAGGATCATTTTTTTTTTACCAGATGAAGACACAATACCATGAAAAAAAAATAGTTTGTCGACCATCAGGAAATGTTTTTATCAAGAGAGGCGATAAATATAATTTAATTTTAAACTAGGTCTTCAAAACAAAACATAAAAGTTACAGAATTTATCAATGTACCTACTTAGGTATTAGAAAGTCATCATCTGGCTGACTAAGGCCTTAATCTGAAGCCTGATATAGATAGGTACATATATGCTCTGTGCCACTTCTCACGGTTAAGCGAAAACCTTGTGCCCTTAAATCCCACATCAAATACCCATGGGATAGATACATTTTAAGCTCCAAACCCATTAGCGGATTTGAATATAATGAATTTCTGAACCTCTACCGCCCTTAAATACCACAAACATAAATAAAATAAAGACCTTTTTTTATCAAACAGGTCTCACGATTGTCGCAACAAATCTTCAAAAACATCTGTCACCAGCTGTCACCTTATATACCTGCACTCTAAACAAAATCTCACTACAACTTGTTGAGCGTTATTCCTCGAAATCAATTGGAATTTCATCACCAACCAAAATAATATTCAAAACAAACAATTCGACAGGTTCCTGCCATCATGACAGATAAAAAAAAAATCATCATCACAACGGGATTAGGGCGTTCAAATAGGATTAAGCTACGTGATGAAGATGGGGTTTCGTTCGAAATAAACATAACAACCGAACTTCCATTAAAATATGATCCAACACAACGATAAGTGGAATTATTTGGCTTTTTCAATTAAAGTTTGTCGCTCCACTACTTGCCTCCTCGCACCATCAAACAGTGTGGCCATTGCTAATCAGATCACTAATCCCTCCAAGCCAGTACCGGATCTAGGATTTGGCTGTGGGGGGGGCTTGGAGTTTGGAGATCCAGTTTGAGACTTTAAGTAATAAAATTAGCTTGTCCTAAGATACATTTTATAATTTATAACAAATAATAGAGATCAGTTTAGGTTTAATGCAAGACCGTACCAACTTCAGCCGAAATACACTTCACGACAACGCGGCAAAACATTATTTTTTATGAAATTTTAGGAGCTATATCGCACAAAGCGGCAACTGAACTTCATTAAAATTCATACGAATTCGTGTGAAGTGTAGTTTCGATGCAGTGCAGTTCCGGCGAGTGCGGTCTTACCTTTAAGGTTCAAGTATTTTTTTTGTGATGGAGATACATGTGTAGTTGTATAAAAGACAACGAATTTTGATATTTCCACTTTCCCTTTAATGATATCCGTTTTTTTGTGTGCCTTTATATCCGCTCCTGTCGCGCTTTAAAATGTTTTCAACATATACAAATAGTCTAGGAAAATTAGCTTTTTACTAGGAAAAAATTAGTTAGGGGCTGAAATTTGGTATGAACATTGGTAATAGGACTCTTTATAGACTGAGAAAGTTCCTCATCGATCCGAGGACCGCTACCTCAGTTACAATTGGTCAAAGGTCATGAAAATGGGTTTTTGGAAAATAACTTGAAAACGGTTTGGTTTAGAAAAAAAATGTACACTTTAATCTTGTAGCTGAGGAAATTTCCCACAAAAATACTGATACACATTTTCCCGTAAAATTTACCGTGAAAAAGTTATAGCAGTTCAAACAATCGCAAGTATCGCGAAATTAGCCCTTTTTTACACTTTCTTCCAACACCTAAGAGGTCAAGTGTTCAGGTGCGTTTTTTTTTATGTGGTATTCCCAGGAGGCTTATTTGCCTTTGTTATGCAAATAAAATTTAGTCAACATTAGATACTAAACAATGTTTGAAAGTCTGATTGTTTTGTTATGGCGTGGTAAGAAATGACTCATCATTAATGTCCTCTTCATACGGATCAATTTGAACTGAGTTTGTACATGTCTGTCCATGACATTGCCCACAAACTATTGAACATTTTAAATCAGCTTTTCGATAACTACAATTAGAACCGCAACCTTTACTACAATTACAAAAAAAATTGTTGTAAGAAGTTCATCAGGTGCTGGTTGGAGCAGTGTGGTATTAGGCTGCAAAACATTATTTCTCAATACCCATCCCCAGCTTTCAGGATTAGTACTATCTTTTCACAGCCAAATTTGAACATGATAGTAAATAGGGAATAAAATTGTACAGCCTTGTTGAGCCTGGTCAATCGGACAAATGTGAAATAACTTAGTGAATTGATACGATCTTCTTTTCCAGGTCCTTTGTAAAATGCTAGACGTATACCGTTTTCAAAAATAATATTGGGAGGGCAAGTGCCACTGGAAAATACTTCGGCATATTTTAAGAGATCGTCACTCTTTTCGAAAAGCTTGAAAAATTTTAATTTGCCTTTGTTGTAAAGAGCAGAAGTTGAATCACAACCAGTAAATGCGTGCAAAAATAAGATGTGGGCTTGACATTTTGGGTAAGTGGATAAACTTTGAGTACAATATAATTTATATTCAATTTTAGCTTTACCTTGTTTTTGAAAGTAAATCTTTTTTATTGCTATTAAGTCAACATCCTATCCTACAACAATACTCTAGCGTATCTCAGCCCAATCTATGGCCGTTTCGATAATCAAAACGTCAGCATCATTTTTGGCTTCCCTCACTAGGATGTTAGCAGCCTTAATCTTTTCTTTGCACTAGCAAGAAATTGTTGTTGGGAAGTTGACGCCGTCATTGATGTATCAAACAAAATATCTGCTGATGAAGGAGCTGAAACACACCAACAACGCTGCTGGGAAGCTTTTATATTAATTCGCTGATGTTTATAGTCATCGAACACAATGATGACATGTTTTCCAAAATGTTTTTGTATAATAAGTGTAGCTACAAAAAATTGCGTTAAATGAGTTCTCTCAATTCCATATTACACGATGCAGTAAAAACCCTCCATCGATGATATATGTTACCTTTTTATAATCGATATCTTCTTCAACTGGCTCTAATAATTCAAAAAGGGCAGATTTTTTATTTTTTCACATTCAAACCTCGTCAAAAAGTGACAACGGATAAGGAGCCAGCTCGTACGTTAAAAATGTCTGCAGTTGGTCTTCAAAAAACTTTTCTAATTGGTTAAAAATATTTCGGACCCAAAAATTAAAATTAAAAAATTCGCGTGCAATACTTACGATTCTTTGATCAGAAGTAAGTTTTTAACGGTAAGTGCTACAAGATAACAATAATCATATCTGCGGAAAATTACCTCAGCTACAAGTTTGTGCAACAAATTTTTTTTTCTAAACCAAACCGTTTTTGAATTACTTTAAAAAAAAACTACACCTTCATGGCCGATTTTTGTACCAAAAATTAAAATTAATTAATTTTACGACCCGAGTGATTCTTTGAACTGCTATAACTTTTTAATGGTAAATGCTATGCACAAAATGTATATAAGCAATTTGGTGGAAAATCGTCTCAGCTACAAATTTTTTCTTAACCAAACCGTTTTGAAGTTATTTTCAAAAAACCCATTTTCATGACCTTTGACCCCTTGTAACTGACCTAGCGGTCATCGGATTGATGAGGAACTCGTATCAGTTTATAAAGAGTACCACAACCAATGATTACACCAAATTTCAGCCTCGAACTAATTTTTTCCTTTCTTTGGCATTTTTTTGTCTATTCTTACTAGACTAAAAGTACAATAACAATTATTCACACATAATTGCTGTAGCGGAGATAGAAGCAAATTCGAAGGTGCACCAAAATAATAATTTTTAGCCATTTATGCTTGAACCGCGCGTACAAATTCGTTTATTTATATTATTTAAAAATTGATTAGGTACCTACCTTATGTAGTTATATTTTTAAATTAGCTGTGGGTATGTTTTGAACTTCCCATTTTTGACAAGATTTGAAAACTGTTTATAATTGGCTAGATCAGAAAAATTATATTTAAGTGTTCGTACTGTCAAAAGATCATATATGTGCTTTGACAGGGTATCAGTCCTCTGAGATCTCATTTTTCCTGAACTAGCCAAATCCATGAGAGACTATTTCGTTCAAACTGACACTTTAGGACATAAGACAAAGCTGCTCTAAGAAATAAGCCGTGGCTTAATTCTGCCAGCGTGAATTAATTTTCGTGTTTACGCTGCATATACTTTTTATTCATGCTAAAAAAAATATGTCGACAAATTTGCACGTCATTCTAGAGTCTAGAGGGATTGCAAATATTCATTTGCTTTTACATGATTTTCTGAGCGCGCACAGAGAAAACTCACGCTTTTGGAATTTAGCTCCTTAACTAGAGAATTTTTATGTAATTGCCTAGTACAAAAATGTTTTGTATGTACAATTATTGCCTTGGACCTTTCAAATTTTGGAAACGTAGCCCCGAAAATTTCTAAGCCCAGCCAAGGCCGTAAGACACAATTTCTGTTGTATTAAACATTTACACTAAACTTGACATCCCATTGTTCTCAAATGATTTAATCCTCAAATGCGTTTCTTTCGGTAAATACGCTTTGTTTTTAGTATAAACAGTTGGGGAATTTGACACGTTAATGTTAAGCCCCGGCCATTTTTATCTCTTTTTACTTATCTCTTCGAGACTTAGCCCCAACTTCGGACTTTGACAGTCTCTTGACTTGAGCCCCCAAAACTCTCTGGAATCAGGTTAGTTTTTCGGAAGTAAGTTGATTAACCCTGGCTAGGTTTTCGGTCAAATATTTCAGAACTTATTGCTCCAAACCTGTTTTTTTCTTCCCAATTTTTTGGGTTTTATTTTTAGGGAAAAATTGTCGCTGCATGAAACATGTCCAATTTCATAGCCCCCAACTTAGTTTTTGTCAAATTCGCTTCAGACTTGAGCCCCAATTTTAGGGCTTAGAAAAAAAATTACATAACATGTATGCAAATAATTCAACCCGAACCACGTTATTTGGTCCATTAAACCTCATATCTTAACAATATTTTAGACGGAATATAAAATTCTACACGTTGTAATGGATTGCTTTCTATATTTTTAATTATTTTATGATTCGGCTGTGGGGGGGGGGGCTTTAGCCCCTATAGCCAGCCCCCTGGATCCGCTACTGATCCAAGCCATCAGAGAAAAGCTTAGGGAATTTATGTCTTCATTTTGATTTGGATTTTTGTTTGTTGTATTTTTGGAGAAAGTGGAATATTTCTACGACAAGGAATCTGAGTGTTTAAAGTTTTATAGAACATCACGAAGAAAACCCGCAGAGTCTAATGGAAACTTTTAGCTAAAATGGTCTTTTCAGGTCTACCACCCGCCATCACCACACCAGGTTGCCACCTTCTTCTTCGTCTTAACTGTGGTAGATGCATATTGCATACCTTCCTCTAATACATTAGAACCAAATTCAATTAGAGAAGTGTTTGCCCGTTGACCTTAATCCACATCACGGGTTATACATATCCATAGAAGACTTTGAATCTGGGCTGACATGGAAGTAGATACCTAACCTAACCTATACTTTGTCGTGATGTTCGATTTATATCGGGAGGAGACCCTTCCAATCGACTGGTCATACTTTTCTGTGTCGGTTTTGTGCCACATTCAATAGCACATCTATGTGCATACAAAGTACACATTAAACGTGTAAAATTTATACAGGCAGACGAATGCGGGAAGGAGGGAGGTTTAAGGTACATTTTAGTTGTAACATCAATAAGAAAGCAGTGAATTCATGCAGAAGGTGGAATTTATAGAGACACCGCTGCTCGACAGCAAGCAACCAGGTGACACATGTCAATATCTGAGTAGAAAGTTTGAATAATGAGGGGTTTAATTTCAAGGGCCTAATTAGATTTTGACATTTTTTTTGTCTGCAGTAAGGGTATTGTTTTTCTTTTCTTAATTGAGCTGATGGTGGAAATTATGTCAATAAACATTTAGAAAAGAGAACTTTAAAGCATTTTTAGTTAGTAAACTGACAGTTCTACTGCCAAACTTTAAATGTCGCACTAACTAGGGGAAGGATGCACTTTGAATACTCATAGGGGCGTGTTCATAGTCATTTTAAAGCTGTGTCTAAGTTAAAAATAGGTTTAGTTGAATTTTCGGACGTTGATTCTATTTTTTTTAAGTTTATCATTTCAAAATATTTGAAGCTATTTGTGTAGTATACCAATTTAATTATACAGCTTGTCCCTTAATTCGCCAAGAGTATTTTAGGGTGTGATTCTGGGGTATATTCTTAGAAAAAAGTTGTTCTACAGTAAGGGCCTTTCTCCAATTTTTATATCATTTATAGGGAATTTAAGAAAAGTCTTTCTTTGGGGGTACCCTGATCCATGTTATCGGTAATTGCGCCGTAAGTATTTACGACAGAAGCTTCGTTTAGGTCTTTGTTTTTAGAAGAAATACCAATCTTTGTAATTGCGTTTAAATAAATTTAACATCTTTTCTAAGTCTTAAGATATTCAGTTTTTAGCCTGTTCCATTTTCCCTGTTCATGCTAATTTTTTGACTTTGGGGTCAATTTTCTCCAAAAAATGCGTTATATCAACATGATGTTTTAATAATTTTTTGAATGTACATAACAATAATAAAAATAAAATTCAGCAACAAGTTTGCCGAAAAACCCACAGATTTTATGATAATTTGGAAAAACAGCGGCAGGTAAAATTTAAAAAAAAAATGTTTTTTTAGCTTTAAGCTCGAAAAGCTATGAATACAAATTATTTGTGTTGTTTTAGATAATTTTTTAAATATGTTTCTTACTAAAACAGTTATAACGGGTGCACTTTGACATTCCTTGGTTAGAAAAAATGTTAATTGTTAATATCTGCAGTCGTTGCAAAATAATTTATCAGAACTATTGAGGGACATTCCATAGGTTCAACTAGATTCATCTTATTCATAACTTGATGGTGCTTCTTTGCCCACTTTGCCCGAGAGGTTTAAAATTGACAAGATGAAGAGTAAGCGGTAATCGTTGGATAGGAAAAAGTGAGAGTAGTTCAATGGCCTTCAAGATCACCTGACCCTACAATATTGGATGTTCTTGAATGGGGAAGAATGAAATAAATCATTTATTCAACAAAAACCGCAACTTAAAGTGAACTAGAAGAGCGCATGCTCAAAGCGTCATCAGAAGTGAGGCAGTAGCAAGGATCATTAATACCAATATCATTGAAATACGAAAACGGACTCTAGCATGCATACAAAATCAAATAGGACTCATTTGAACACCTGTTATAACTGTTTAAGTTCACACATAAAATACAAATTATCGATAACCACACATATCATTGTTTATTTATAGCTTTTCGAGTTGAAACTAAAAAAAACATTTTTTTTAATTCTACCTGCCGCTGTTTTTCCAAATTATCATAAAATGTATGGGTTTTTTGGCAAACTTGTCTGGGACTTTTATTTTTAAATGTTACGAAAATAAATCCATCTCACGATAATTAAAGGAAAAAAAATTACGAAAATAAATCCATCTCACGATAATTAAAGGAAACAAATCTTTTTCGGAATGAACCAACGACCACGTTTCTACCAAATGTCGAATAAAGAGGAAGATGTAAAAAGGGAGGGATATAGACATGCATGAAGAGGACGACTATCTTATAGGAGGGAAATTTCGTGGAGACAAAAAAAGCAATAAAAGGCTCGCGCAAAATGGACGACTTTCTTCTTGGCGAAAACTAAGGCAACGAGCAGATACGAGTCTTAAATCATCTCGCGCATAAAATCCACGAAATAGAAAAAAAAAACCTCTTGCTAATACAAAAAAAAATAAGAACTTGAACCTCTCGGGAACCAGAATCTTTGTTTAATAAAAATTATTCGAAGCTAAAGAGATTTTTTTTATTTATTGCTCATTATTAAGGTCTTTCTTTTTCCGCTCATCGCCGATTTTTGTTACAGTATTATTACGTTCATTCAAAAAAAATACTAAAACATCATGTTGATTACGCATTTTTTGGAGAAAATTGACCCCAAAAGCAAAAAATTAGCATGGGCAAGAAAAATGAAACATGCTAAAAACTGCATATCTTAAGACTGAGACAAGGTATCAAATTTATTTAAACAGCAATAACAAAGGCTGGTATTCCTTCTAAAAATAAAGGCCTAAACGAAGTTTCTATCATAATTACTTACGTCGCAATTACCGGTAACATGGATCAGGGTACCCCAAAGTAAGACTTTTCTTAAATTCCCGATAAATGATATCAAAATTGGAGATAGACCCTAACTGTAAAACAATTTTTTTCTTAGAATATACCCCAGAATCATAGCCTTAAATACTCTTGACGAATTAAGGGACACCCGTATATTATATAAATATAAAACCAACAATTTGTAATTAAAATCGGTCTGTATTCATTGAGTCAAAATTGTCTTAAACTGTAGTTTAGTTAAACCTAGGTCTATCTGCGACTATGAATATGCCCCATAATGTATAATAAAGTCTTATAACCATTTTGTTCTCGTAGTTTATTTCTGATAATTTGAAAGGGAATTTCTTGTGTTGCACTGGAGTCGAAATGGAGGAGTGAAAGCTTCTTAAACAACAGCAGAATAGTTTTTTTCTTCTTTTTTTAAATGGGAACACAAACAACACAAACAACAAAAACAATACCGCACTATTTCTGCGAAAGTCTGAATATACGTACATATATCCTTAATCAGTCTTCTGAATAATATGTCGAATTTCATAGCAATAACTTCTTGCAACATACCACTCTGCACTTTGTTGCATATACAATAGCGTGCAATGTTTGCGTAGGTTCACCTTTTCCATCAGTGACACCTGAAACTTGTATATCAATTCGGCAGAAATTTATACTTCTTGCCATTGAGTCGACATCACATTCTCCAGATACGACAAACCAAAAATATGTACGCAAAATTCCACCACCGATGGCGACGACGACTGCCATCATCCTTGCAAGTATTCCAACAGCCAGCGCACAAATGTCCGGCTCGCAATAGTGCTGGCGCGATCTCATCACCTAAGGACAACCACCGCACTCTGGCATCCATAAGTATCGAATGTATCAATAGAAAAATTAGTCTGCCGCAATTCGACAACAACAGATACTCACCTCACCGTGCGTCGCATAAAGCCCCATGTATCGTCCGGTCGGTACCTACTGCGATCACATCACTATACAACCCCGCCCGCTCGATAATAGTTTGTCAGTTTTATTGAAACAACAACATCGGCGAAACGCGGCTACTCTAGTAGTATATTGCCGATAAAATATGCATGTTGCTCCTCTGAGTTCGCGGTGGGATACCAGAGGAGTTATAGGTATACCCAAATGCATCTCAGTCGCTATAGAGAGTGTATATCGACTGGCCGATGGAAGCATGTCTTCCACTATCGCCCAACGCCTCGACCTATGTCCCCTGCCAATTCGGATGCTCGAAGTAATCTCACACTCGTCCTCCTTCCGTTCCGAAACTTTGAGAACTCCTCTTACACTATGCGCATATTTTGAAAAAAAGTGTGAAAACTGAAAAGTGTACTGCAGTTAATGGCGGAGGTGGTTGATGGGGCTGCTTGTCCTGGTCGATATATTTCTAAAAGTACCTCCCTCTCTGCCTTAACACAACCTTAATCTACACGAAAGAAAATATGGGTTCATTTTTCAAGATGCCTCGAAAGTGGAGTCAAAATAACTAAATGAGAAACCTTGACTTTTAAAGCCATTCAGGAACTAGATGATTTAATCTTTGTAGATGCTTAAAATTGACTGCGTGTCTTTAAGAGACACCCCCACTCTCCCATTCCAACTCCAAGAAATGAAAATTCGTAAAGGAAATGGGACAAATTGCGTTCGTTTGTCCAATGCTGAACATTTCCTTTTTATAGCAACTTATTTATAAAACAAATTTGGTCAGAACCACCAAATTATGGGAGGATTCTTCATGAGCAGACATTCAAAATTCATGGATAAACGAACCCAATATGTCACCCGTTCCTAGACTTTATTTGCGGCTGCTCTATAACTTATTCGGATTTCAAAAGAGTTGCTATAAAAAAGACATTTTGCATAGTTGCTATAAAAATAAAGTTTTTAATATTTTTAACTCATACTGCGCTATACGATTTTTGAATGGATACATTTATGGAAGACCAACCTTATTGATCTGCTCTCGCGGGATTTCATGTAGATGTGCGCAAGACGAATTTGTTGCCGCAAAAACGTAAAATATTAACTGAGTATGGACAAAAACGATTTAAATGTTAGACCAGACATATTCTAGTGGTGGAAAAACATACCTAAACTAACCCATTTACTTAAAATGTAATTTGGCAATGATAGAGGCAATATTAAAAGTTGCTATAAAAACACATACATATATTGTAACTTTGACATATTTTGTAATTTTGACTTGAATTACAAATTTTCAGTGAAAACATATTAAAAAAAAGGAAAAGAACGAACTTAATTAGCCCAAACAGCTCCTATAAAAATATTATTGTTAATTATTTTTTACTGAGGTTGCACAGAAGTATTTTTGTTGAATAGTCTTGAACATTCATTGCGTAAACTAAGTTAATCGACAAAATTTTGCTAGGTTTTTTTTATATTTTTAATATTTTGTGATTGGTGCTATAAAAAACAAAAGTTGTATTTACTTTAAAAAATAAGGGATTAGTTTGTTTGAAAGACGTGGACTAATTATGAACAAACAAAGCTAGTCTGCCCAATCTTTTCGTTGCATTTCTGCGCTCTATGAAATGTTGTCTTAAGAAAGTTGCTATAAAGTTACACGTAAGATATTTCATCTGATCATGCGCTGAATATACGATTTCTTATGGATGTACAAAGGCAGACATGGACAAATGAAGCCAATCTCATATCCTTGAATCTCTTTTTACTGTGAATTGCTATAAAAAAAGTTGCTATCAAAAAATTAGAAACTAACATTTTTGGCTAATGTTGGTAAAACGTTTGTTTTATTTGACAGACATGGACTGCTGGTAAGCAAATGCACACAATATGTATCATCAACACCCGCTCTAGACGAAATTATGTATTTAGAAAGTTGCTATAAAATGACATGTTAGATATTTGCTTGCATTTTTGGCTCAACAAACGAATTTTTATGGACAGACGAACCATATCTGTCCATTCTGTTCAATTTTCGTTCAATTTGTGTTTACTGTGGAGTTTGCTATAAAAAAGGAAATATGAATATTTGTTTGTTGAGGTTTGAAAAACGTTTGTTTTGTTGGACAGACATGGATTTCTGGTGAACAAATGCACACGCTGTGTCCCATATACCCAAATTCGACAAAATTTTGTATTCGAAAAGTTGCTATAAAATGTTTTGTAGGTCTTAGAATGGATAAAAGATTTGTATCCATATAACACACACGCAAACAGATGAACCTAAGGGGCCCCCCTCCCCTGCTGCTAACTTTTTAAATTTTTTTATTTTTTTTACATTATCAGATATTTGTCAAAGAGCGCTTAAATCAAGCCGCAACTTACGACCAAAGAATTGCCAACACAAAAATGTGTACACCGGCTCATCACTTAGTGCAGTGTTAGTAGTTAGTATTAACCAGAGTTGGGAAGAATGCAATCATTTTAGTATTGCAATCAATTGAATAAAAAGACTTATTTTTATGTATTTTAACTTCACTTTAGTATTTAAACTTCACAATGTAATTCACAGTCAATTTTGAAGTCTTTTATATTGCAATCATTTTAAGCATTTAAAAGACTTGAAGTTAAAAGAATGCAATACTAAAGACTTATTGAATTCTTGAAAGTCTTTTATAAGTCTTTTGCATTGATTGCATTCTTGAAGTCTTTTGATTGAAATCAAAGTACTGCAGTCTTTTGACTACTTTGAAGTCTTTTCCTCTTGGAGTATTTTTATTTCTTGGAGTTTAAAGTTTAAAAATACATACAAAAAAGACTTCAAAGGAGTTAAAAGACTGCAGTACTTTGATTGCAATCAAAAGACTTCAAGAATGCAATCAATGCTAAAGACTTATACAAGACTTCAAAGAATTCAATAAGTCTATAGTATTGCATTCTTTTAACTTAAAGTCTTTTAACTGCTTAAAATGATTGCAATATAATATATAATTGACTGCGAATTAATCTTTGGATTAAAAATACTTAGCAAAAGTATTTAACGGCATTCGCAGAGATAAATAAAATGATTGTGATTTCAAAGAATGAAATACCAAAGTATTGCATTCTTTCCCAACTCTGGTAGTAACAGGCAGACTACAAAAAAAACACTAAGGAGAACAGATTCTCAACACAAAATGAGACAATCAAGAACAAAAACATAAAACAATAATAACACAAAAATTGTGACTTATACAAACATTTATGAGCGTGGTATACTGGTCTTCAATACACTTTTAAGTTTAATTTTATTAATATTGAAGTCAAAAATACCTTCATTTAAATTTAATAACTTGCACATACGGGTTAACGGTTCATGCATTCCATAATAAGTGCGATGCTGGGGTAAGTTCAACAAATCCAGACTGCGAAGGCTGTGGGCCCCTCCACGAAAGTTGAAACTTAAGCAATTTAATAAATCGGGCTCATCGATAACACCATTTATAAGTTAGTGTGCGAATACAATATCATTACTGATCCTCCATTGAGACAAAGTTTGGATCTGAAGAAAATTTATTCGATGCTCGTAAGGCGGAAGGTTATATGGATCTGCCCATTGTTATTCCTTCAACGCGAAACGAATAAAATTACGCTGTACTGCTTCTATACTATTTTTATGAACTTCGTAGAAAGGAGTCCATATCTGAGATGCATATTCAAGGTGGGGTCGAACTAAGCATTTGTAAAGAGCGAGGGTTACGTAAGGATCTTGAAATTCCTTAGCCTTTATGAGTAGTTGCTATAAAAAAAATGTTATAATTTGTTTAAGGGTTGACACACGGGATTAGCTAAATGTTAGACAAAAATGCAAATGAAACGATGGAAAACCAAACCAAACCCCACTCACCATAAATTTTGATTTCATGGTTCTGCTCCAGGCTGCACAGAATTTAAGGAAGTTTCAAACCAATGAATAACTGCATTTTATTTTTCCAGATTTTTTTCTGAGTAAAATTATTTTTTTCTAGTGTATTTTGAACGCGGTAAAGCACGTACATGTTGGCCCGATTTGAACTTCACAAAAATTTTTATCCATTGTTACACAAATGTGCAAGTGCTTTCGGAAATTTCTCAACACTTCCCACCTCCTGGGATGATGGTTGTTCAGGACGACGCTGACGCGACGACGACAACTTGAGCGCGGGACACTCTATTTGTAGGTAGGTAGACAGGACAGTAAGGTAGGTGGTGGATACGATAATTTCCATTGAGGGGTGGCGGCAGGCGCGGCCATCGTATAACAAGTAGGTACCATCAAGAAAATAAGTAAACAACCAAAGAGTTCGACCGGCCTGCCGCATCCCCAACCGACGACGATCCATACCATACAATCATAGCACTTTCATGGTCATGACTCAGACGCGCTAGATATACCATACAGCAACAATAACAGCCAACATCGGCTCCCAGCTTAAAGGGGGAAAAGATAATACGCGATTTATTGGCAAGTCCACAAATTCAATTACGATGGAATGTAGCGCGGCGGAGATTATAGGCAAATATATCACATTACCCGCGCGCCTGGAGCTGTCCGGTCCGGAGTCACTAT
Organism: Melangyna quadrimaculata; assembly: GCA_949320155.1. Lineage (NCBI taxonomy): Eukaryota > Metazoa > Arthropoda > Insecta > Diptera > Syrphidae > Melangyna > Melangyna quadrimaculata. Next base: position 146,568,430 of record OX439485.1, on the reverse strand, counting down.
CATCCAGCTTGAGGAGGTTCACAGGAGTCCCAAGCGGAAAAGAGTGCCCCAACATGCTGGATATACTGAAGCTGATGGCTGGTGTGATGTTGTAGGTGATAAATAGAAGTTGCCGAACTCGGTGAACTAAATCGTTTATGTTCCACCAAAATATCGAACACAGCAAATGGCGCGGCAGAGGCGATGAGGGAATCTCGATTCTTGCGCGCTGGAAGTTCGGTTAAGCGTCTTTGCTGATATCAGCGCCCCTATAGCTTCTGCGCTCCGTCCGCGTCGTCGCTCGTTGTCGTTGTCAGTCGTCGATATGAGACTATGGTGCATCGCGGCCTAGGCGAAGAAGATGATGATGATGGGTTCCCTCGGCCGGGGTTAAGTTGGGTTATGTGAGAGGCTACTATTTTTGCGAAAAACGATCGAACACACAAATTCACTCAGTAAATCGGTTTGGATGATGATGCCACAGAGTGCGCGCTTAGATGCCGCCATGATATAGACGCAGAGCAGGCAGTGGTATCTTCTCTAAAAACCAAACAGTAAACAAAAAATAAAACAATATCCAATGAATGGGTGACGATGGTGCAGCAACAGCAGCCAGCAAGTTCCGTTCCATCAATTGTACACCTTGCTGAATGCAAGTGCACCTCTCTGTCTAATGGAGCCTCTCGCACGTAAGTGCATTTTCCAGTGAAAGATTACTACAGTGGATTAGGGCGTCATCGGTCTTGCCGCGATCTGGCGGCTTTTGAGTCATTCGGGGGCGGCAAGTTTGATGCTTCACAAAAGCGGGTGCTTTATGGAATTGCGATGTTTTGAATTTGTGTACCTCTTTCGTTGTTTGTGTGGTTGATGTTTTGCTGTGATCGGGTTTCAGTGTCGTTTGAAATTTGTTTGGCATGCGCTTGTGCTATCGAATCGATGTTTTTGTTGGTTTTTCTTAGACCGCCGTCGCCGCCCGATCTTGTAGGTATCGCATTATCCTCTATTAAGTTTGCGGAGCTGTTGTGTTCATTGTTAAAGGCATTTAGGGTGGGAACATAGTCTCTGAATTGCATTAGGTTTTGGCCTTAAACAAGAAGGTGCTAGCTAGCATGTTGGTTCACATGCGAGTGAGTAGAAATCACATGTTGTATTTTAAGTGCATTTTGTTCGGCGATTTGTTGTGCTCACTTTAATAGTAAGTACCTAACTGCCTTGAATAGATGCAAAGGGTATATGTTTCGTGTACAAAAATGTAAGATTCAAAGTTTGGTTAAGCTTACAGGAAAATAAAAGAATTTGTTGGACCTCTAATGTTGCATCTTATCTTTGCGCATTTTTTTTATAATTCTAACTGCACCAATTAACCCGATACAACCTCGAATTCTGTTATAGCTTAGCTGTCGACTTTCACTTCAAGCGGTGGGTGTTACACTGAAAAAACTGTAGTAATATTTTTTGAAAACTATAATTTGAATAGAATGAGCTCTGATCTTAGTTGACCATCAAAGCCCACAACACAACTCATAGATAATAAATTGAGAAAAGGTATCTGTAGATCACTGATTTATTACTGATACGTTTTAAATCCAATCGGAAGAGATTATTCTAGGGTCAATTAAATTAGTTAGTTAAATGCTAAACATTTTATCCACTCTTATACCCGGCATTGAGTCCTTGTTAAGTTTCTATCAAAGAGGGAGATGAAGGGAGGAGTTGGAAATTTATAATTTGTTGTGCATATAATTTTCGAGTATTTACTTTGACTACTGGATCTACTCACCACTTGCATATCAGAATGCCTTGATGTTCTTAGCTTCTATGGCCTCGTATATTGATATGAACCACGTATTCGAATGCTTTATTCTCAGTCAAGGCATTATTCTCTTTCCGGTTAAACTTTCCTTATAGGATCTTCTTAATCTAAGATAACTCTAAGAAAATTAATTCCTAAAAAAAGGATCATAATTACCTATAAACCCAGATTTTAAAAACAAAATAGCTGATATCAAAACTCAAAAAAAAAGTTCAGTTTAAAATACTTGAAACTACATATTTATATCAATCAGAAAAGGATTATTTAAATTGCCGGGTCACAAGGTGGCAAAACATTGCCGGGGTGGCAAACAAATTGCCAGGGTGGCAACAAAGTTTCCAGTCAAAATTGGAGGCAAAAAAAAAACTCCCAGAGTGACAATTGCTAAGGTGACAAAAAGAATTGCCATGAACAAATCATAACCAATGTACATTTCATTCAAGATGGCGGTCAACGCCAAGGAGCTAGGCGGTCGAAAAGAATTCTTAACAGTCTTTATGAACCCCTCTTATATGATTAAAAAAAAACCTCTATCTAATTTTTTGTATTTCAGAATTTGTTATTATACAATTCGCCTGGGCTAATATCAGAGTGCTCGTTATAATTTTTTTGATATTCATGTTTCGATGAGCCAACATTAGTGCCAAATGAAAAAAAAAAACAGTTTTCTTATGTTTCATAACTGTATTATGTTAATTTAATTATCTATTGTATAACAAAGAAAGTGATTCCGTAAAACTGACAAACAATCCTGGGCGTATAAGTTTACACAAGGATAAAACTACATAAAAGGGAATGTCTTTTTCCCCCCGTTTAAAGCGGGAGGGATTTCGTTATTTCTAATTTTCTCAAAAAGGAATTAAAATAAATCCAGTTGGTTTTGTTAAATTCGCCTATGAAAATAAAAAATAAAAAATGTTAAATACAAAAACCCAAATCAGTCGATACTTAAATATGTACAATTTTGAGCAAAATGTTGATTACATTTATTTTAAATTTTTTCCCTCGAATATGTTCATTTTGAAAATAATTTTTCCAAAAGATGTTCATTGCAACAACTTTATTTAAAAGCAGTCTAAGAATGAATTGAAAACAAAAGGAAAATGACACACGTTTTTTTATTTGCGGCTGAAATTGTTTAATATTTATTCGTCTATTTTAAGTAATTTTTGAACCGCACCTCCTGCCTAAACGTAGGAAATTATAGAATCACGCTCTCATGCATGAATTCTTGTCAGAGTCAGATATCAACCTACATGGCCAAGGTAGTACGCAGGATTTCGATTAAGGGGGGGGGGGGGGGGTTAAACTCAAACAAAAAACAGATCCATTGAATTTTATATTTATTTAGGTACATAGTTTTTTTTTAATTTGGGCCTCCTTATTAAACCTTCCGATAAAAAATCGAAAACATAAGAGGTTAGAACCAACCTTCAGATGATATACTTGACGAATTGTCGCACTGGCAATCGAGATGCTGCTTTTTTTTAACACAAAAATATGAATTTCATGTTCAAAAATTAAATTTTACTTAATTGTATAGGCTTCACGTGCAGAAAAATATAACTATGGCCAGGTTTTTTTGTGCAACATCATCCCATTTTCTGAAAGTTATGCTTTTACTGCCAATACAAACAATTGTATTGTGAATCAAATATTTTAAACCAGGTATGGATTTCAGCGAATTAACTAAGGTTAACCATGGTTTAAGTTTAGAATTGGCTGTTATGAATTTCAGTTCATCTGTCGAAATGGGTGAGTTAAAACTTTAAATTCATAACCTTGTTATTTTGTTATAAGGAAATCGCGAATTCAAGATCTTCGAAATGTGAAACCAAGTGAAAAGGCGCATTGGGTCATTTGTCCTTAAGACGTTAGGGACAAAATCTAAAGCATCTTCATAAAAAAAATTCTCAATGGGTTTTCAACTTTTGTATGGAAACTACCGTTATTTTTGAATTTGGAAACATGATTTTTTTCAAATATTCTAGAAGATAATAGAAAACTACTTTAAACGATATTTGTGGTGTATAAGATGTTAACAGTTTTCAACTTACTATCTAGACGAAAAACTCGGCTAAAACTTTTGCGATTAAATTGCAAAATTTTGATTAAATACTTTAAACCAATTTTACAAAAATTGTCCAAGCTGAAAAATTTGATAGAAAAGATTTTTTTTTTTTTAATTCTTCATCACCGTAAAAAAAATGGAAAATATCGACAGAACCGGTTTTGAGAAAATCAAAACCGAAAAAAATTGTTGTAACCAAAAATAACCATTTTTTGAACCAAAAAGTAAATTAATTAATAAATTAATAAATTAATTTAAGGAAAATCAATGGAGCCGTTTTTGAGAATAATAAAAAATATTTTTTGAAATTTTTACATAAAATATGGACTAAATACACGTTGCTTATACTCAATCATAATTTTATGGGACGATTAAACGCTGGCGCTGCAACAATAATATTTAACGGATACACGTTGCTTTGTACTCAAAACATAACTTTATTTGATGAATAAACGCTGCACCAATAATATCACTAAATATTCATCTCTTTCTTAACTTTGCTGTTTATTGCCAAGCTATTTTCAACTTTTATTGTGGGGAATTTTCTTTTTTACGCGCAGCTGATTTCCCCTTTATTCTGAAAGCATACAAATTTATTTTATTAGAAAATATGTCAAAGTTTTACTTACCTGGATTTTAACTGGTGTCCTTCCAAGCTTCCAAGCAACTATTGAGCTAATTTGCAATATAATATTCTCGTGCATAATATTAATAAGTTAAACGACCTTAGATTTAGGTACAAACGTTGAATTCATGTTGCATGGACTCATCGCATAGTTCGTGTAATGAGTAAATTGTTTTATGTACAAACCTTCCGAGTTTAAGATATGCACACATAAAATATAGACTGGATACATGTTGCATTGTACTCAACACATAACTTTATGTGATGAATAAAATTGTACTCACTGAGGGTGGGTTTCATTTGGTACATAAACTGAAACACACGTTAAATTTACTCAGTATATTCATGGCAATCCTTTGCAAACTTAAGTATCTACATAAATTTATATAAATATCTTGTAAACTTTTCCCTCAGTGTTACAACTTTTTTTTTTAATCAGTATCTGTAGAATGAAAAAATCGATCATTAAATTTTTTGTTGGAAACTCTTTCTTCGTGTTCACGTTATGACCTTATGTATAACCTCTCGAGATTTTGTGCACAAAAAAGAGTCACGAACGTGAAAAAAACGCTCGCACACACCACACAGACATCACTCTAAAAACGATGGATTTGGATTTTAGGTATCTCAAAAAGTGGATAGTTGTCAAAACTTTCGATTCAACAAATCGGACCAATTACAATAACTTCCAATATTAAATGAAGTTAAAAATTGTAAAAATGTAGCTTAAAATAAAGGTTGTTACTAACTTGATCTTATACATATATGACAGAAACAGCCTGCACAGAGAAGTTTTACTATTTAATAGTGTGTTTCCTCAAATTTGCAATTCTAATCGAGTCAATGCCTTAAATCCAGTTCGATAACTAGATACAAAATTCAAGAGGTATAGGTTAGATAGGAAGGTAGGTACCTACAACAATTGTTCTTCATTATTCTAATTTCTGTTTATCCAAACTTATATTCTGCACTCTGTCTGTCTGTGTCGTAGTCGTAGGTATGAGATATATCTACTGCCTGCCTCTGTCTGTCTATCTATGTGGCGCCGAACAGCTTTGCACTTGTTGAAATCAAATTAATCTTAATAATCGTTTCTTGTGGGTGCCTTACAAAATGCTTTAATTGAATTCCCATGAATACACAAGCTGAAGCTTGTCTTCAATATAAAAATCGACTCCACACAATATAAAAATAAGTTCACAATATTTTGCCTGCTGTTTGTCTGTCTAATATGATGGTGACTCAGTTAAACCACCTCCTTCTCCTCATGAAGCTCTCAAAACTTGCTATTGATTTGCTAAAGAACCCAACGAAGACAAATCATAAGAAAAAAATAAATTCAAAAATACAATTTTTTAATTGGATAAACCATTTACACTTGCCATTTGGCACATAAATCACAATTGCAGCGCAATTCGTTCTTTGTGTCACCACCGCAAGGAATAATAATTTCACAATTTCTCACCATCTGTGTGACGCTACGCGACGCGATGCATGGTTGTGGCACCATACCACTGAGCCTGAGCAATGAGCCTGAGCTAGAAGAGCTAGAGCCTGAGCATGCACGGCTTCAATTGTGTTTTGCTGCATCCACCACCACAATTGCCAAAAAAAAAAAACAAAAATCTTCCTACACTGAAAACAAAGTATAAAGCCCAAAATGTGGTAACAATAGAAAGAAACCTTCGATAACACAATATGGGGATTTCCATGTTTATGTAATGTGGCGCAAAGTTCAGGTGCAGCAGTGCAGCAACAAACTAAAGCCTGTGAGCAGAGCGGAGTCAAAACAATAGCTTGGCCATTGAGTGGCTTCGCCACATGCAGCATATATATAGATATAGCTCCATCTATATACGAGATCCACCTACATGAGCCCACAAAGTAGACCATAGAAGGGATTTATCCAATTCATTCTGGAAGCCTAAAACTTTTTGGTGCCATATTGTTTGTGATTTGTTAGATTTACCGCCAATTTTGCTGCACTAAAGGATTTACCATCATCAGGGTCTCTATAATTTTTTTAGCAAACATATGGGTAAGTTGACTTTGTTGTTGTTCTTTTTGTTATTGCGCAGTTGCAGGTTTGGTGTTATGGCGAATCGGGTTATAATTATGCAAGAAAATCCGCGACATCGTTCCCTGATTGGACACATTATTTTTTTTTTATAAATAAAGTAAATAGTAATTTTGCATTATAGGTAATGGAGGTGGCTTCCTAAACAGTGGATCCTTTTGAAATACATTTGGCCCTTTTGGGCTAAAAAATTGCATATAGAAGATCGTGACATGTACCTACCTATATGCGCTGGTGTTTTGTAGATTTTTTCAGTTGTTTGTTTGTTTTCTGTGTTTTGGTTACTGGGTTGTTTGCATATCTTCCAGCGATGTAGTGAATCTGATATCGTGATCTCGATAATTGGAGCATTATATCATCTCCAAAGAAAAATAAAAACACAGTGAATTATAGGGGCTTTGTATCGAAATCAATATAATTGGAACAATTTTAGGAGCTTGTTTTCCAGTAAGTCTATAATACTGAAAGCCTCTAGCCGAAAATGTTTCGCTACCCAGTGTCGTATTTCAAAACTAAAATATCCTACTAGAGACGTGCTAAATTCCTTCATTAAATTTTTAGCTTTAAATACGACAAGTTGCAATTTCACATTTCAATGAAACAAAAAGACAAGTAAACTAATCGTATTATAATTTTTCCGATGACCTATACCAAAGTAGCAAAAAAATGTCCAAAATACACAAAAATATTTAGGATAATTTGTGCACCTTCGGGATAACTATACATTTTGAATATAAGAAAAAATATATGCCATCATCAAACACGTAGGAAGAAATCATGCTATTGGGATATTTTTTCTGGATATATTTCGGATAAGGAACAAAATGAACCAGGCGCGAACGCAGGAAAAAATTTCGGGGGGGGGGGGGTTTAAACTGAAAACTCAAAAATTAAGAGTGAAATTGTATGGCGAGGAAGTTAAATTCATACATTTCGGGGTGGTTGGGGGGGGTGTTGAACCCCCAAATCACCCCTGCGTTCGCGCCTGCAATGAACAAATAATGTGAATGCATGATCACTTTGGAAATTGTCTTTCCTTTATTTCTCGGGGAGAACATGCTAGTCGGAAGGTTCTTTCAGCAGGACAACGATCCGAAATGAAAGATTGGTTTCGTCATCAAAAAGACAATCCCCCTCAGATCTCAATCCCAGTGAAAACTTATGGGAATAACTTGAGCAAAAAATGTGCGGTCAGTACTTCAAACGAAAATGAGTTGTAGGAAACACTTAAAAAAAACTGGCAATCCATATTTTTGGAAATATGCCAAAAATTGGTAAACTCAATGTCACGTAAACTTAAGAAAGTTTTGGATATAATTTGGAAACACTCAGTTTATTAGAGTAAGCAAAACGATAGATGAGATTTTTAAAATAGGATATAATATATATAAACTTTTTTTTTTACTATCAGAGCGTGTAGCGCTTTGGTCAATGTATAAATTCACCTTTTGATTTTAGTTCCTAAGTGAGATCTACGGCGAATAAAATTGCAGGGACAGAATTATTCAGGAAAATACCATAAGGTTTTTTTATACCACTTTTCTAATTACTTCATTAAATACACTGTTTTTTTACGCCACTTAAATAGAAACAGTGTGTATTTTATCTTTATAGTTTACGCTTAGAAGAACAATATTTTTATAATAATAGAAGAAGTGTAGATTACAAATAATAATTGTTTGATCAACGAAAAGATGGACCGTGGAAAATCATTAAACCCTGCAGAAAAAGTCAAAATAGAAGTATACGCGCCTTGACTTTTGGCTATGCGTCATGACACACTGTGCAAATGGCCATTCAAAAACTTGGCCATTTGACGCTTTTTCAAACTCTCATAAGGCCATATGTCTTTGTCACATTTGGGCATATACGCACTTATGTCCGTCAAAACTCAAAAAATAAATTGTGAACCTTTGACCCACCCTGATGTGCCAAATTGAAATTGTATGTAAATTATGTTATTATTATTTTATTTAAATAAGATTTGCGCCAATTTTTAAAAAATAATACTTTGAAAAAAAATACGATTAAAAAAAAAATATTTTGAAAAAATACTATCATTAAAAACAAAATTAAAACTTTTCAAAACAACTTTTTGAAAACTTTTACAAGTTTTTTGTTTAAATTTGCGCATACTTCTGGCAAAAGAATAATTTGAAAGTGACATATTATGGCCATAATAGCCATATGACACTTTGTAAATGGCCAAATGTTGGAATATGGACATTTGACGCTTTCAAAATGTCACATGGCCATATTTCAAAATATGGCCATAATGACACATGGCAAATGTCACGTCACCATATTACAGCGAGATTACAGGAGCAAACTGTGTACTGTGTCAGATCAAAAGCATATTTTTCTGTGTTGGTATACAGTTTGCTAATAGAAACTAAGAGCAAAGTACCTGAGATTACAGAGCCAGCGTTCACGTCAGGGATGAAAAAGCGTCTTTCGGTTGTGTATCGAATGTTAAAAAAAGTGTATCGAATTGTACTTTTTGATTTTTTTTTTTCAACAAATCAATGTTTATGAAGTGTACTAAACAAACAAAAAAAAAATACAAAAATACAAAAAAAAATAAAACATACCGGTGGGCTTGAAGTGGCAAACAGCTAGGTACCAGGCTTGCCAGATTGCGCGATATATTGCGAAACACAAGATTCACGTTGGTATAGTTATTGTGTATCGTGATTTCTGTGTTGGTATACAGTTTGCTCAAAGAAACTAAGAGCAAAGTACCTGTGATTACAGAGCCAGCGTTCGCGTCAGGGATGAAAAAGCGTCTTTCGGTAGTGTATCGAATGTTAAAAAAAGTGTATCGAATTGTTTTTTTTGATTTTTTTTTCAACAAATCAATGTTTATGAACTGTACTAAACAAACAAAAAAAAAATACAAACAAAATAAAACATACCGGTGGGCTTGAAGTGGCAAACAGCTAGGTACCAGGCTTGCCAGATTGCGCGATATATCGTGAAACACAAGATATTTTTTTAAGTTGCGAGCCAAAATTTCATTTTGCGATATCTCATATTTTTCGAGATCTTTGCGGTATTTTTTCCCCGTACAATAAAATGAAACTTCAACCTTAAGGAAAAAAATATATTATTTAGAACACAACCATTTCACTTTGGAAAAGTGAACTTGCTTTAAGTGCTCATTCATTACCAGCAAGCAATGCCATTGTTGAAAGAGCATTTTCCTACACGAATGTAATCAAAAGGTACTCACTTATGTTGTCAAGTAACATAAGGTTTGTTAAATGAATAAAAACTAGATCAGAACAGCACAAACTGTCAGAACAAGTTAGAACAGAAAAGTTCAACTTTGTGGTTGACAGTTTCGAATCAGCTGTGAAAAGCGGCAAATTGAAATTGATTTGGTTAGAATAAATTAAGAATATTTTTTTTTTTTAGATGGATAGTTCTTCAGATATTTCCGACTTTTTTATTTCTGAACTGTCGAAAGATTCCAGCAGTGATAATATTATTTTCACTTCATCGGAAAAAACATCAACAACCAATAACCACAATTAAAACTTGTTTTGTTTTCATGCTGACTGCTGACAAAAATCAGTCAACTGTTCTTTGACGCATTGGCAACACATACAACACAAAGTAGGTACAGAAAATATTAGGCGTTTTGCGTGTACCACAAACTGAACGCTCAATGTCAGATTATTGGAGGCAGAATCATTTGTTGGGACAACATTCTCCGCTCGTTTACAAAAAAAAAAAACATGTGTTATTATTCTCATACAAGTTTAGAAATAAAATTTCAACTTTTCTTAAAATATTTAATTGTTAAAGCAAAAAAAATTATTGAAATTGATGAAAATGATTATAGTTTATTCAATTAGTTTGAGTTTTCATCAACATTTCGTCTTTATTTTGTATTTATTTACTACTTTCTTATTTGCACACCTTCAAAAAATTATAATTTGGGTGTCAAACAAACATTGAGTAATGAATCCAAGAAATTCAGATCAGAAATCTCCGCAAAAAATTTCAGTGCTCAGTTGAGATTTTTTGTGTCACTTAAAAAATCCTTGAGCGCTCGGAGCGCTAAGTTGATGGTACACGCCTATTGTTCTCATCTGTTATGAAAAACTTCATGAAACACAAAAGTGACAGAAGTTAGAACAGCTGAGTGCAAGGTTCTTACTCATGGAACACACAATCTTGTACTTATCTTATCTTTTCTGTACTTTTCTGTTCCGAACAGATTCATTAAACAGACCTATTTAAAAAAAAAAAATATTTATGTGATATAATAAATGAATTTTAAATAAATTATTATGTAACGGGAGGGTCAAATTCAAATTTTTTTCTAAAAATGCAATAGAATGAACAAAATTAAATTTTGTAGCTAATTAAAGTACAATTCTTAGATCCACTAACGAGGATTATGATTCTTTCCCATGTAAAAAAAATCTGCTGGTACTTCGAAACTTTTTGTAATAATTAAAATACCTTAAATGTCTTAAATCCAATTCCGTTGCTGCAATACTACCTTTTTAACGTTTATTTTCTACTAAAATAATAAAAAAAAGAATTATAAAAAAAATATAAACGATTTGCGGCATTTGCGATATTTTTTGTATTCGTTTTGCGGTTTATTGCGATATTTTTTTTTTTAAATTGCGATATTAGCTCCTAAAAATCGCGTAAACCTGCTAGGTACACTTAATTCGCCAAAATTTAGTATAAAGGAATATCAAAGTATAGCTTTCTTTGTTAAGTAGTAGGTAAAGGTAAAAAAGTAATATATTTTATTAATTTAAGCTGCATTGTATTGAATTGGCACAATAAGGGTACTTTTGAAAATTGAAATTGGATAAAATAGAATGTACCTATTTGATTAGTTTTTACTTTGTACTGGCAAATTATCAGCCCTATTCTGCTATTCATCGCGGGGAATTTTGCTTGAAATTTCACTTGTTACTATTCTGCTATTCATTCAAGTGAATGTGGGTTTACGTCGGCAATGTAAGTAATACGGTGTGGTATTCTCTTATTTACGTGAACGGACTCTTTCTATACAATTCAGATCCGCATATAAAATGTTGCGGGTTTTCAATTGTTGGTTGTGTATCTGCTTAGTGCTTGGGAAAATGTGAGTAGAAACCAATTTTTAGTTTAATTTAGAATATTTGTTTTATTTGGAAGTGGGAAAAAAGTCCAAAACTGTCTATATTTGTTTCTATTTCTTTTTTAATAAAAAAAAATCAACCAAAACGATTTATTGAAACTTCTTAAGATTTTCACATGCACAGGGAACAGCTGTTTGAGTGAATATCAAATTGGCTTTCGATAATGTAGTTCACCCGACGCCCGACGGATAGCAGAATGGAAATACAGAGCGTAAGGGAATCGAATTGGTGAATCGGATCTATGGTTCACGGGAATAAAAGAATAGGGCTGTGTGTTTGATTTTTAGTTTTTTTTTAAAACATATTTTGTTGAAGTAATTAGCTGTTAAGGCAGGGCAAAAGTGCACTGAATTTTCTAAAAGTGTATTTGTGTATTTTAGCAATGTCAAGTGTATCAAAAAAAGTACAATTGTATCGAAATTTGCAACCGTGTTTCACGTTGGTATAGTTATTGTGTGTGGTGAGTACTGTTCGCAAAATTAAAAAAAAAAAAAAGAATTTTGAAAAGCAGAATTTAATAAAAAAGAATTTTGACCTTACTATACCAACGTGAATGATATAGCTCTTTTATCACAGGTACTTTGCTCTTAGTTTCCTTGAGCAAACTGTATACCAACACAGAACTCACCACACACAATAACTATACCAACGTGAACGAGGGCTCTGTAATCACAGGTACTTTGCTCTTAGTTTCCTTGAGCAAAATCATAGATAAACAATATAAAGATACACATCTTTCGTACGTTTTACCCCCCAAAACCCATTTGTTTACATTGTTGTTTTTGTAATTTAATTCTGTGTCCATGAATAAATGTGAAATCCAACAACAAAGTTACGGGTGGTGGAAATCAGTAAGTTGCACTAGTATGCGTGTTTTAAAGCACACTAGTAAATCTTACTGATTTCCACCACGGCTAACCCCACCTTTTAGCTTGTAGGCAAACCGGATTGACGGCCAAAGATTTGTATCTTTATTTGTTTATCTATGGCAAAATGTAAACCAACCCAGAACTCACCACGCACAATAACTATATCAACATGAACGATGGCTCTGTAATCGCAGACGCAGACACATTGCTCGATCTGAACTAGCATACAGTTTGCTTTTGTATTTTTAATATTTTACAAGCAAACTGTATGTGACCACAGAGCTCTCTGTGGTAGCATACAGTTTGCTCTACAATGCTTTCAAATTCGGTGAGCAGTAAATGGCTGAGCACAGACTATGGAGATCTGTGCTGATATACAGTTTGGCAATACGCGGCCAGGTCAATATTTTGAAGTCTTTATTTTTAAGAAATTTAAAAAAAAAATGGCTTCAATATGAAATTAGAGAGACAAGTTGTGTATCTCGAAAACCAAGCCTGCTAGGAATTTGTAGTAGGCTCCAATTTTGTTTTGCATTTTAAGAGATACACTATGAGACTTGAGACTATACGGACGTGCACCCGCGGTAAGAAAATCGCCCTTTTAAGATTTTTTCTTATTTTGTTATTAGTTTCTTATTTGATTGACGCTGGCAAATAAAATAATGGGGTGGATAAAATGGTATCTCGGCCTCCGTATTCTCCGGACCTAAATATTATCCAAAATGTAAGGGGATAGATGGTTCGTAGAGTGGAAGAATCAATTTCTGCTGCAATACAAGAAGCATGAAGTGTAATTTCTTTAAATTATATAAAATAACAGCATGATTCATATTCAAACAGGGTTTTTGAAGTTATTTCAAATAAAGGTGGTAGCACACATTATTAAAACATGATTATAAATAAAAAAACTACCCTCTTTTACTGCATTTTTTCAATTTGTTTCCTTATTTAAGAGAATGTTTCAATTTAAGTGCCGCAAAAAAAAAAAAACAGTGTTTAAACTGAAGTATAACACGGTTGCCACGTTGGTCATTTCTGACCAAATTTTGTCATTTTTTTGCACTTGGTCATTTTGTTCTCCATCTGGTCACTTTTTTAAAAGAAGAAATATAAAAAAACTCGACTTTTAATTTGCATTTGTTTAAAATAAGCGATTTTTTTTCTGCGCCTAATGTAAGCGATAAAAAAATAAATAAAAAAAATCATGAATGTATTAAATTAAACGCACTGCATTATCCATCCACGACCACTTCATTTGACAATTTATTGACAGATGGAAAGTTTCAAATATTTTTGTGTTTAAACGCTTAAGCGTCTCCGTCTACTTCGCTTGTTGGTTTTGTTGGTTCTTGTTGAAAACAAAATATAAAAAATGGATAGGTAAATAATAAGATATATTAAAAAATATTTCTTGTAAAATTAAAACAACATTACGTACATTAGGTTTTTTATTGTCGTTACCACACAGCTCAGCTGCTGCTGAAAGAATGTTTTATGATTTAAATTTAATCAAAACGAAGTTAAGAAATAGACTTAACTTTGACACCTTAAATAATATTATGTTGTCCAAAGAGCTTCACGATGGAAAACGTGTGAGAGATAGCGTTTGGTCGGCTGAAACCTTTTTTTTTTCAAATAAGTAGATATTATTATATGTGTACATTTGAGTAGATTTAATTTAACAATACGCAATTTCGTATTGATTGATTCAAAAAAATGTTATGAATTTAACATAAAATGCTGTGAAAAAATGTGATTTAGTAAATAAACCATTATGTTTTTTTATTATGAAGAAGGGGTGATCACATTGCCCTTAAAGTTATTTGTGAATTATGTTGTACCTTTTTGTTTATTTATTTTTGTTAATTTCAAATTAATTATTATTGATAATACATGAAAAAAATATGGCAAACATTAATTTTCTGTGTACTGTGAAGTTTTCAGATTTTAATTATTTTGGTCAATTTTTACTCGTTCTGGACCTTTTTATTTTCAATTTTGGTCACAAATTTTATTTCCAAGTGGCAACCGTGAGTTTAAAAAAAAGTAGTTAAAAATAACCTAATGGTATTTTCCTGAATTATTCAGTCGCTACAGTTTTATTCGCAATAGATCCCTCTTAGAGGTACAAAACCAAAAGGTGAATTTATAAATTTACCAAAGCGCTACACGCTCTGATAGTAAACAAATTTATTTCTCTTGAAGTGGATCACTATCGGTCTCATGGTTATATTTAGTTTAAGATGGAGTTTACCACCCACTTAGTGCTGCACTATCAAGCAACACGACTCTTTGGAAACACCTTCTAATAATCATTAACGTTATACGGACTGGCACCCAAGTGCTTAGGTTTTCTCCGAAGATGCAAGAAATTCTTTACCCTCTTTGATCTGGCTGTGATTTACAAAGCATTTATTTGTCCAAAGCTTGAGTATAATTCTCATATATGGGCAGGTGCTCCTATAACTCATCTAAGCTTGTTGGACCGAATACAAAAAAGGGCCCTAAAAATGATAGGTGATCGAACAATAAAGTCAACAATAGCACCCATCGAACACCGCCGCAATGTCACCTGTCACTCACTGTTCTATCGCTATTTTTATAAACAGTGTTCAAGTGAAATAGCCAGTTGCATTTCTCCCCTTAAACAATTTAACCGTAATATTCGCGCTTTTAGGAATGCTCAACAGTTTACCCTTGAGCCCAATTTCGGACGTACCGTTAAGTATAGGGATTTTTTCTTTAGTCGCACAACAAGAATGAGAAATACTTTTCCTGACCCTATTCCCCCCCCCCCCATTTTGATATTCAGAACTTCAAAACCAATGTGCATCGGTATCTCCTTTTAAATCCTTCCTTATTTTCCTAAGGCTCGCACTGTGCTAGTCATAAGTAAGGGTAGTAAGAACCTCTTCAGTGAGCGGCGTGTTTAAAAAAAAAAAAAGATACCAAGATAATTGTGGTGTACATAGCTATTTACCTAAATTTGAATTTTTTTTTTTATATAACGATTAAGTAGGTACGTACCTACCTACATTTTTCCTTGAGCTAAGAGATTAATTTTTACAAAACAAGGTGGCCGAAAGCTAAAACTAAAGCTTTCATTTTCTCTTCTCGTTTGTAGGTTCCCTGTCTTGACAGTGTTGGTTTTTCGTCATTTGCTAAAAACAATAATTGGAATCTTAAATTTGTTATTTCCCAGTTAACACAGTTGTATTCTAAATGACAATTCCAAAGCTGTAGTAGTTTCTTTAATCAATCATTTCCTGAATGTGCCCATGCAAATTAACCCTTTATAACTTCATTAGTGTAAATTCCATAATCGTAAAAGTCCATCAGGATTCCCATAAAAACCTCAATAACAAGAAAAAAGCAACAAATAAATAATGAACTGCATTTGAATACCAAACTTAAGGATATCTTTTGCATATCTTTTCCGGTATTTTCCAAACTGAAACCTGTAACGTTGCCTGACTGTCTGTCTTATACTGTAAACAACACTCGTCAGCAAAAAATAACTGTCAACAAAAAAAAAATCGCGTGAGACGTGTACATTTCCCACCTGCATCAAAAATAAGTACCTATGCCTGCCGTAAAAAGGTGTAGAAATCCATTAAATACAAATCACACTTCAGCAGCGTCCAGTCGTCACCAAACACTACCAAAATCAGAGACGCCTAGGGCAGCTACTAACTGACTCTCGAGTCAGCATGATGCAACACCTTCTAAGTGCCAAAACAACTCACTGTGGCGCTGAGGACAGTAAACTTCCGATGACATCTTAAAATGGCTGAAATACTGGCCCGTTGGACAGGCCAACCAATATGTGGTAGTCACACACTCCACTCACAATCACAACACATGGACTCTCTGCTTTTGCTTTAAAAAGTCTTTTATGCATCAGAATCGAAACGATCGATAGTCTGATGGTAGGTAAGGTAGGTATATTGTAACAACTCTGGGGCTGTCCGCCCTATTCGGGGGAGTTATCTGCTGCGCCTGCCAAGACAGTACGTTTTCATTTCAGCAAAAGGGAATAACTAATGTGCGCGTTCCGCTATAAATTCTTTAAGAAAATGTCAATTAGTTGCACACCTTTCAATGTGCAGCACTGCTTTTGTGTGCCTGATTCTCTATAGCTGCTTCGGGTCGGGCCGGGCAGGATCAGGCGAACGCATTTCAGGCCAAAGTGGCCAAATTCTCAGCATCAGAGTCAGAGAGCCCCCATTGTTTCATGGGCTTTGAACGAAAAAAGTAAAATAAAGGCGATGTGTTAGCGTGGTAACGTGTCGGTGTCGGTCGTCCTAATAAAGCTACTTCTGGCTGTGACTTGAGTTTCAGTCACTGAAACTGGGAAACCTTATTATCCTATCGACACTTCTGGTAGAAAATTGATTTGTTTTGATTTTTTTTGTTTTCTTGTTCTTGTGTCTTGGAACCTTCGTTGTTCCTGTTTTCGTATTGTTTTATTTTTTTTTTTGAGATTTGACGTGCGGTTACTTCTTCCAAACACGCACGCATCCTATTTGCTATTTCAGCAGGTCTCGGCCTGGGTCTGAATCTCGCGTACAGTCGTCTTGCGGGACCACTTAGTTTTGAAATGATGACATAAAGGAAGTCTGTGACGTATCAATGGGACGGTGTGTCCATCGACTAATAGGGGTACTTTGTTATGGTCAAGCCAAAGGCATCACATCTATAAAGAAGAGTGTTCGCCGGTTTTTTCTTCAGAGATACATACCTATATGTATGCATGAAGGTGATGTTGCGGCTTGCGGGTCATATTGTTAGCAGGTGACTTTCGAGAGAAATAATTGCTTGGTGATGGCGTTTCCTTATTCCTATATTTAAAGAATTTATGATTCATTAATTTTTGTCCACAAAAATTTTGTTGATGCACCGCATGAATCATTTGGCTGATATAAATTATTTTTGTTGCCTTTCTTACCTGCTCTATTAGGGCGCAAGTGTGTATTGGTTGTATGTCAAAAAAAAAAAAATACTCAAGTTTTTAATCAAAGCTTAAATAACAATAAAAATTACATCGGTCGATAATGCACAGGCGATGGTTTAATTTTTTTGAAAATCAACAAAATTTTTATATACTATCTATACACTAATAAATGCCTTTTTTCAAAAGAAACATTATTGGATTTCAATCATTTCATTTATCTATCTAAATATATATCACTGTTATAATGTTGACTAAACTACATACATAATTCACTTTGCCATATTGATCGTGGTGTTCATTCCCACCATTATATACTTCAAACAATCTCTTCATTGCCTTAAGTGAGTCGTAAGTAATAAAAACACAATTTGCTCAGCAATTCTATGATCATGGTCGTGATGTCGGATCTGTTTTAATCGATAATCTAGATCATTTGATCGTGAAAATATAAAACATAAAAAAAAAATAACAAAAACAAAGATCAACCATTATATGCGCTTCAAGGAAGCGCGCACACAATGATCGCACTTAATGTGGTTAGCAGCGGAAGAAGAAGGATATGCTTGTAACTATACCAAGAAGTAGGCAGTTAAGTGTACAGAGTAGGTACTTCCATCTTCTATAGAGTGGATTAAGTTAAAAACATAAAAAAATTAAATAATGGGCAGGCGCACGTAAAGGTAATTCAATGAGAAGGTCATGACCCAGTGGTAACTCTTGACAGGATATTTCCAAGTGGCAGTGAAGTCTTTTTTTTGTTTGTTTGTAACCAGATAAGAGAAAAAGGCAGTCGTTTTGGCTTCTGGCTGTTGCAACAGTAAAAGGCGTTTTGCCAACAGTGACGTGCGGCAGTCCATTCAACTGGGTAGACACACATATTGTTTGATTATTTCGCGTTTTAAGCACTTACATTATTTGTTTCAAAGCCTTCTTGAAATGAAGAAGGTTTTTCTTTTTTTTTTTGTTTCTTTTATTTGTTTTTTTTTTAGTTTTATTTTCTGTTTTTAGTTTTTGTTTACTTTTTAATTAGTTTAAAGAACCTACATGATACATTAATTTTGTCTTATTCTGTGCAGTAAATTAATCAATACTATTAATTTTCATTATATTTTATTTATTTATTACTATAATTTCTTTTTATTAATCGAAAGATCTGAAAGATCTTGAAAACTAACTCACTAAACATAAACACTAAATTAATAAATTGTTTAAATTAATAAATGAAAATCCTAAACTAATCTTAATTTGTAATATACAACTACATTGTTTTAAATCCATAATTATTTCAATTAATAAAGGGACAATAATATCTAACTTGATTGGTGACATTTTTGTTATTAACATTATTTTCATTTTAAATAAAAATAAATCTACCAACAAAAATGTTTGGTACCGTACTGCTGTGTACTGCTTTATTTTATCGACATGAAATGACAGCTCTGCTGCTGCCTCCTGTGGACGGGACAATGTACAGCAAAAAAAGAAAAAGATACAACCAACTGAAGACACTCGTTCTCCAGGGCTGCCGTTATAAAATTTCGGTGGGGACTATTCTAGAGGATTGGAGGGGAGTATTTTAGGCTTGTGGGGAGTACGCAAGCAAAAACATAGCTTTTTAATATTATGGCCTCGTGAAAATTTGATTTAAATTACGAACAAATTTTCACTTCGTTAGTGCCAAAATTACCATCAGATAACATTTAACACGATTTGCAATTCACAAACGAGCTAGTAATATAACTTTATTAAACTATTTTTAATAATTTATACTTCATTCATACCAATCATTTAAGGGTGAAAAGAAGAACAGAACTGATAAATTGTTAAAGAACTTAACATAATTTTTTCATAGTAGATTAAACCACAACGAAGGTATTGGCATAAGGACTTAAATAACAATAAAAAATTTATTTTTTTTAAGTCAGACTTTCGGATCTAACACATTTTTTCAAACATGTGATGTAATCTCTGAAGAAGCGGTTTTGCTAATAAAATGGAACTTCCTGTGGCAGGTTTTATTTTTCTCCATCTCGAAGACGACCATGGGGGAACTAAGGAAATATTTGTTTTCTTCTATAAATATGCTAAATGGAGATTTTATTTTTCGTCTTTTTTCAAAATTGACACTTTTGTAAAGTTTAAAAAACAATAAACCAATAAAAATTTTCAATGCGCTAGAATAAGCACAATTATAACGACTTTTTGCAAACATTTTGAGAATTTTCAAGGGGAGTACAATCACAGTGAGGGCAGTACGGGAGTACAGTGAATGGTTGGGGAGTACGAATACTCCCTTAGTACTCACTTTGGCAGCCCTGTCGTTCTCGTCATGAAAAATTCGAATTAAAAATTTACTTCGAAAACAAACAAGCGATTAGACAGATTCACTTATGTCTACTAGCTTCCATATAAAATTTGTTTTTGGGAATGATAACCAACCTTTTTCCTTTCATATAGCTCAATGTGAAACAAAGTCACAGTCTTCGTCTTTACTCGTGTGCCATTCGTACTTTCAATATTCGGCGTTCGTTCGGGAGGTTCGTAGTTATGGATCTCATTTCTCATAGTCACACAATCATAGTGGCGGGGTGGTATAATTTAGGCAGGGATGAATGAAAGTAGAAATAGGTGTGAATGTAAATTGTAGATATACACACTACAAAATTGGGTTAGCAAAAAAAGTGGCCAGAAGTACTACTATGGGATAGGAACTATTATTCTTAATGAAATTAAAATAGAAATTAATATTATTAGGTACATAATTTTTTTATTTTTTTCCATCGGTTTGAAGTATTGTTTTGAATTGCTTGGGTAGACGCTGTCTAAAACGTCTTATTGACGCACCGTCACTGTTTGCCAATTTATTTATACAGTGCTGCGTAGTAAATCTACAACTGCAGTTCTAATTTTTGATTGGTTCTTTTCTTGCGATTGAACTTGTTTATTCGTTCAAAGTAATTTCGCTTATTCGCTCAGTAATAAAAGCAGACTAATATCTTAATTGTTTGTGAATTTTTAAAGTAACTTAGGAAAATTCGCAATTGTACTGACGCTGTTAAAAATCCACAAACTTTTATTTTCATAATTTATTCTTGACTTTGTACTTGCTCTAAGGAAAAACCTGGTTTCGTCTAAAAAAATTGAAGCTGTGATTAAAATTATCATTAACGAATGCAAGAATTTATTTCAATTTTGGTGAGAAACATTTTTGTGTTATTCTCTATAGGAGGAAGTTAAATTTTTGTCTTAGCTCATTTCGAACAAGTAGCTGCAATACAAGCATTTGAGTTGCATTAAATTTTTATCTTAAACGGCATTCATCATTTTGTTTAAACTTTGCACACATAATCTCTATAGAACTGTTTTAATATAATTCTGCATAGGTGGATTTTGCTACAAAATCGAATGATGAAAATAAATTTTTAATGTTTTTTGCGCGGATTGTTATTTTTTTTATTCCCGAATATATCGTAATTGACGATTCGTCAAGAGATTGGTTTATTTTTTCACTATTTTCCGGTACTTCTTTGCAAGTCAAAAATATTGCATTTAAAATCTGTACACCAAAATAATTTACGAAAAAATCTTATAAAGGGTGGTTAAATTTTCAGGGTCGACGTTGAATGTGAACCAAACCTAAACGTCAAGTTTTTTCCTGCATTTCATTTGACATTTCCCAATTTCAGACTAACTCAACTTGTTAAAGTTATTCAGGCCTATTATGAAAATGGGCGTTCAAATAAAAATGCATATCGTGTACTTCGTGATTTGTTCGGTCAATTTAATCGTACAAGTGTGCGTACAATCGGAAAAATAGTGCAAAAATTTGAGCAAACCGGGTATGTAGGAGATGTGAAAACACCAGTGCATGCTCGTACAGCTCGTACTGCAGAAAATATTGCTGCTGTTCGCGATAGTGTGGCTGAAGAGCCGTCCACCTCAACTCGTCTTCGTTCCCAACAATTGCACCTCTCACGCTCGTCGTTGATGAACATTATGCATAAAGACTTGCAATTAATTGCACGCTTACAAGGTGCAATTGACTCAAGAACTAAAGCCGCTTGACCATTTCAGGCATCGTCAATGGTCAGAATGGTGGCAAGAAATTGCAACAGTGGATGATCAATTTTCGAAAAAAATCATCTTCAGTGATGAGGCACATTTTCATATCAGAGGATTCGACAATAAGCAAAATTGCCGCATTTGGGCGAATGATAATCCAAGAGTGATTGCTGAAAAACCAATGCACCCACAAAAAGTGACTGTTTGGTGCGGTTTATGGGCTGGCGGCATCATCGGGCCGTATTTTTTCAAAATGAGGCCGGTCAGGCAGTTACTGTGAATGGTGTTCGCTATCGGGAGATGATAACGATTTTTGTATGGCCCGAATTGGAAGATATGGATGTGGACGATATGTGACTTCAACAGGACGATGCCACTTGCCACATAGCTAACTAAACAATGGCTCTTTTGCGCGACAAATTCAATGGCCGTGTTATCTCAGGTGGGGCGATGTCAATTGGCCACCAAGATCGTGTGATTTGACACCGTTGGACTTCTTTCCTTGGGGTTATTTGAAAGAAAAGGTGTACGTTGATAAGCCAGCAACAATTCAAGAGCTCTAGAATGAGATAATTCGGCACATTAAGGGCATAGAACCTCAATTATGCCTCAGCGTCATCGAAAATTTGGACCATTGGATGAAGGTTTACCCCGAGGTCGCGGCGGCCATCTGGCCGATGTTTTGTTCCATACATAATTGAACCATACCAATATTATCATAATAAAAAGAAATGACAATGTTTTTCTGAATAATTCGTGTTTTATTCAAAATCAACATCGGCCCTTAAAATTTAGCCACCCCCTAGCATACTCATGCGATCCAGTAGTGGATTTTACTTAAGGAAGGGAAGATACTGTTTTAGAAATTTGGGAAGCTCTGTGGAATGCACATACAGTCGACTGCGCTTAACTGGAACATTTAATTCAGTTAAGCGGAGTTTTCAGCTAACCGAACTTCGGAAAATAAGCGGAGTTTTGTCAAAACAAATTAAATTTCATTTAGCCTGAAAATAAAAAAAAAATGTAGGTATGATTTTTTGTATTGTATTAAAATGGTTATATATCCATATGAAACAATTAAAACACATTTATATTTTTGTGTCAGCCATACGTTTTCTGTCAAACATTTTTGAGGATAAGGCAAAAAATTAAAATAAAATTAAAAGAAACGACTGACACCAGGAGAGAATGACAAGAAATATGATTTTGACATTTCAGATTTGACATTCCAGATTCAAAGGGTGAGTTCGATTTAAAATTTGATGGCAGCGTTCAACGGTCGTTTCACTTATGCGGAGTTGAATAAGTGAAAAATGATCATTTGAGGCAAAAATTTTGTTTCAATTATCCGCAGTTTGCAATTAAGGGGAGTTCAGTTATGCGAAGCAGTTTGTGTGAAAAATTCTCAAAAACGCTCCGGAATAATTTTCTTGTTTCAGATAACCGATGTTTTCAGTTAAGCGGAAAGCAGTTAAGTGGAGTTGACTGTAATTCAAATTGAAATCATATGTACTTTTACCTTTCGTCTATCGAAATCGTCTTTCCTGTGACCAGTGATCTCCATTAAGTTTGAGTGGTACCAAAAATAAAAAAAAATGTGTCTTTTGCAAGGAACTAGCTAAATGATAAATTTATTAAAAAGTCAATTTATTATAGACTTTGATTAATTTACTTAAAACACTTTTCGGTGTCACACACTTGCAATTTAGTATTTCGCACATTGGAAACAAAAGTAGTACTATACAAAAATGTTCACTTACGAGTTTAACCGACATCTAGGTTCCTATATTACCACGTAGCTTTTGCAAAGATCTTCGTACTGATACCTCGTCTATAGTTTCCACAAGAGATCGCTGGTGACACTTTTGACATCGATGTAAACCACTCAATCGGTTATAGATAAAATAGCACTTTTTGCATAGTGGCGATTCGTAAGCGTATAGGTCGCCGTATTCAAAAAACAAGGTTTTTTGTTTAGTGCCATTTTTGTTTTCAATGTGCAATTTATTCTCCGAATGGCGAATTTGTATTCTACAAAATTCTAAGAGTGCAAAATTTAAATATTTACAAATATGGTACCAAATATAAAGTAAAAGACTTAGAAGTCTTTTGTAACAATTTAATTCTTGGACACTACGGCGTATACGTACTTTTTTCATTGTATTTAATCATTTTTACATCTACCTTTAGATACACTTGTAGCTAAGCTATTAAGCCAGTTAATGTTTCTGAGATCTCTAAAATACCAGCAATCTTATATTATCTGAACGTAATTCCTCAGAAAATTTTTCACTTTAGCTGTAAAATGAAAATATACGTCGTCCCAAAATTGCATGCCAAATAGTATTGGATGAAAACAACGACATTTGAATTAATAAGTTTACACGAACATAAATACAACAACATTTTAAGACCATATTATGAACTTAACTAAGTCCTGATAATTTTCGGGTTTTAACTTAATAAATTAAATTTAATTGAATAACTTTATTTCCGCTTAATTCAGTATTACTAGCACGAATTATCCCTTTGCTACCGATATTTTGTATTGTATATTTTGATAGTGATGTTCTTTTTTGCTTCGATTATCTGAATACCTATGCAAACAAAAATGCCTCATTACTGCTTCTGTTAAAATAAATGGAATTTGAAATAAAATCATTTTTAATTAGAATAACAGGTAGGTACCTACACATTGATTGAATTGACATTCGTAAAAATACTTTGTGTTGAAATGTTTGAAGGAACGGTGAAGTGTAAAATAACAACTTTTTACCAGAAAACAACAATTTTCACTTGGGACAGTCCCTCATAAAATGTTGACCTTTTATTCCACTTCTAGAGTCGTATAAACGAAGTAGAAATAACTTGCTACGTAGCAGATGTATAGTAAAACAAAAAATTGAGTATATCTACTAAATATGAATCAAATTTTCATCTTTAATTGTAAGTGATACACAAAACATTAGAACCAGCAAGCAAACATCTTAAGCAGTACCGAAAAGCATTAAAATATTATAGCAATCTTGCAATTTGAGAGTTAAGTTCAATGCGGAAAAGTTGGCAAAACAATGGTCAACAAAAGTATAAAGGAATATAAGTTCTTTTTAAACTGTAAAAGAAAAATTATTCTTCTATTCTATAAGAGCTGGGAAAATTGCTTTAACGAATTTTTAAAAGTTGTGGTCAAACAACAAGTTTTTCAAACTCACATGTTCTTATAGTCTCGACATAGCCCATGATATTTCTTATATTTGATTTGAATTTCAAATCCAATCCAAAAATATACACATTTGTCCTTTAAAAACTATATATCGATAGAATGTAGAGTCCCAAATGTCGTTTTCGGCATGCCTCGTATTTATGTTTGTATGATGTGCGTGCACGTGAAATTCGAATTTCACGTTCAGCTTATTCTATAAAGGCAAGCTTTCATACGTCAATGATTTCGGTATTTTTTGAAAATAGAAATGAATCTTTAATCCATGATTTGTGGAGCTGGGAAATCCTCAAATGTTTTTGTTGATCAAATTTTGTTTAAAAAATTCAAATTATGAGTTGCTAATCATGGATTTCACTAATCAGCCCATTTTGGTTGATTAGCTTTAGTTAATTAAAGCCTATACAATTCACATACTAAATTTAACCCAATGTGAACAAACTGGCCCTTAAGCAATTAAAGTATTATGTACCTACTGTTTTTTTAGGTTTCTGCTAAAGAATGTCCAAAATAGAAATAAGGTTTTGAATTTTTTAAGAGAAAATTTGCCGTATTTCAGGCTTATTTTCATTTATCTCATTAACGGCTATATAATCCGACTTTTTTTTATAATAATTCTATTTTTTTTTTTTTAACAAATAAGTTCAGTGAAAAGGTCAGTTAAGAATCTACATTTGAATGTTTTCAGATTTTGATTAGATTTTAAAATATTTAAGTGCCCTCTTAAGAATTCCCGTGTTAATGAGATTTAAAGACTCAAATTCGAGTAAGTAAGTAAGTTATTTTCTTTTCTTAGATGACCTCGGCCTTAGCCTTAGTAGATTTCATTTAATTCGAGACTTTTTCCTCTCGAAACATCTCTAATGAAATTGGTATTTTCAACCTCAATACCGTTAAGCGATGTTATAATTTGATGCTTTTTCTTGTAATACTCTTACGTTCATAGACGCAGATACCCATACTACATTTTCTCCCCCGTTGGATTCCGTTGCAACTTTCTCTACTCTGTCAGTCGACAAAGTAGCTAAAGAATTTCCACTATCGAATTTCCGAGGATGCCCATTAATTCCCTGTACCTATAAACAAACAACTATTCTTCACACACTTTATCAATTAAGTATCGGCGCGCTATGCCAAACCCTTTTAACATTCAGGCTTTCTGAATCAACAACAAAAATTCAATGTAGGTATTTAACTGTAGGTATACCTAAACTTAATCAATCGATTGAAATGAAGTAAAGTGAAATTAAAAAAAAAAAAACACAAACAAACCAAATGATAATCAAAAACACCAAGAAAATGAGTAACGCTTTTTTTGAAACTTCCATGGCAAAGTCACGACTGTCATGTCATTGACAGACAGCCACCTGCTTTCCGATCCAGCAAAACTTTTGTAAGGTAGCTAGCTGCCACTCTGTAGCAAGTATAGGTACATAGGTACACCTCCTCCTCTTTTTTTTTTAAAAAACTCAACCTGGGCCAGAAACACCACCAACAACAGCCACAACAACAGGAACGTCAAAGTCGAGATATGATTTCAATCACAGCATTTCTTACTAAACCGGACTATGTAGTTGAAATACAAAACACAGAAGTGAGATCGGGAGCTCTTCTCGTGTCACAATCATCACACGACATCGTAGTTTTTTTTTTTGGCTCGGTGGTATTCGAACCCCCACCATTATAAGTACCTACCTATATATTGATCGGGCAGGTTATTGACAGTTGTCGTTTTTGTTGTTGTATCATCCAAAAACAATCACACCCATACGTGCACACCTTGAAAATATGCAGAGTTATATCTATGTACTTGATTGGCCAACTCTCTGTACGAGGTACCTCCATCATTTATTATTAACATAAGTCAATCATGACTAATTATAACACTGACAGGCGTTTCGTCTTCATCAAAACGGTTTTTTTGTTGTTGTATGATTGAGGTTTGAGTGTGCGCGCAGCTCTTGACAATGACTCGATGGGTCGTGATACTAATTTGACATAGAGGCGTGATATCATGTGGAATCGAGTGCTGTCACTTGACCGCGCACCAACTTTCAAAACTTTTGACAACACTTTGTTTTTTGTTGTATATAGGTGTGTAGAATAAAAGCTTATGGAGAATTTCACCAGATAAAGAAGACATCCAAGTATCCACTTGGCAATTCGTTGCCACATTCTTTTTTTTTTCGGTATTTTGAAAACTTATGAAGAAACGGCTATCTGACGACCAGTGCGGGTTTGTTTCGGGTAAATCAACCACAGATGCTATATTCAGAGTACAAGAATCAGAATGGAAAAATATCGGGATTCCTCGAGAGATTTGCATAGTGTATTGGTTGATTTTGAGAAAGCATTCGACAGATAACCACGATATCTGATATGGATTGCACTGAGGCAACGAGGAGTTCTGGAAGTCTACGTGCGGATGGTCATGTACATATACGTGGAAGTTAAAATAAAGGAAAGATGCCCGAAGATCACCGAAGATCACCGAAGAGTTTCCAATTAGAGTAGGTGTGCACCAGGGAAGCGTCTTGAGGCCTTTGCTCTTTATTACTGTCCTTGACTTTCTGCTTGAGGATAAGGTGACGGAACCCAAAGTGAACCAGTTATTTAAGCTGACGATGGAGCCATCATAAGTGAAGATCCTGTGTCCTTGCAACAAGCACTTGATGTATGGGTGGATGTTCTGGAGGGAAATGGATACCGCATTAGCGCGAAAAAGACTGAATGCTGTCCATTTTCTGATCCACACAAGCCTATTCCGGACATCTATTTGAATGGAACAGTGTTTCCCGAGTGCGAAAAGCTAAAATATCTTGGATCAATAGCGAAGGATCTTGTGCTGACGAAATCAAACATTGCGTAAGCGTAAGGTGGATGAAGTGGCGGGAAAACTCTGCCATCTTCTGTGATTGAATAATGCCCCCTAAGCTGAAAGGAAAGCTCTACACGGCAGTTGTTCGTCCAGCGCTTACATACGGTTCAAAGTGTTGGACAATGTACAAGAAGTATGAGAGTAAATTGGCAGCAGCTGAAATGAAGATGCTTGGCATGACAGCAGGAGTGACAAAGCGTGATCGAATAAGAAGCAAGAGAATCCGAGGAAGCCTACACGTCAAAAATACCATCTTGGACAAAATACAACATGACCAACTTTGCTGGTACTGTCATGTACAAAGAAGATGCCATGACAACCCAGTTCAAAGGGCAACAGCACAAGACGTTCCAACACTATCGCGGAAGAAAGGCAGGCGCAAGAACTCCTGGATGAAACAAATGCAACGACACCTGCATTTAGTTGGCCTTAGACACGGAACAATCCAAAACCGGGAGGCCTGTCCACGTTTTCTGAGGTCAAACCGGCGGTGGCGGCGAATCCTACAAGCGGAAGCTTAGGTGAAGCAGTTGAGTGGGAGAGGTGTGGTTCCCCTCTAGATCATGACAATTGCCGCGCCGGCCGGTTAAATGAAGAAGAAGAAAAAAACAGATGAAAAAACGTTGTTAGCAACTTCTTGAATTCATAAGAGTATTCGAAAATTTGATGACAAGTCGTCACGGTGAACAAGGTATAAGACGCATTCGACCTTAAATCTAAATTGTTTGCCCAGAAACTATTTTGATCGAACTGTACGAAAAACTTATTGCAAGAGTATTACAGTCCACGAAGGAATTTCGCTTGCAAAAAATAGTGCTCTCTGGATTATTTTTTTATATGGTACGGGTTACCCCAAAGTCCCCAGCCCAGGGCCGCGAGCTAAATTCAGGGGGGAGGGTTAAAGGTACCCCTTTTTAGATTTTCGTGAATATTTCCACAACCTAGCATGTTAGCGGAAAATTCTATGCTACTTAATAAGAGACAATTAAATTATCTATAAAAATATATATTCATATTTTGTCTAAGGTCCAAAATAAAGGAGATGCGGGCGGTAGAAAAGTCAACAAATTTGAAAAACCTGTTATTGTCTTAGATATTGAATGTTTTCTGACCAATTTACATGGAAAAAACAAAAAACGTTAATACACATTCATTCACTGTTGTTTCATCATGTCGTGAAGCTAAGAAAGGCGTTATAATTTCTATAATTTCTCCTAAAAAAAATGTGAATATATATTTTTATAGATAATTTGATTGGCTCTAATTAAGTAGTATAGACTTTTCCGCTAACATGCTAGGTTGTGGAAATATTAACAAAAATCTAAAAAGGGGTACCTTTAACCCCCGCCTGAGTTTAGCTCGCAGACCTGGGCTGGGGACTTTGGGTATGTTATACCTGGGGGTAACCCCTACCATATAAAAAAATAATCCAGAGAGCACTATTTTTTGCATTTATTATATAATTTTGAGTAGAAACTTTTTTTTTTTGATTCTAAGGAAAACTTCATAGAAGAAAATTGTTGGCATTTTGTTGAAAGAAACTAAATGTTTTCGGCAGCTTGTTTCTTTTGTCAAAGTTTTTTAAATATTTGAAACACTGAAAAAGAGTATTGTACTTACATAAGTTGATATAAACTTGTTTGCTGTACATTTAGTAAAAAACTTATAGCACGAAGTTGTTAGAAACTTTATTTGTACAAACAAATGATTGCATACATTTGTCGCTTGCATGTAGTTGGCCCACCAACTATTGAGTTGAGCAAAACTGTTAATTGCAATCGTTTGTACATCGTTTGTCTATGTTTGTACAAGTTTTAGATTCGTTTGTATACTCACCGTTTTTTTATATAGCCACTTCAAATAAATTTACGGAGTTTGGCCCACCAACTATAACGCTCGAAAAATCTGGAAATGCACGTCCCAAATTTTTTTGACAACAAATTTTTTTTTAACCAAATTTTATTAGAATTTTTAAACATATGCATTCGTTTGTCTATTTTTTATAATGATTTTTTAATTTGTATTTATTTCTATTTTTAATTAATTATTACTTTTTTTGGGACATGTAGTTGGCCCACCAACTTAACGCTCGAAAAATCAAAAAACGCAGTTCGATAGAAAATCGTTTGTCTTTTTTTCTTTTTGTTTGTATACGTCCCAAATTTGTTTGACAAACATTTTTTTTAACTAAATTTAATTAAAATTTTTAAACATATGCATTCGTTTGTCTCTTCTTCTCGTAGGTAGTCAGGTAGGTACTCAACAATTTTGGAACTACCTATCAATATCTATAATAGGCATGTATAGGTATTGGTATCTATAGTTACTTTCTATTTCATACAGAAAAGATACTCATTAAAAGCGTTAAGCAGACGGCAAAATTCAAGTTAATGAACCTATAGCATTAGAATTATTTTTGTTTGCTTTTTGTAATTATTTTAACTGAATAAATAATGCTCAAAGTGTAACTTAAGTCTTTTTAAATGCAGCCTAAATGCAAAGCACTCCTTAAAAAGAATAAAAAAAATAGAATAAAGTCTTAATTATCGCAATTTCGCATACAAGTTGAAACTGTGGATACCCAAATAAAAGAGAATGCTATTGGTGGGCATGTCCCAAAAAAAGTAATAATTAATTAAAAGTAGAAATAAATACAAATTAAAAAAATTAACATGATGAAAAATCATAATAAAAAAGAGACAACCGAATGCATTTCTTTTAAAATTTTAATAAAATTTGGTTAAATTTTTTTTTTTTTGTCAAAAAATTTTTTGGGACCGAAAAAAAAAGACAAACTTAGACAAACGATTTTCTATCGAAATACGTTTTTAGATTTTTCGAGCGTTATAGTTGGTGGGCCAACTACATGTCCCAAAACAAGTAATAATTAATTAAAAATAGAAATAAATACAAATTAAAAAAAATAATACGATGAAAAATCATTATAAAAAAGAGACAAACGAATGCATATGTTTTAAAATTTTAATAAAATTTGGTAAACAAAAAATGTTTGTCAAAAAAATTTGGGACGTATACAAACGAAAAAAAGAGACAAACATAGCATTCGATTTTCTATCGAAATGCGTTCTTAGATTTTTCGAGCGTTATAGTTGGTGAGCCAACTAAATGTCCCAAAAAAAGTAATAATTAATTAAAAATAGAAATAAATACAAATTAAAAAAAATAATACGATGAAAAAACATTATAAAAAAGAGACAAACGAATGCATATGTTTAAGATTTTTAATAAAATTTGGTTAAAAAAAAATTTTTGTCAAAAAAATTTGGGACGTATAGAAACAAACGAAAAAAAAAGACAAACACAGACAAACGATTATCTATCGAACTGCATTTCCAGATTTTTCGAGCGTTATAGTTGGTGGGCCAAACTCCGTAAATTTATTTGAAGTGGCTATATAAAAAAAACGGTGAGTGTACAAACGAATCTAAAACTTGTACAAACGTAGACAAACGATGTACAAACGATTGCAATTAACAGTTTTGCTCAACTCAATAGTTGGTGGGCCAACTACATGCAAGCAAATTTGTCAGCAATTTTTTTATTTCCTTAACATTTTTAAAATAACCGGAAAAGTGGGCAAACGTAAGCTGCCAAAAGTTTTTTTATTGTCTTGCAGGAAAAACGTATGGGAGGCAATTGTTATCAACTTTTTGTAATTTGTTGCCAGAAACTTTTTGGCTGTCGATTTTTATGAAAGTCTAACCGCTAAAATTGACTACAATTTGTTGCTCTCGTTAAAAAATTTAAAACAGTTGCCAAAAAATTGCAAAAGTAAGCAAGCGCAAGTTGCCGACTTAAATTGCGATTTCCTACAAACAAAAAACTTTTTTTGGTATCGATTTTTTTCGAAAATCTTTTTGCTGGCAACTTTTTGCTTTCTTTTATGTGGCTTAAACAGTTGCTTTTAAGTTGTTACATATCGTGAATAAGTTGCCCGTGACTTAAATTGCCTTCGGCTGGCAGTCGATTCGTACGAAACGCTTATGATGGAAAGAACTTTTAAGAAGCTTGTTTCTCTATCTCTTGTTCAAAATCTTGAAACAATAATTGCTTGCAATGGTCCCATTGCACAAGAGTAAGTTTTCGGTGACTTAAATAGCATTCTGTTACCAGAAACTTTTTATATTGTAGTTTTTTTTTGCGAAAAAATTGTGAAAAAATTGTTGGTAACATTTAAAACAGTTGTCTTAAAGTCACATTAGTGAGCAAGAGTAAGTTTATTTTAACTTAAATATCAAATTTTCGGCCAAAAACCTTCTTTGTCAACGATTTTTACCAACATTTTATTTAATAAATTGCTTGCAACTTGTTGCCATCGTTAAAGTTGTTTTACAAGAGTCTTTACAGTGTAAAAAAGAGTAAGTTAATTTGGTTCCCTCCTATTTTAGTTGGAATTTGTTACCAGATTTTTTTTAAACTCTTCCAATAAATTTAATGCAAGAAGTTTTTTGCAACTCGTTGCTTGAGCTTGCGTTATTAAAACAGTTAACGGAATATCACAGCAGTGACCAAGGGTAAGTTGCTAGTGACTTAAATGAGAATCTGTTTGCAAGAAACTTTATTTTGATGTCGATTTGCACAACTAAAATATGACAAGAAGTTGTCAGCAACCTGTCGCTCACGTGTACGTTTCTGAAACGGCAAGTGACCTAAATCGCTTTTTTTCTTGTAAAAAATTTATTGCGAGAGGTTGTTATAGAAACTTGTTGCTCTTTTAAGTTGGTAAAACAGTTCCTATAATGTCGCAAAATTGAAAATGATTAAGATGCCACAAACTTTAATGGGAAACAAAAACTTGTTTGCTGTCGATTTTTACCAACAACTTATGTTAATAATTGCTCGGCAACTTGTTGCTCGTGTTAACGTTGTTAAGAAGGGCGATAACAATTCTTACTGAAGAGCTCAATTGTTGTTCTCAGAGCGAAACACATCTGCACTTTAGGTCGCAAAAACCTTTCAAATTTAAGAAGTTGTTTGCAACTTTTTCGCTCTTGTTCACAAGTCGTTACAGTGAGCAAGAATAAATTTCCAGCGACTGTAATTAGAATATGTTGCCAGAAAAATGTTTTTTTTTATCGATTTTTACTTAAACCTTTGGCAAGAAGTTTTTGCAATTTTTATGTCAGAAATGGACACTTATGGCCTTAACCAACTTGTGAAATTCATGTTAAAATTTCAATTCAAGATCTATATTTTGTTTAAAAGTTTCGAGTGCAGTACATATACTAGCTTCCTGCTCACGGTTTCTGTTACAGTTCCAGTTGAATAAATGAATGCAAATTACTATGCATCTTCCCGAGACCTACTGATGCTCGTTCAACTCCTATGGACGCTGCTGACTGGTCCAATCAATTTTCGGAAGACATTCAACGCAGACTTAATACACTAACCAAAAGACTCCTGTGGTGTGGTTACAACAACAACAACAACAACAAAACAAACCATCTACACGAGTGGAGGCATGAAGCAAAAGAAGAGCTGATAGAGAGCATGAAGTTACGAACCCACCACCGCAAACGAATCATCTGATGGTGCTGCCGACATAATGTTTGCTTGATGCTTCCAAACAAAATACTCGTGCCGTTGGCATTAGATTTCCATGGCTGTTAGCTGTTTTGGTGGCTTGGATTCGACCTGGTTAAGAGATTTATCATTTCTCCGATGGTCTTCTTTTTTTTCGTTGCTTTGAGTTTGGTTTGGATTTATTTTGTTCAAGTTGAAACTTGTAGTTGGAACTTTTTTCGGGTTGATGCAAAGACATTGTTTGGGGGCATATTATTATGGTGGTGGTTGAAGATCAGCGCGAGCGCGCGCGCGCGCGTTTATGCACTTTTCCATCAGAGTGCAGTAAAGTCCTGCTGATGATGGCCTGGTTCGGTGATGATGCTGCCGTTCTTATAGGTTGGTGCTGATGCCAATTCCGGACTTCGTTTAGTCTTGAATGGATTGCTCCTTGGTTGTATTTATCAAAACACAGCCAGCGTCAGAGTCGACGGACAGCGGCGCGAAGGGAGGAAATAGGTGAAATGTAGGTCCAGAGAGTCGTCATAATATTTAAATGAAATTCACACTTGTTAATAGTTTCGTGATTTGTTTTGGCCATTTATTATATTGACGCGAAATTTAACACGACGATTGTCTTCTCTGCTCTGCGAGTTATAGTTGCATTCTATAAAGAATGGTGATGGCTCTCGGTGGTATGGTTGGAGTCTCAGCATCAGCAAGAGCAAATGCAGGAGGAGCTATATAACTATCAGGACGGGTATATCGTCATCATCGCCATTATCATCATAATCGTCTTCGTTGTCTTGACTTGACTTGAGTCGGAGATTAAGTGGGAGTTTTAAGAGTGTCGGCGCAATGGTCGTCGGATGGTGTGTCGATCGGTCGGTTGGTCGTTATGGAGATGGTGTTCGTGTGAAAATTGTTAAATTTTCTTTCAATAGAATATATGGCATCAGTTGTTATGATGAGGATGATGAAGAAGGTGGCTGGACTTTGTTTTGCCTTCTGGCTGTAACTGTACACCATTGAACTCCAGTCTGGATGGATGAATACAAAAAGGGGCAAAAATGCTTGTTCCTGTTACTGTAGAACAAGTGTGGAATGTTCTTTCTTTGCCGTGGATAAATCTTCTTGAACAAATGTTTTATCTGATTTTTGGAAAATGATTTTTACAGTTTACGATTTCATATTGGAAATTTTCATCAAGTTTGAATTTAAAAAATTTCAAGAATTTTTCGGGAAGGCTGGTCAATAACAATTATTGATCATTAGAAAATTATTTTCTAAGGATCAACCGAATATTTAATTCAACCTAATTTGAAGTGATAACTGACAAATTCTCAAACTTTTTCTAACCAAAGTATTTACAAAAATGGGCATATTGTCGATTAATTTTAATTTCTTTTGTTCGAAACTCAAAATTTCAAAATTATTATGTTGTCATTATATTTGATTCTCCACAGATAGTATCTTAAAAGATAAAGGGCAGAAAAGTTTCGAAAAAGTTCATTAATAAAAACGTGAAAAAAACTAATATTTGGAAACTTTAGCGTCCTTTATCTTTTTAAGCACTTGGCATAGTCCATTCTTCAAGCCAAATTTTTCTTGTCCGTATAGGTTTTTTTTTTTTTCTAACCAATAGCAATTGAAAGATATCAAAATAAAGCGTCTGAAATGGGAAAGTAGCTCATGGAGGGGTGAAACACCAAATTGTGTGTGTATGTTTTAAAACTTGAGGACTCACAAGTTATTGCAAAATTCAGGCTGTTATTACAATTATGTTTGGGATGCTAAAATTAAGTTTGACTGTAAGCCAAGTGAATTTTTAAAGAGATGATTAAATTTTTCAGAAACAGTAACAAAGTTAATTGAAAAAAAAAATATCAAAAAAGAATCAATTTTCGATTGCATAACTTCTTAACACACACACGCGTGTTTTTCATAAGAATCAGCCCTTGAGAATACTTCCAGTATTTTATGAAATGATGCCGTACTAACAATGATAAAGACTAGAAATACATACAGGGTGCCCCGTAAAGAGTGGATAACCCTGAAATACCTCATAACTGACTTTATGGCCGTCCTGAAAACTGATAATAAAAGGTCTATCCCAACCACAAGAAAAGATACATGCATTGTTTTGTTCAGTGCATTAATTTTTGCCGTACTTTACATATTTGAATACCACGAGCACAAGTAAATGAATTAAACCGTTTTTTTTTTCCGTAGCAATATTTTACATTTTTTTGTGCCAGAACATTAGTAGACAAAAACTATAATAGCTGTTGGACTTCTTAGAGAAAAAAATTATTTAACTTTGATTTTCAATGCAAAATGTGAAAGAAAATAATTTTTGAAAAAAATTAAATCATCTCCGGTATAAAACAAATGCATGAATACCTAAGTGGCCAACCATAATAAAAAATATGCGCGTAAAATGCGAATTTCGAACTGGTATAGCTTGTTATTGTATCTAGAGTGGTAAAAATCTGCAATAATAGAGGCAATTTAACAAAAACAAAAGTTTTAAAAATAAGCACAGTAAACGTGAAAATAATGCCATGCGTCCACCTCTAGAAAAGTTTTTTTTCAGGGCTACTGCCTCTTGCGAGGAATTGACAAATCCTCCAAGAGTATCACTTGTCACGAATAAGTGCTTCTCGTCTAGCCGTTCGGATTCGGCATAAAATTGTAGGTCCCTTCCATTGCTGTCGAAAGGCGCACACAGGAATGGTTGCGAGTTGTTAGTCACTAGGCCCTGGTTCTTCATGAGCCGTTGTGCCACCCGATTTATTTATTTATTGAACATGGTAGATTTTTGATTGAT
Source organism: Melangyna quadrimaculata (assembly GCA_949320155.1). Lineage (NCBI taxonomy): Eukaryota > Metazoa > Arthropoda > Insecta > Diptera > Syrphidae > Melangyna > Melangyna quadrimaculata. The sequence continues at coordinate 146,532,376 of OX439485.1, read as the reverse complement.
TGCCTGTTTTTATGATATTGCCCTAATGATAAATCAATGCTTTTAACTTCTAGGGCCGAGTGCAAAATTACTAAAAATATCAACAAAGTGCATAAAACGGTTGAATTTTCGAGGTTGTTTTGAGTTATACTACTTCAATTGGGCTTTAATTAAACCATCAAATATTTTGTTGGTTGTAATTAGTTTATTTGTTATTATTTCCTAAAAGATAATTTCAGCCAATTTTCAATTTTCCTTGGCTACTAAGTTAAAAAAAAAAAAAAACAAATCAACATTTTTTATTTTATATAAGGCACTTGATAAGTGTTTTCGACCACTCTAGTGCAGAATGGCGGATGCTCCCCCGAAAAAATGATTGTCAAGGTTTTGCTAGGATATTTGTAATGCAGATTCTTGCAGCCGATTCCACATCCCCTTTAAGACACTGCTTGAATTGCTGTATTCGATTTATTGAATGCACTTCTAATAAGAAAATTAATATGGTGATAGTGTTAGGTCTGGTGAACGTGGAGGCCATAAAATGATGGTCTCAGACGTCCTAACCATCTGCAGGTACCTGGTATTCAGATTTGCCAGCACAGTATAGTGTGCAGCACTTTGTTTTATGTAAATTTAGTAGCCAGCTACAGTTAAAAATCTTATCTTTTCTTGTGTTTGGGATAGAACTTTTTTTTATCAGTTCTCAGGACGGCCTTAAAGTCTATTATGAGGCATTTCAGGGTTATCCATTCTTTACGGGACACCCTGTATAAACTTCCTTTTTTTTATCTTACTCCACAGGACAAGTCTTGGTTTCTTGTCAAAACAAAAAAACATTTCGAGGTTTTAATCAAAATTAACATTATAGTCTTATAGACTAAGAGCCCACGGCCGCCAGACATACGTCATTTTATCAAAGCTAAGATTTTTTCTGCGGACAGATACTATGGTACCTAAGAACAAATGGATATTAAGAATCTTCAATCCGGGTGCAATTAAGAGGTAGCGAGTGTTAAAGTTGCATACAAATGTTGCAAAATTGCGTTATTTTATCAAAGCTGAATTTTTGATATGTGTTAAGGGATGGTGTCATTTAATTTATTTGACACTTTCCAGGAATCTTCAGTGGGACCAAACGTGAGCCAGACACTTAAAAACAGAATAAAATCAAGATTTTATGTTTTCTGTGGGCAAATATTCTACAATATTTTCTAATCAGCAAGACAACTACAGCGGGGAATTACGTCACCTTAAAACTGTCAAAAATATAATTCTTTGTTACTAAAACGTCAAACGGCTTATTTTCGCTGTTTTTGAATGTCTGGCTGATGAATACGCCCCACTGTAAATTTATAGCAGATATGGGGAATTATTTTTAAACAGTTGCCCATAAAACTTATAAATATGAGCTTTAAAACTACAACGTAAATGGCACATATTTGACATATTTCAAGTGTCTGGCTCACGTTAGGCCCCGCTATAGATGTCTGGCAAGTGTCCAATAAAGTTAATGACATCATTCCCTAACACATCAAAAATTCAGCTTTGATAAAACAACGCAATTTTGCAACATTTGTATGCAACTTTAACACTCGCTACCTCTTAATTGCACCCGGTTTGAAGATTCTTAGTATCCATTTGTTCTTAGCTACCATAGTACCTGTTCGCAGAAAAAATCTTAGCTCTGATAAAATAACGTATGTCTGGTGGCCCTGGGCTCTTACTCTATTAGAGCCCACAGCAAATTTTTGGGGTGTGAAAGTGAACCAAAAAAAGGTATATGAGTCAAAAGGTGTGGTAAGGCTAATGAAAGAAATTAAAGTCTTGCAGTCCCTCGTGGCGGCGTAATTCCTAGTGGGATTTCGAAACCCCCAAAAAATCAACTTTGTGGATAATTGAATTGTACGAACCAAAACATTTATTTACCCGTCGCTTGATGTTGATCCGCTGATTACAGATCTGTATGTCCAAGACCGATTGCGTTTGGCATTCACCCTGCCAGACCGTTTATAGAACGCGAAAGATTTTAAACAAGATAAATTCGGTTGATTAGCGTGAGATGCAACCAACATCGAGGGTATGCAGGTTGGATAAAGGCTAACGACAGTCTCGTTGCTATAGCATTTTGTTTTATTTTTCATTAGATTCAATCGAAAATTTTGTATTCAGAATAAACTGTTGCTGTTTTGTAGGTAATATAGAAATATCTCTTAAGACTGTATAGTGTTGGCCTTAGGAGAAACAAAACACGCCTGTTATCACGTAAGCAAATAAATAATAGTCCATTTCAATATACTACTCTGATATTATGATCTCTGCAGCTGATACAGAAGCGTACAAAATAACGATCAAAACGTAATATTTCAATAGGGCATACGTATTTTTTTTATCACTTTTCCCTTACAAAATATGTCTATAAAATTTTCAGAAGTTATGTTCCAGTTTGTTCTTGATACCTGGTACTAGCATGAAGCATAACACTTTCATCTCAAAAAAGCCTATGACGTCTACAGCTGTATTAATACAAAAAGTTTCATCCATTTCTAACATACGTTTTAGCTGACATACGGATATAAAACTTGTTCGTTTGACAATTTTTTTTTTATTAATAAACGTATTAGTGTTGATTGATATACATATACTTTATACCTAAAATAATTTGTTATAGTTTTGAAAAAAGGTAATGTCTACTGCCTCGGATTACATCTTTTTCTCATGATTCAAATACCCCTACCGACTTAATTAAGTGTTTTTTTTTTCAGAAAAATGTCATTTTTTCGGGGAATCTATTCACCTTTAAAATAATAAAAATGAAGAAATTTTGAAATCAAAATTACTTCTGTTGTAAGTAGAGTGATTGGGCTACATTCAATTTGGCCCCAATGAAACATCGCTCAAACATAAAATGAAAAATAGCCCCAAAAATTATATGGAAAACAACAAAAACAAAAAATAGTTTAAAATTTGTCAATTGGGGCCATTTTTTATTGTTTTGGTGCCTTTTTTTTTTTTATTTTTAATTTTGGGGTAAAATTATGTAAAATGGACCCAAACTTTTATTCTTAAACCAACATACTTTTACACAAAAACTTTGATAGTAGACCGACTGACAACATAGGCGCCTGCTTGGCAACTTAGCATACGGAGCGACGGAGTCGCGTGAGCGGGACAGAGGACCCAAAAAGGGAGTTAAACTCCTTAAACCCGCGAAGCGCGCCAGGCAAGGTACTTTTAAGGCTCTCCCAAACCGACGCAAAACATTTTTGTCCGATTGTAATTTTTTTGTTGTTGTTGCTTCTTATATTTATTTTAAGGCAGTTATTCAGTTTGTGTTTGGGACCATTTTTCATAAGTTTGGGGCCATTTTTCAATTTTGAAAATGGGGCCATTTTTCATTACGAAAAAAGCCCCAAATTTGGGGCCATTTTTCATTTTTCGTTTGGGACCATTTTTCATTGGACCAAATTTCATGTAGCCGAGTGATTGATTATAATTCACTTAAAAAGCTCAAGAGTTCATTTGAGTTTTTTAATTAGGTTTACCTTTAACTTTTTCCAAAAATTGTTTATGATTGGAAAATATTATGCTTGGAAAAAATCAGTAGGAAAAACATCCGATGGAAATTTTGTTCTAATTTTCTAAAATTCTTCTAATAAATAGTTATTTTTGGTGTATTTCAATTGCCTGGAAAACTAGTAGAAATAAAAACATCTGGTCTTCAGTGTTTGATGAAAAATCAATACCGCATCGGCAGTGAAAAATAAGTATTTTTTCTTCATTAAAAAATGTTCTTTATAGCCCTTAAACCTAAACGGGGGTATGTAGATTCCCGTTGCATGTTAACAAGTATTTGTATTTATTATGTCTCTCAACAAAAATCCGTTATTATTTTGCGACGCTAAGATAATCGTATTCATGACTGAAAACCTCATCATCATCAGCTCGATGTCAAAATCATCGAATGTAGTAGAGAAAGCTCATTAATGTCGTTTTCGATTGGATTTCGGAACAGTACTACTCCTTTTTGATTCCAATCGAATTATTTTCTACTGTTCCGAGACTAATTTGTGAAATATTTATGTGTATGGGAGTAAATTGTCTGATATTTATGTATATTTTGCACGTTCAGTCGAGAAAAATTAATTTGACAAATAATCCGATGCAAGGGTTTATTTGTTTATGTGTGTTCCGGGTCTACTCCTTTATTAATTCCGGAACAGAAAAATACTCCGAAAACATTACTCGGAACAGAACCAATCGAATGATTTTGGAGTAAGCGGAGTCAAAAAGGAGTAACTCCGAACCTCCAACCGAAAACGACATAAGAATACAAAACCTAAACAATAGAAATTTTATTGTTTATGTTTTTATTTTATTGGACTGTATTGAATGAAATTCAATTAAAAGTTTTTAAGCGACCTTTAGTCCAAATGCGTGTCGGTCCTGATAACAACTACAGTGGACCTCATCAGTTAGAGCTGTAATTGTTCTTTTAATTGTTCACTTCAATTTTTGCCTTTTTATCTTGGCAATTATAGGTATACAAATAAAGAGTAAAATAGAAAAAAAAACTGATGAACGAAATTATGGTTTCGGTTAATTCGCACAGGGTTATACGAGATGAGATATACAGCTAATTAAAAAAAAAAAACGCTATAGATTCATTGAAATTTTCGTTAACTATCACATTTCAATTCCAATAATTATTATTGATTAAAGATGATTAGATGGGAGAAAAACTCAAACTAATCTTTACTTCTTGAAGTTCTTGTGATCATTTTTTTTTTTTTTGAAAAAAGGATCTTGCAATACAAATAAACAGTTGAATAGTTAGAGCCTTGTCAATGCGAAAGTTTTGTTATATACATCAGTCCAATTTACAAACATTTTACGGCAAAAAATTAATTGTGGACAATGTATATTAAACCCGATTGGGATTCCTGAGTTGTTGCAAATTCTGTCAACCTTGGGCAAGCATTAAATACGAAGGTTTTTTTCGCCTGGACGGAAACCCCATTCTTAAGGAATTTATACAATAAATTCAACAAGTCCGAATAAAATTCTATTTACTAAGTTGATTTAATTGAGAAGAACTTATAATTGACGTTTTTAGGATATCAGATTAAGCTCTTTCCTAAATAATAAATATTTAGTACTGCATTCGAAAAATAATTATTATTTATTAACACTTCAATCTTGAAAATGTCATCTATACCTACCGGTCATAGCGAAAGCCTTAAAAGTTATATCAGTGGGTATATAGAATTTATAATTATTTAAAAAAAAAACATCAAAAATGACAATATCTATTTTATTACAGTGTTAAGCTGTCCATACACGACCGAGCCGAACGGCTTGGAGCTAATTGGCTTCGGGAATTATACACCGGATAAATGTAAAAAAGGTTCAGCGCCGAACCATTTGGATTTTCAACCAGTCGAAAAACCACGGACCGAATTTATTCCGATCCGCTCGCGTATAGCCAGTCTTACTCGTTTTTTGCATTTAAATATTACTACGAAAAATTTAAACTTGGAAAAAAAAATATTTATAGTTTCATTAAACAAAATTTCAATTTATTTTTGTTTTAGATTTTATTTCATAGAGTTTGGAAGGCTCTTTTGCCAAATTGGCATCCAAAACGCCCCCCAAAATTTGTTTCCCTAAAAACCATTACAATACATGATTGATTGTAATACATGGTTGATTGCATAAAACTATTAACGGCATCATTCTAATTTTTATGAACATATGAATAGCAGCAGTATTTAGAAAGCAACGCATGTTTATAGAACACTTCTTTTAAAAATATTTTCTATGGCTCTTTTATGCTCTTTTATGTACCTAGTGGAAGCAACTCGTCACTCACTTAATATTTTTAAGCAAAACAACAAACATTTTTGTGTTCAGGAAGTGGAATTTGGTCGTTATTCATTCCAGTCCAATTGATCGTATATATTCTTAAACTCCATTTCATCAACTTAATTAAGTTGCACTTGCACATTCCTTGTGAAGTAGTAGCCCGTAGCGTAATGGTTAGTGCGTTCGACTGTCACGCTGGAGGTCTGGGATCGCTTCCCAGCCTCGTGCACCTAAAAACTAAAAAGTTTTTTTTCAGGGCTACTGCCTCTTGCGAGGAATTGACAAATCCTCCAAGAGTATTACTTGTCACGAATAAGTGCTTCTCGTCTAGCCGTTCGGATTCGGCATAAAATTGTAGGTCCCTTCCATTCCTGTCGAAAGGCGCACACAGGAATAGTTGCGAGTTGTTAGTCACTAGGCCCTGGTTCTTCATAAGCCGTTGTGCCTGTCACCCGATTTATTTATTATTTGCACATTCCTTGCCTTGATTGAGTTTTCGATTTTATAACTTAAAAGGTATCCCTAAGATATTTAACATCAAAAACTCTCTGGAAATTAATTGGAAAAATAAATTGGTTAACAGCTTCTTTGAATTTCTGTGATTATTACTATGTAGTTCTATTCCAGCAGCTAACGAAACGATTGGTCGACTTTTAATATCCTTAAGAACAGCTTAGTACAACCCAGTAACGAATTTACACATTTTCCGATGTTTAACAACGTACTGCAACAGAGGCGAGGAACTAATTGCCGCTTCAGCCGTTTGAATTCAAATTTCAAATAGTCAACGGCTAACCACCGGACATGCAGAGCATAGTCATAAGCCAACCCTAGATACACATAATTCAATGACGTTAAATGAGTTTTGTTTGCAGTTCTTATAGTTCACACCTACTTTTTATCTTGGAATACTATAAGAGGAAGTGCCAATCGTATGGAATTTCATCCACCTGCTGACCCGACGTTTCTACAAAAGGTTATGTCATCCATCCAGCGGACCCTGCAACCAAATCCGGATGAAGTCAACTTCAATGACACCAATCCCTCAAATGATCCAGTTGATAGTCCACATCTTTGCAGTCTTGAGGAAGTAGCAGAGACCATCAGCTATTCCAAGCCAAAAAAATCAGGACCAGATGGAGTATCCAACTATATCCTGAAGAGGCTTCCACAAGCAGTAATGATCTTCCTTACAATCATCCTCAATAATTGCGTCAACAACTGTTACCTCACCCAGAAGTGGAAAACAGCAAAGATCGTTGCAATTCCGAAGAAAGGTGCTTCCAGCCAAGTGTCCAACTACAGGCCGATATCGCTTCTCAACAATTTAAGCAAAATTCTGGAAAAAGTAATCCTGCGAAGACAAAAAAGATTCTGCTGTGAAAATTCAATCATCCCTGACATGTCGTTCGGCTTTCAGAAAAAGCACTCAACACTGCATCCGCTGCTGAAGCTCCAACATGACATCACCACCTTGAAAGCGTTTGGATAGACGCCCTAATCCACAAACTTAATTTACTACAGTTACCTACACCACTAATAAAAATTGTTTCTTCTTTTCTTTCTTTCAGAAAATTTTTTGTACAACTGGACACTTGTAAATCGGACATAAAGAACATCGGAGCCGGAGTCGCCCAAGGCTCAAAACTGGGCCCCTTCCTCTATAGCTTGATGACATCAGACCAGCCCGTACCAACTGGATGCGAGAACCTTCTGTATACGGATGACTCACTCACCTACGCCACATCACTGTCGCCACTAGTCGCAGTCCAAAAAGTACAGGCCCAAATCCAAAGACTCTTCCAGTTCTAAAAGAAATGGGGTATCCGGATCAACCCTTCCAAATCAGAACTCGTCTGCTTCAGGAGACCTTCAATTGGTAGAGGTAGTCGGACCGCAGCCAATTGCAGACACCTGGTACTAAAACTCCCAGATGGTTCTACCATAACAGCCAAGCGGAACGTGAAATACCTGGGGATCCACTTCAATGAGTTGCTTAGGTTCAACCCGCACTCAAGAAATGTCCTCAAAAAAGCCAACTGGGCCTTCCACCGTCTACAGCCGTTGATGAAAAGAAGAACAGGACTTAGTCAACAGACGAAGATGCTGATCTACAGTAAGCTCCTGCGACCAGTTATCAGCTATTCCTTCCCAGTCTGGTTCACTATCTCAAGGACAGCTATAAAGGAACTTCAATTATTTCAAAGGAAGATACTCAGGATCTGCACCGGATTGTATTTCGACAAGCAGCGACGAAAACACTACAGGAACGACTATCTCTACGCAGAAGTAAATAAAATCCCGCTGGACAAATACCTAGTGCTTTCAACAAAAAAACTAGTACGGAACATCGTCAATCACCCGAATCAGCTAATGAGAAGGATGGCCACCGAGCAGTAACATCCTGAGCCGAGGTACCTCAGTGTAATGCACACCCTGGATGACAACATACTCATGGACAACGAGGAGGCAATTCCGTTCTACGCTGACACTGGGTCAGCCTACCACCGTGGCTAAAAACCAACCCCATTACTAAACCACACCAAAATCATCACTGACAACCGGGAATGAACACCCTGAGGACGATAAAGTAAACCGACTTGTACTTTTAATTTTAATTTTTGACATGTAATTTATATAAAGGGTTTTTCAACAAGGACGCTACAAAAGGAGAGCAACAGGGACAGCAAACGACGCCATATTTCTTGCCACTCTTTTGACTTTTCTCTTAAAGAAGGTTTTGCCATTTCATGATGGAAAGATATACAAGCCAACAACGAGTCAAAATTATTATAATTTACTACCGAAATTCGGAGTCAGTGTCCTCAACGTTAAGAGCGCTACGTCCAATTTATGGTCGTCATAATCGTCCTAGCAGATCAACAATTGAGCGTCTAGTGGAAAAATTTGAATCCACAGGCACAGTACAAAATGTTCCCGTGCCAGTGAGACAAAGAAGTGCCCGTAGTGTCGATAACATTGCTGCCGCTGAGGCTTTAGTTGCAGAAAGCCCAAATGTGTCTCTCACACGTCGTTCTCAGGCGTTGTTCATCTCTGTGACGTCGTTGTGGCGAATTTTGCGAAAAGATCTTGGCCTACATCTTTACAAGATTAAATTGACGCAAGAACTGAAGCCGCTTGACCACCTGAAGCGTCGTATGTTCGTGAATTGGGCTGAGCAACAACTTGAAAATGATTCGGATTTTCATCGAAAAATCATCTTCAGCGATGAGGCTAATTTCTGGCTGAATGGCTTAGTCAATAAACAAAATATGCGGTATTGCTCAGGCAGCAATCCACACGTACTCCATGAGTCATCATTGCATCCCGAAAAAATTACGGTTTGGTGTGGTTTATGGGCCGGCGGCGACATTGGGCCGTACTTCTTCCGTGATGATCAAGACCGGCACGTTACTGTGAATGGGGATCGCTATCGTTCAATGAAAAGCGAGGTAAAGTGATTCCAACAGGACGGTGCCACAAGCCACACAGCGAATGTCACAATCAATTTATTAGAAACCAAGTTTGGAGAACGTGTTATCTCACGAAATGGTCCAGTCGCTTGGCCGCCTCGGTCGTGCGATTTGACGCCGTAAGACTATTTCCTGTGGGGTTTCGTCAGGTCTTTGGTCTATGCCAACAAGCCAGCGACGATTGATGAACTTCGTACGAATATCGAACGTGAAATTGCAGCAGTATCGGCCGATTTATGCTTGAAAACCGTCGAAAATTGGGTTCAGCGTCTGGACTTCTGCAAGCGTGCCCGTGGTGGCCATGCAAAAGAAATCGAGTTCCATACATAATGGCATCGAACGTACTTTCACAGGAATAAAGAATTTGATTGATATCCAAAACCTTTTTTGTTTTATTTAAAAAAAACTCTTATTGAAAAACCCGATATATCTATAATTCCTTAAAATTAAGTCATTGTATAAGGTTAGGCCCCTATGTGCCAACAAATGTAAATTTAATCATTGTATCTTGTTATTGTTAGTTATAAGCAAAATTGTATATATTTATGTTCAATAAAACAAAATTGGAATTTCGTCTTCTGCCTTTGCCAGTGTTCTACGTACCATTCTCGAGTACGAAAGGGAGAAGTACCAACCAAGAGAGACACACTGCGGGGTGCGTGGTGCACTAGATAGGAGTCTCAATTAATTTTTGGCCTTTGTGCTGTGAAATAGTAGTTAGGAAATTTGTGTTATTATTCGTTTTGCCTCTAAGCTTGCTTGGGCTGGGGAATATATCCCATTTGTATTATTAGCCGCGTTTTATTATCCACCAAGATCCACATGGATCATGCTGTGATAATAAAACGATCCAGATCCCACAAAAATTTTGCATTAAGATTGTGGTATTCCTGATTTGTTTGATGTTTGCAAATTGACATTTAAACAAAAAATAAAAATGAAAGAGTAGTTGAAGTAAGTGTTTTATTATCTTTTATCGGGATCTGGATCTTGTTTTTTTCACTGTTTTGACAACATTTACTAATCACCTGGTGTTGAGAATTAAAACTTATTCTTGGATCTTGAAATAGATCCAGATAGAAAGCAGGACCCCAAATTGTTTTTGTATTACGTGTAAAAGTTAAACCAGATCCCGATAAAAGATAATAAAACACAGCTATTATTAGTTTTACCTCTAAGCTTGCTTGGGCTGGGGAATATATCCCATTTCAATTATTTATTTTATAATTATCGAAGTAGACTTACAAATATATGAAATACCATGTTAGTTATTTAAGTTATTATTTCTTTGTAAAGTATAATATTAAGTTTCTTTAACGAAAATAAAACTTCGGATTGAATAGAGTTCTGAATTCTTCACAATAGAACCGAATTTTCATTTTCTTTCTTCGGTCAGACCCTGGACCCGCTGAACTACCTCAGCTATAGACAAAAAAAAGCATCACACATTCTTGATGATCACTCAATATTCGCATACCCATTTGGCTGCTTAACTGTCTTAGACATGCAGAGGAGAAATATTCTTTATAGAATTACATTAGATTGAACTATTGCCTATTATACAATCGTGAGTTGTGTTTTAAAATTAAAAAAAAAATCTAACCCAAAATAAACTTGAAAATTATAAAGTGTGCCGATTAATACGATAACTAACCAAAAGCTAATAGTCAAAAAGATTGAAATTTGAAGCGAAAAATCGGGAACGATCATATATGAAACTTATATTAAGTTGTTAGCGTCATTAAAAAGTATATACAACTAAAGTAAAGTACCCAAAGCTAACGAATTTATTTTGGAAAAAGTTAATTATATTACAAATTTCTTTTTTATATATATAGATATTTCCTTGTTGGCTTCCAAACTTGTTGGCTTCCAAAACCATTAATTAAATAAGTACATAAATTATGTCATTTTTTGCTGGCAAATACTTTCAATTTGGGAGGTATCGAGATACCAGCTGTATTTCCGATTTTATTACTCATCTCCCGACATTCCGCATCCAATTAAAATATTTTCAAATTCATGTGTTAGAGAGTTTGTATCTATATTTGTTTTAAGTGTGTAGTGGACCCAATCACTGACTCATTGCATACAAATTAATTTATCATAATCTCATTCCCTGGAACCGAACAATATTCGTTGAGATTGCAAAAAGCTTTGTATAGTTTGCATAAATAAAAACCACACACACCAACCAGCACTGACTTGTATGGCCCCACCTTCAAAGTTACACGGTGTCAAGTCCATTCAACCTGATCGCGCGGCGGGCACAACATGAATTCCATTTCATTTAAAATTCCAAATAATTCACTTCCACCTTGAAGAATATACAACAAAAAAGGAGAGGAGAGGTGATCTGCGCGGTCGAGTGCGATGCGCGCGAGATATGAAAATAAATCCAACAGGTTGCGCACCGCGCACCCAACTGGCTAAAAACAACAAAAACATCAGAAAATCTCAATCGTCCCCAACTTAGCGACTTCGAGGGTAATAGCTTTATTGTCGGACAACAGCATACTTCGACACTATCCGGCTGCGCCAACTCACCAAAGCCTCAAAAATTCAACAAGATGAAGAACTTAGCAAACAGCAGTTCCAGAGTACCTATACGACTTTAAGCGACTTTTGGGGCGACTATATCGCGCATAAGAACCGCTCTGTTCCACTGCCACCGCCCGCAGCCAAAGATGACGCTGATGATCAGATTCAAGGAGAGTTTTCCTTTTCCTAGGTCTAACTACCCCTATTAAGATATTTGATAATGTCCAGCGCGCCAAAAGTTGAAGCTTTTCAACTTAACGTGGATATGCAAAAGATACGTGCTGCAGCAGCACATAGCTCGATTTCCTCTGCGCCGACCGACGACAACGAGACAAGACACGGCCAGGCCATTTAGTTAGTCTCCTCCATACAGCTTCAAGATCTCAGAGGACTCCACGGGAATATTTGAATATGATAATCGCGTCGTGAAGTTGTCATTTTACAAATTTTAACACGGTGCTTAACATGGTCATAAGCGAGAAATAAAACGAGTCCAGCTCCAGCTTCAGCCACAGAGCCGAGTGCAAAGCCATAGCCAAAACAGCAAGATCCGCACTATGTAGATTGCCGAGGAAGGTTGGTGTCCCCTCTGCTCTATTCGAATGACGATGCTGTGTGCGATGCGGTATCCAATGCGACCTCCCCATAATATGCATGATGCAGCGCATATTGTCATTTGGAGGCCATGAAGTGGCAGTATCACTGCCATGGCCAGGATGACATTATAAACTTTCAGCAGCGAGACTGTCGCTGTCGGTCGGTTGTGGGACAGAGAGATCTCAAAGTGAAAATAACAATGTCCGTCCCAGGCATCAGGCATGTTATGGAGGAGTTTAGTTGACTTAAACTTCAGATAGAGCGTGATGAAAGAGGGCGCTTCATTGAGATCTTTCTTTGTTTTTTTTTTTGTTTAATTTTGTTCTACCTGTTGGTTTGGAGGAGTGAATTAAGGAGCGGATTTATAAGGCACACGATTGTGTACGATTTCACTTGGAAAAATCACTTACTGCAGTATCAACGTTATTATGCACATATAAATAAAACTTGTTGGTGTTGAAACTGATATGGGATATTTCGCTGTTGACGATTTTCGACATTAATTTTCAAATCACAGTATGCCCTCAAAATAGGGGCTAAAGATTGCGAAATACAGGTTGTGTATTTGATTTTTAGTATTAAGGGTTGCTGAATGCAAGATTTGAAAACATAATTTCCTATCTCTATTAAGAGTAGGAGTCACAATTTTATTTATTTAATTTATTTTTTATTTGGATCTACCAAAATGAAGATTTTTATATTTTTTGCTCTCCATTATTGGGCCAGTACAGTCATATATTTTTTGATTTAACTTTACCACTCTCTGCACTAACGCCATCAAAACTGAAATAGCTATAATATGGCAGAAATCATGGCGTGCAAGTTTAATAAAATAAGAAAGAAATGCAGTTTGAAAATTGCACTTTTACATTTTCGAAATTTCAGTTATTACCTATTTGGAGATTTTTTTTTCAAAACAGAATTTTAAAAAGGAGAATTATAAAAATCAAATTTTGAAAAGAAACAAAATCTTGTCTTCGGAGAGTTTTGACCCCAAACGGATTTTAAAAATTATTGAGCCAGTCGATCGTAAAGAAGTAAGCTTGACACAATTCTAATAATTTTTTCTGTAACATTTGAATTCTCGGTTGGGGTCGTGACCCCCCCCCCCCCTGTAAACGCCTTTGTACTTAATGACTTTTAGGAACAACAACATCTTAAATGTAGTTAGTTTTGTTTTTATAATAAATACCTAACGGGAAAATGGAAGTAGGTAAATAGTTCTTAAATTTTTTTATTTTCCCAGCCATTTTTTTTTTTAGAAATGGCTCAAACAATTTCGATATCATTGTACTTTTAAAGTTAATCTAGGCAGGCACCAAAAAGAGCGGTTAAATTTTGTAGATATTCTTGTCGATTGCAGAATCCGCAAAACGCGATCCTCCGTGAATTCTTCTTTCGGATTGAGTTCTTTCTAGTCTATTCTAGCAAACCCCTTGCCAGAATCTATGTAAACCTCTCTAGTGCCCTGTGCAAAACTAGAATGTATTACACGCGGGTCTTTTTTTAAGAAATCAAATACTTATAATAGCTCCGAATTTTAAGCGGTAAAAAAGTAATTTAAGGCTTCTGGTATTACCAATAGGAAGCGAAATGTATCGATTTCAAGAAAATGACTAATCATTATGAAGCATTGGTGGGGGGGGGGGAGAGAGGGGAGGTGTTTCGGAAAGGCATAATGTTAATATGCTTGTAACTAAGAAATAAAAAAAAAAATCCCTAGCGTTTACGGTTTTATATAAAATCAATCAATCAATAGTCATAATTTAGTAAAATTTTTTCTTTATTTGAATGTTTTTAACTTTAGTTTTAAACTGAAATACGGCCCTGGTCTAGGTTAAACCTGTGGTGATAACGAGAAAAAAAGGAATCATCATCACTGACTCTGTCTAATGCCAGGCTTCTTTTTCCTTCCTTCCTTTTTTCCGTTCGTCTGCGTCCGCATCATCAGCGAAACCCCCCTTTCGAGCTAGTCCGTTTGTGATGCTTTATGAATTTAATTTAAGGAAAACGTGTCGCCGAAATGATATTTCTTTCGTGTTCCAAGTATTTTTTATTAGTGTCATTTCGTAGGCATAAAAACATGTACCAAGATTATTATGACATAATGTCAATTCATGTTGTCGCTGAAGACGAGCGCGCTAACGAAAATTCGTGACTTTTTTTTTACTTACTCGTACATATCTACCTTCAAAGTGTTTTCTTGCATATTTTATATATTTTTTTTTTTTTGTTTAAAGGTTTTTGCTAAGGTTTCATTGCGTCGTGTAGAACGCATTTTTCTTTATGGCCATCAACTTCAACCATGAGAGAGAGATAGACCTCATGGGGTAATGTGGTGGCCTTTTTTGGGGTTAGCATTTTTTGTTGTTGTTGTCGTCGAAACTCTGATTGCTGGATCTTTTTTGTGGTAATGACACACACATGAAAATCAATGACAATTGATCAATTTTGTCTTTTTTGTAAATTGCTTTTTGTCCCTTGTTAAATGGTATATATTTCGAATGCGCGTGAGGGGAAAGTTTTTTTTGTATTTTTGGAGGTCTTGAAGTGAAATGGAAAGAATTTTGTGGATAAAGTGAAAAGAGGACGTAAATGGAGTTTTATTTTTTTTCAGAAACAAAGGTCATGATCGCGAAGGAATGTGGGGTATGAATGAAACTGGACAAACAAATCGTGATGGAAGGCACATATATTTTGAAAACAAGGAATTTGTAAAAGAAATTTCGTCAAGAATCAAAGTATAGGGTATAGTGTCACGAAAAAGTCTCTGTGAACTAAAGCCTTGAGTCAGGTGGCATATGTGTCAAGTTTGACAAATATCTCTATTTAAATTAAGTTTGCATCTACCTCCTAAGCTGTGATTAAAAGTGGCGAAATATTTATATTTTGGCGTAAGGTAAGAGTAAAAGGACTCACCCAGGCCTTTTAATGGGATTTCACTTTAAATTAAAGTCTCTAGAGCTTTTTTTTATCTTTTATGAGTAATTTTTTTTTTTGTATTTTGATTTGAGAAGTTCTGGCGGATAGAATCTAAATAAAAAAAAATCTCAATTTTATTTTCTTGACAGTAATTGCAGATTATGTAATTCTCATTTGTTGCGCAAACCTCAAATTTATGATTCTAAAACTTGTTTTTAATATTTTAGTTTTCGCTTCGACAAAATGAAGCTCCAGAAATGAAAACAAAATTAGGCTAACATTTTAAGCTTCTCTGCACTCCGGATTTTAAAACTCACAAGGATACTTTGGCTTTAAGAACTCAGCAAATATATGATTTTAACAGTCAAAATTTCATAAAATTGTGTATTTTTTCTTGCTCTATACTATAGGGCAAGTAGATACATATGTAGGTACATACATATTGGTTTCGTGTCAAAAAAAATCGAGGTTTTAATCAAAACTAACATCACGATGATGGAGAAGTCCAAAAAAATGATTTTCGTCAAGGAGACCGTCCGTGGGCGTATCTGTCTGTTTGTCTGTGCGTTTTGATGTACACATATCGAGCTAGAGCTTGAGCGATTCGACCGATTTTCTTCAAATTATATAGCTAGCTAGGTGTGAAGCGTTTTTATTTGATTCCCAATTCGATTTTCAAAGTTTTGAGTTTGAAAATTAATTTTTCAAAAACTATTGACAAAAATAACTTTATTTAAAGAGACAGTAAAAGAAGGTGTTTCTGGCCTTTTTTCTCACTTCCTGTGCTTTTTTTATGAAAAAAATATTATAAATTTTTTTGTTTTGACTTAAATTTCCTACAAATCGGTATATAAATTATTTTTCTGGTGTAGATAATTCAAATCATATTAATGAAAAACGAATACAAAATTATGCCTTACGGGCTTAGATATCGAATAACTCCCAAACTATAATTTTATAAAAAAAACGTCTTTAACTAAAGGTGTAACAAAAGACTAGGGTGTGTAGGTTGAATTAAGATAAGAAAACAAAATCGTACGAGGAGGGGGAGTCAATTTCCCCCGGTTTAGGTAGAAGGGGCAATTTTCTAAAAAAATGACTTAAAATATAAACAAAAATATTAAAAATCAACGGTAACACTCAAAATATCATGTTATAGCTTTTTTGAAAGCCAAAAACTGATTCTTAAACCAGCTTTTTGAGAAAATAATTTTCAAACTCAAAATTTAAAAAACAATACTTAATTTTTTTTTCTTCTGCGGACGCCCAGCAAGACCGAAAAACCCGTAAATCGAGATTTATGCTAAGAAGCAACCCCTCTCCAAAACTGCATTCATACTTTTCAGAAGTCAAAACTTTTTTCAGATTGCCCTTATTTGACTCCCCGCGTTGCCTGTACTATTAGGTGAATCACCCTGTACAGCTATAACTCCAGCCTAAAACTAAAAACGATTGAAGTAGCCCACTCAGGTGTCCAATTTGTTTTGTATCAAATCAAAAAAATTCAAAACTGCTATTTTAACATGTTTTTATTATTTTTTTTATAAATATATACAGATAATATCAAACCATTACCATATCTACAACGTCAATGTCTATAGCTACGTTAAAGTAGTTAGCTACGAGATCAAGTTCGTGCGTATTTTTTTAATTAAAACTTGGTGTAGGTATGTGCATAAAATACGCATTTCAAAAGCTAGAATTTTGGGCAGTAGGTATTTAAGCGGCAAGTCAAATTACCTAAAACCCATCAGAGATACAGATTTTAACTTTGCGCAACAAATAAACAATTAACATGCTAAAAAATTCAGGTATGTCTGTCTCTGCTTTTCCCTTACAAATTTATATTAGTTTTTTTGTTTTTTGTCCAATTCGAAAAAGAAAATACCTTGGTAAATAACGGACACCTTAGCCGCGTAAAAAATGAAAATGTTTTTTTGCGCGGCAATTTTTTTTCTTTTCACGGCTTATTTACGGCAATTATTCGGCAATTACTGGCATCCTTTAATTTTTTTTTTTGGATTAAGAATAAAAAAGTGTCATGCTAACTTTACATGCAATTTAGCCTGAAAATGGTTTTTTGCCCTTTATGGGCAAACAAAGGGCGCGGCAATTTTTTCTTCACGGTTTATTTACGGCAATTATTCGGCTAAAAAAAAGTGTCATGCTAACTTTACATGCAAATTAGCCTGAAAATGGTTTTTAGGCCTTTATAGGCAAACGAAGGGCGCGGCAATTTTTTGTCTCTTCACGGCATATTTACGGCGATTATTTGAAAACTTCTTGTATACTCAAAAGTTATTTTTGCCCAAAAACAAAAAAGTGTCATGCTAACTTTATATAAAGTTAGCAGGATTGCCCTTTGTAGGTAAACCCGTAGCGCGGCAATTTTTTTGATTCTACGGCATATTTATGGCAATTACTCGGCAATTAATGGCATACTCAGATTTCACTTTTTCGAAAGTTGTCATGCTAACTAACTTTACGCGGGTCACCTTAATGTATAGGTGAACAAACTGAATGAGTAACATATGGTACATATTGTATCAGAGGAAGATATCAGTTTATCGATTTTAAACATTTTTTGAATCTATTTAATTTTAGAGAAACAGATACAAAATATTTTTAACGAAAGCAAAATTATATTTTATATTAAAAATCTACACTTGGCAAAAGCCTTAAAGGCACAACATTTTTTAAAAAAATTCTTAGTGGAAAACTAAATTTTATAAAAAATCTCATATTAAGAAAAATAAATTCTAATAATGTCTTTTGTTTCATCTCTAAGACAATTTGTCATAGAGATGCAGGTCTTCGAAAAACACTCATCAAAAACTGAAAAATTGATTAATTCTTTTGGCAAGTAAATAATATGTAAGCTGAATTTTGTTCGTACTCATTAATTATTTAATTTAAAGACAGTTCTATTGAAAAAGCCATTTGCATATTGCATTCATCCCCTTAAACAATTCAACCGTAATACTCGCTCTTCTAGAAATGCCCATCAGTTTACCCTCGAGCCCAACTTCGGATGTACTATTAAGTACAGAGATTTTTTTCTTCAGTCGCACCACACGAATGTGGTTTGCTTTACCCGTCCCAACTTTCCCCTCCCATTTCGATATACAGACATTTAAAACCAATGAAGGTACATCAGTATCTCCTTCTAAATCCTTTCCTAGTTACCTAATCGCTCGTGCTGTGTTCAAAACATTTTAAGGGTAGTCATAACCCCTTTTGTGGGCGCGAAATATAACGAAAAAACGCAGAGTTATTTTTGGTCTGCGTTTAAAAAAGTGAGTAGTTAATTAGTTAGTACAGAAAAACAGCGACTGTGATTAAAAATATTTGTTTTTTTTTAGTATTTTTTTATTGAAAACATAAAACGGACTTCAGCGCTTCAGCCACATCGGGAACGGCCCAGACTGATGGTTTATTTACGGGGATAAATAAAAATGTATACTTTTCCATTTTGCAGAGTTTCTCTTAAAAATAAAGTCGTCAGTGTGAAAATAATTGGTTCACTGATCCATTGGCAGAACCTTTATCCTTCACACTTTAAAATTGAAATAAAAATAAGCACCTAAGTAAGTCTGATATATCGCGACTTTGTAAGACGCTTTTATTTATTTCACATCACCTTAACATCTATCTATATACTACTTAGATCTAGAGGTAGTGGATTTGTTTGGCTTACCATTAGATACCTAGATAGTCAAACTGACATATTTAAATCACTTCATCTGGTAGGTATCTATCTACCTATTTATATATGTATATAGGTAGGTATATCCCTTTCACAAAAAAGTCCATATCATTACATAAGACACACAGAAAGGTTAAAAAAATCATTTGATTTTATAATAATTCAAAACAAACTGTCTACGTCACAAAATTAAACAAACGTTCGACAGTTTGTTGTCGAACTCCTAATGTTCAAAGTGTTTACATAGTGAAAACTGAAAAGTTTACCAAATCAAAATTCAAAATCTACAAATCGAAGACAGTCTTTAAGCCACAAGTATCTACAAAAATAAACACAAAAAAACTTTAACAAATTTATATTAAAGCAAGGACACCACCAACAACACAACAGTAACACGGCCCGAGCGAGTAAAGTACTTACAAGAAAACAAAAATTAAAAATAGTAAAAAATAAAAACCTTAGCATGTTACAATTGCGGAAAAGTATAAAAATCCAACATGAGTCGACAAGCCCCAGACAGCTTTGTTAATCCAATTGGCAACACAGGTAATAATAAGTTACCCACCTGTGTATTTCTTTTTCGAGTGGAGCTCGAATTCGCGAGCGTGTGTGCGGTTGTGTGCACGCTGTTTTCAATTAATCGACGACATTAAGAACCATGACCAAGCAAATCAATAGCTTAACATCTACAGTCAATGGCTTAATAATTTGAACCACGCAAATTTATATTTGGGACGATTTAGTATTGAAAACACATAGTAAAACAACAGGAACTCAGAAATACTGCAACCAATATCGGAAAAAATTTATTTAAATATATTTATTATTTATTTATTTATTAGAATGTCGATTTTAAAAATGTCAACTTTTAAAATTCGAATATAATCGACATTTTAATATTCGAGGTTTCAACTATAGATATTTTGATAGTCGAAATTTTAATAGTCGACATACATATACAGTTAGTAGATACCGCTAGCTCATATTAAACATCATTCGCACTAAACCATAACCTGCTAAAAATGTTGAATATCAAAATTCCTCTCAGTAGTATTTTTTTTTTCATTTTCTCGCACAATTTTTTTTTTGTCGAGATTAAGAAAGTTGATCACAAGAAGTAGATAATTTAAAACAAAAATTTAAAATAAAACTAATTTTTTTTCATAATTTTACTCAATTAATTACTATTTTTGTTGTAAAATTTCAATGCTCTTATTTATTTTCCATCAAACACTAAAAACCAGATGGTTTTAAGACTTCTCCTTGTCAAGATTTAAAAAAATAAAGAAACCAACATCTTATTAAAGACAAGGCAAAACGAGGTTGATGGTAATCAAAATTCAAAAATTTGAGTTTGAAATTTAATTTGTAAAAACTGTTCACTAAAATAACTCAATTTAAAAAAAAAACGGTAAAAGAAGACATTTCTGACTTTACAAAAAGGTATTGCATGACATTATAGGAGTAACCGTTGTGTTTTAATATTTTTTGTCTCCAATTTAAGTAATTTTCTTAGAAACTTGCACTTCCCGGTTAAGCGGAGGGGAATAGAACCCCCTCATATACGATTTTTCTTGTCCTTATGCAACCTACATTCTTTAGCTTTTTGGCACATCGCTCGTGAATAACACTGTAAAAAAAAGATATCGTAAAAATAGGAATTTTGCAGTATATTCCACAAATTTAGAAACGCATGCGCGATCGGAAGCCCTTTAAAGATTTCAACCATTAATTTTTCTATTAATATTTGGTTCATAAACGAGTCTCCTGAAACTATTATATTCAAAAATAAAGGCGTTAGGTAGTTCAAATATTTTTTTTTTTACACCATTTCCATTTTCACCATCACTACGATAATATCATTATAACAGGCAATCAATCAAAAATCTACCATGTTGGACGCGTGATATTATTTTCACGTTTAAAATGCTAGTTTTTAAAACATTCGTTTTTGCAAAATTGGCTCTAGTATTGCAGATTTTTACAAAATAACTTGCTATTGGTTCTAGATAAAATAATAAACTATACCAATTTGAAATCCGCATTCGACATGCATATTTTAAAAATAGTTGGCCACTCAGGTATTCATTCATTTTTTCATACCAGAGATGATTTAACCTTTTCAAAAGTTATTTTCTTTCAAATTTTGCATCGAAAATCAAAGTTAAATAATTTTTTTGTCTAAGAATTCCAACAGTTATTATAATTTTTGTTTTCTTATGTTTTGGCACAAGCAATGTTAAATATTGCTACGAAAAAAAAGGTTAAATTCATACACTTGTAGTCGTGGTATTCAAAAACGTAAAGTAACGCAACAAAAAATGCACTGATCAAAAAAATGCACATATCTTTTCTTGTGGTTGGGATAGACTTTTTTTTTATTGGTTTTCAGGACGGTCATAAAGTCAACTATGAGGCATTCCAAGGTTATCCATTATTTACTGGACACCCTGTATATAAATTCTTGAATATTTTTAAAGCTAAAATTTGGTATGCCAATTTTTAGACCCGTTTTTTTTTTTTTGTTTAACCCAAAAATTATCTTTTCTAAAAATTGTATATGCAAAATTGTTAAAATTGTAAAGGAACTCTTAAATAAGAAAATTTGTTGAAATCCGTGTAGCTGCTAACGAGAAACTTAGATAGATGGATAGATATATATTTATTTTCGTAGAATAAAGCGTTACAATTTACATAATTTAGTGAATAAACACAGCTTGCACAGAGATATGATATTTAAATTTTATATCTTACAACTGAAAAATAAAACAATTTCGGTATGGTAACATGGATAATAATGAAAAAACAGTTGAAGGAGAATTACGGAAAAACCTTCATTTGACAGACTCTTAACCTAAGGATTTTTTTATATAAAAAATCTATTGACTAGATAAAAGTGATTTAAAACTAATGGAATTACCAGATATTAATTGAATTGCTCATTATTTTAGGTATAAACATTTTTTTTTTAATTTTTTGGTTTTTAATAAACAAGTGATTAAATAACAAAACAAGTTAATTTAGGAATAAATAAATAAATATATGGAAATTAATAAATAAATTAAAAAATAAATAAATAAATAAACAAATAAATAATTAAATAATTAATCAAATAAAAACGAGAAACTTGAAAACCAATAAATCGGTTCTATGACAGGTACCGTTAATAACGGCTATAATTTTTTTTTTCTACCAAATTATTAATTGTAGTAATTATAGTAGCTCGTAATTTTTTCCAAAACCGTTACAGTCGTTTTTTAAATAAATCAATTTTAGTATATTGGTTGTATGGCATTTCTCTACCGTTATTTTTTGAGCTAACACAATATATCAGTTTTCCCTTTAGGGAATCCCATAATAATCTTCAGTCCAAAGTTTGAAGAAAATCGCTTCAGCCGCTTAGGCTGCAGGTCGAGGTACAGACCAGGCGCGAACGCAGGAAAAAAATTCGGGGGGGCGGGGGTGTTTGAAAAATTTAAATTTTAATAAAGATTATATTTTATCACGAAAAGCCGAAATCTTGACTTGTAGGAAAACGTCTATTTTTAAAATTACAAAAGTTATTCTAAAAAGTTAAAAAAAAAATTTCTCTGAATTAAAACATTCCTTG
The DNA here is from genome assembly GCA_949320155.1 of Melangyna quadrimaculata. Taxonomy (NCBI): domain Eukaryota; kingdom Metazoa; phylum Arthropoda; class Insecta; order Diptera; family Syrphidae; genus Melangyna; species Melangyna quadrimaculata. The sequence goes on along the minus strand of OX439485.1, from coordinate 146,509,686 downwards.
CCATCCTGAGCAGCACAAGATTTTTAAGTTTTTTTTTTTTAAATCGACAAAAATATATATATTTCATAATCATTTGCATAAAAATCTCAATTCGAAAATAAAAAAAAATTCTATTTAAGTTAGGTACTGTTAGAAGGTTCCTGATTTCATTTAAATTGTTTCCTGCCGAGAATTAGGCTGATATTTTTTGATAAATAAATTAATTTGTTCATATTTGTATATGTAATGTGGTCCTTTTATAAACAAATTTCTATTAGCATTTATTGACTGGTTTGTATTTAAATACTGCTAAATTTCAATTGGTAAGAACTTTGGGCGAGTTCGTATTGCAGAAATCTGCGGCAAGCCTAGTACTGCCTTAGCTTCTGCATATCGATTTTATTTGTCTTCGTCCGCAGAAAGAAAGCAGGCGAGAGTTTTTTTTTTTAAATTAATTTGTCTTCGTAAATCATGTTTAGGCGATTTTAGGGTTTCTGGGTGACATTTGAAACGAAATATTCTATGTACGCCAAAATTTTTGAACCACCAATCCCCCCACCCTACGTTCGCACCTGGTACAGACAGACGGACAGACAGATAGACATACAGACAGAATTGCAATACTTTCGCGTTCTCTATCATGTTAATGTTAGCAAAAATTATTATGTCTAGTTTTTTTTTCACGAATCCTAAACATGCCCTATACTACGTATATCATAAGTAAAAATAGTTTGTGGTCGACTTATTTCTTTTTTTCCAAGAAGTTGAGTAAGATTCAAAGGGTGTACGATGCACTCGATTATCAACAATTTAAGTTCCAGTAGTTAAAATTGCATACAAAAAAAAAAAAAAATTCTCTATTGGGCCGAGACAAATCGTTGGATTAAATAAAAAAAAGTGGATAGTAGTTTTAATTTTAATTATAGTCAAGAGTCATTAACATAAGTATAACAAATTTTGGTGGACAGTTCAATTGGGGAAAAATAGTTCATGCTTTTATTTGCTTTTCTTTGATAAACAATTGAAAATACAAAAAATTGAGTTCTTAGTGTTTGATTTGTTTTACTACAAATTATTTTAGCCAAAAATAGAAATGCAGTTTTATTAAAAACAAAAAAAAAAACAAAATCTGTTTTTTCGTTTTCGAAAAAAATTTAAAAACTGGTTTTATACGTCCTAAGTTTTTTGTAACAATTAAATGCAGTACTGGATTGCATGAACCTGGTCTTTTGGCTTAAGAATTTAATATGGCCAAACGTTTTACTTTATTAATAGAATTGAATATTTGTTTTTTTTTTTTTTTAAATAAATTTTGTCTGCAAATTTTGGAATGCAATATAGTTTGTACTCCTTAGAAATACTTTTTTTTCTAAAATTTTAACAAAACAAGCTTAGCCATTTAAGAAATATGACAAACAAAACAAATGAAAAAAAACGTCAACTTCAGTTTAAGAAAAAAAAAAAAAAAATAGATATGCAGTTTTGTTAAAATGGCTTTATAAAAATCTTTAAAGTCGTTATTGACAAAAAAAAAAGAAATCACATACATAAGAAAAATTTGAAGAAAATTGGTTCACACGTTTGTGCTCTAGCTCGATGTACAGTGCAGGGACTGTTTTAAGAAGAAATCAGAGCTATCAATACGAATGGTGTTCGAACAAAATTCAATACAAATTTTCGTTTGGATTTCAAATATTTTTAGGTATGTAGGTATAGGTATACATTTTCAACATGTTTTATTGGAAAATGCATAGACACTTACTTTTAAATATTATAGGACTTTCACATTAAAATATTTTATGTTTCTTGGAACGCAATATCACCAAGGTTCAAAATTTCATTAAATTATCTCAAGAGGAAAAAAAGATAAAACTTTTTAAGACGCAAAAGCCCATTTGGGTCCATAGTGCACGAGGGTCCTTAAAAAGTTCCTGCATTTGTTTGTTATTAGTTAATCCCAGAAACAACAACTACACTCGCGAGCAAGAAAAATGGAATCACTCAAGTTTGCCTTCTAAAAACCACAATTATGGTGGATAAAATATATATAATTAATTGTTAATTAGCTCGTTTTGAAGCTTAAATTGAAAACATCAAATTAATGGTAAAATCATAAAAATCCATTGGATAGTGTTCGCGCTATCCGCCATAATAACAAAAATAACAAATTATACTTATTTAAATTAGGCAAGAGTTTGAAACATTGATACGCAATAAATGCGCCCATAGTTGGTCTTTGGTGTTGATTGTGCTGTTAAAAGCGAATTTCAACATATCTTGACTTATAAGGCCTCCTAATTTTTAAAAACAATGGAACCCACGCCTGTAAAAGTAAGTCAAGTTGTCACACTACTGCAACAAGGAATAAACCAATGTACTGTGTCCCGTCAGCTTGATCTAAGCCAATCTTCCATATCAAAGATCTACGGAAGGTTTAGACAAACTCGTAGGTTAGTTTAAAGGCCAGGATTTATGTGGCACCGGTTGCTAAGGCTGATTCATCATAATGGCGGTTCTCCGAAATCGTGCCTTGACTAGCGTTGACATCCAACATTAGCAGATACAGGTACAACAAGGACTCGTAAGTTAATGGACTATTAGGAGACGACTTAAGGAAGCAAACCTTACCCCAATATGTCTCGCCACAGGACGAAAGTTAGCTGAAACTCATCGACAAATTCGAGTTCGATTTTCACTATGCACTACAATTGGGAAGCTGAGCAATGTAGGCGATTCTGCGGGCAGCACCGCTCGTAACTAACAGTTTTTCAGCTACATTTCGAAACTTGGGTGCATCTTTTTGTTATAATAATTCTGTCTCAGAAATTAGCTTCCTCATTTATATAGATACAAATAAACTTGAATTTGTAATTGTAGTGACTCGAGATATGCCAAATTATAACATTTCTCGTTACCACCTCTCTTGACCACCTCCACCGGTGTGCATATTTCGGTTAGCTACAATTTTGTTTCAGGTGGCGCGAAGTGCGTTGTTAGATTTCATGACGAAAAATTGTCGTTATAACTGTTATAATATAGCTCGAGGTCGGGCCACTTCCATACAAATAATATGAACGATTAAATGCTGCTGGTATGACTGTATAAATATGTCCCCTTTTCAATTTTAGCATTTTGCCAGTGATTTCAAACTTCGCTTCCTAACAAAATTCGCCCAATAAATCGTAATTAATTAATGTCTTTGGAATTAGCATAGTGTCGGCCTCCGAGATTCGGCCTAATCGCAGATTTAGGAACCCCCTGCCCCGAACGTTTCCCCCACAGTTACTACCCAATACCTGGCTACGACTACTGTTCTATTTGACTGTGGCACTGGCACACATTTAACCTGTTGAATTGATATCGCTTGGTTGCAATCAGTAACATAGAAAGAAAGAACCTCGTACTGAAGCACATGGCGGAACTGTTACAGCAGCGGCAGCTAACAGCATCCTGTGCCAGGATAACACCGAAAAATGTCTGTCGACGACTACGACTTCGACTACGACGTCTGTCTGTTTGTCTACTATTTATTTATGCAGAGATACACCATAACAACTTATGTTGCAAAATCTAGTTTAAATAGTTTGTGATTTGTAGTTGTGGGGTTTTTCGGGGGAGATTTTTTACGGTATGATAATACTCTGTGTTGTGCCGAGTTCGAAATTAGATTTACGCGGGTGTACCTGCAGCTATAATCTAAATCTATACCAATGGATGTTAGTATGTAGAACTGTAGATCTTTTGTTTTTTTTTTTTTTCTTATTTTTTTCGTGTTGGATTTGAGTGTACCGTGTATACCTATCTTACAGGTGGATGTGTGGTAATTATTTCGCGTTTTAATTAATTCTCTTATCTTAGGGGGCTTGCGAGTTGCAACGCCACGCTTCCACCATTACCGCTCGCCACCGCCGAGCCACCGTGCTGCTTTAGAGTCGTTCAATTTGCTTAAAATACATTGACTGTGGGTCAGTAGTTGTTAACACCATTTCAGGGCGGGAGATCAACCATGTCAGGGTTGTGAAATTAGTTTCTTATATTGCAGATCGTGATTTCGAAAGTTGAAATTGGTTGTGTTTGTTTTATTTTTCTGTTTTCTTAAAAAATTACAAAAAAATACTAATCGCTAGCCAAAATGCTGTGTATTTAAGTCGTAGGGGAATTGCCAGCGCGAAATAGAAAAAAAAATGCTGTTGCTGCGTTCTTGTTAACATTAAAAAATAAAGAACTCTTTAACCGATGCGATAATAATCACAAATCATAAATATGGTAGACATATGTACGTTTTAAACCAAACGTATGTATATAAATTAGCTATTCAAATAGTAAAATACCTAACCATAGAGTTATATTATAAGTTTTAAATATTGCTAAATTTCTTGGTGTTTAAATATTAAAATATCAAAATAGTAACCGAAATAGCAATAGTGCTGGTATCAAAAGCTATGTAACTGTTTATCATAATTCAACCAGTTCCTGAACTGCTCTAGTCAAAGCTGTATTTTTAGAGATAGGAAATTTTTACCAAGTATTTACTTGTTGGCTTAGACCTTTAGCGAAAAGAAGAAAAACCAAGAGATGTATGCGTGAGAAGCGCGTGGTCGAGGAAATTGAGGAAGAAGTCGTTGCAGACACGGAAGTATTACCAAAAGGATAAGGCATAACCTTTCAATGTTGCAGGGCCAAAACCGAATGCTAGAAAGACAACCATAGGAGAATCTTAGTTGAATCGTAGGGATGGAGATGGTTGGTAAGGATATGTAAAGCTTACTTCTGCAGCTATAACGGTGATGACAAACCGAATTCCTGAGCAAAGTATCAGTTTGTATCATTCAACTGTGCAAACTTCAAATAGCCCAACCAGTAGCCGAACACCACGACTTAAGTGGTGCATTTATTTAAGTTGATGAGAATCTCAACCAACTTGCGCATTTGGAAACAGCTTCTTGTAGTCCGGGAGCCAGCGACATATGGTTCATATAGAATTAATGATAAGAAAAAAAAAAACTGATTTCAGAAAAACTCAAACTATGTAGATTTGTCTATGAGGTTGTATAGACAAATGAAAATAACAAACGCATCTAAGTCCATGCGTAGTGTCAAATTGTTTTGTTCCTGTGATGTTGGGCATCTCTATGGCCCAGTAGGTACGTCCAGAAACACTCATTTACATAGGAACTATGCAAAAAAAAAATCCATCGATCTAATGTACAGTTCACCCAAAAAAAAAAATAATTTCAGAAAAGCTATTTATATATTCCCTATATTGATTCCCTGATAATTTGGCTTGCGATTTTCAGAAGAAATTTTTCAGGTATCACCAAAAGAAGCAAATCATGGATACTTAGGGCTGGCCACGAGACGAGACTCTACGATACTTTTGTAAGCCTCGTCTCGGTCTCGTTAAAATCGAAAATGTTCAGTCTCGTCCCAGTCTCGTGTCGGTCTCGTATAATTAAGTCTCGTCTCGGTTTCGTCTTCGAAAAAACGATTTCCGGACAAGTTGTTGATTATTGGAACGAAATATTTTCGATTAAAGTTTGAATAAATGTGCAGAAGAAAATAAATATTTGACTGAAATTGAATTTTTCAATTAATTAGACTTTCTGTAAATTTCGGTCCAAATAAACAGTCTCGTCTCGATTGCTTAAAAGGCAGTCTCGTCTTGTCTCGTCTCGTCTCGTCTCGTTTCGTTTCGTTTCGTTTCGTTTCGTCTCGTCACGTCTTGTCTCGTCTCGTCTCGTCTCGTCTCGTCTCGTCTCGTCTCGTCTCGTCTCGTCTCGTCTCGTCTCGTCTCGTCTCGTCTCGTCTCGTCTCGTCTCGTCTCGTCTCGTCTCGTCTCGTCTCGTCTCGTCTCGTCTCGTCTCGTCTCGTCTCGTCTCGTCTCGTCTCGTCTCGTCTCGTCTCGTCTCGTCATGTGAGACCGAGATCGAGACTGAGACTTTTCTCGTCTCGTGGCCAGCCCTATGGATACTGCAAAGTTCGATATAATAATCCAGAAAATAATGGAGTTCAAGAAGTGGTACAGTTTAAACAAAATACATAGGTATTAATGAAAATGATTGTTTGAACATTTTTGATGATTTATTGAATAATGTAGAGGAGTTTTATCCATCGATTTGTTAAACTCTTTGTTTAGGGATATCAATTTTAGCACTTACTTGCACCGCTGAGCGATGGTTTTGCACCTTACACAAAGTAGAACTGGGTTGGCTTCGAAATCTCTCAAATTAAAATCTCGCAATAGAAATCACGCAATACGAAATCTCGAAATTATAGAAACCCGCTTTTCATAATCTCGCAATTAGAAAAACTAAAATCTCGAAAACTAAAATCTCGCATTAAAAAACAAACAGGACTTATATGAGTTACGTTTTACTAGGTTTTTCGCTTGTGTATGTTGTCATTTGGTGTGCTTTCAGTTTATGAGAAATAAACTGTACATTGGGTGGCCCGCTACGCGGGTTCAAAGATTTTTACTCCCTTTTTGGGTCCTTTGTCCCGATCACGCGACTCCGTCGCTCCGTTTAGGGTATGCTTATACGCCAGGCAGGCGCCTATGTTGTCAGTTGGTGTGCTTTCAGTTTATTTGTAATAAATAGTAGGTTCGCGTATCGGGTTCAAAGATCTTATCTTTCTTTTTGGGCCTCTGATTTTTCATTTTCCATTTGCAGGATTTTATTATTCAGTGCGTTATTGCAACATGATGTGTAAATGCGAGATTTTAGTTTGCGAGATTTTTGGTTGTGAAATGTAAATGCGAGATTGTTAAAAGCGAGATTTTGTTATAGCGAGTTTATAAAAAAAATTTCGTTATTCGAGATTTTAGTTTGCGAGATATCGTAGTGCTCCTAGTAAAACATGGCTTAGATCCAGAATGATAGACAAATGACTTGGTGCGTTGTGCATGAAGAATTGAAGAACATTCCTGCCGGCGGCGCTCAACATTACCGCAATTATTCTTGTATTTCATTATTTTACCGTTATTTTTATAAACATAATGTTCTAGTAAAATGGCTAGATGCCTCTCGTCTTCAATTCTTCCTTATTTTCCAGTGTCCAATGGCCGTGTTTGCTGAGAGAGTGTTTAACAACTCAGCAACATTTTTACACGCCAAACATTAACAAACAAAATTATTGCAAGGACTTAAAATCACTCGAAATTCAATGCACTGCATCTTTAACTCAAAAACTGAACCCCTTTCCACTGCTTAAAATGCAGTTTTTCTGCTAGTGCTAGTGGGCAAACTTATTTTTTCTGTGATACCAAAAGAAACATACATATCATCGACCTCATAAGCAGAACTCGGAACACAGAATTTTCGAAATTTCTAGGAATGACTAAATTGTCTCACGGGTCCTATTTTTCGTTATTAACGTTTTATCGGTCTGGCAGGGATATCGCGGCCCCAACACCACTAAAATGTACTTTCAAAGTGCAACAACAAAAATAATCCCACTTAAAGAGCCTTCTACAGCTCCAAATTCTTATCCCAAGGCTTTAGTCATGAAAACTTGGAATCGTATAAAGCTCTTTTAGAGGGATTATTTTTGTTGTTGCACTTTGAAAGTGTTTTATTGGCGTTGGGGCCGCGATATCGCTGCCATACCGATGAAATATAGCTTGCACTGATACAAACGACATGGCCACAAAATTTGAAGCGGTATAAAACACTTCGAGTAAATGTTCACTAGGGACTATTAACCCTTCTGGATTTATTTTAGTTTTAAGTGATAAAGCGAGACGATAAATCAACCTCTGATGAGAACTTTTTGAAGGTCTCTAAATTGCAATCCCTTATGTCATTAAGAGAATGATTTATTACAATGACTCACTAAACGATTGTTCTTTATACAACCATGCATGATGCTTTGTTCCATGTAGGGTTGTACCTGTTTGGTTGTTTTTAAGTCTCTTGTTGACCATTTTAAGACAACAGGTTGACAACTCTTGAACATTTTATTAATGTCCCCACGATTCAAACTTCTTTTTCTTTTAAAATTACAAAAAAAAAAAACGATACTATTCCTCGTTTTTATGCAGCATAACATCATTCCAAATGCGGAAACTAACCAGCAAAATCAAAGGTACAACTTAATGGTACTACTATTAGATAAATAGACAACGGAACATAATGCATCAATAAAATTAAAAAAAAAACAGTATCAAAATTGTAATAATATTAACCGGTGTATCATTTGATTATTATAATAATAAAGTTAACCAGCTAAAACCGTGCGAGGAGCAAAAAAAAAGAGAGACAACACACATAACGAAACAACGACTTCGTCAACAAATCGTGACTCCCACATTTTAACCCTTAACCCGATTTTTGTTTAGGCGCGCTCTTAAGTTAAAGCCGCTGCGCTGCGCTGCGCTGCTGCCGCGCTAGAAATATAAGAAAACTTCATGATGCAGAGTCAAACGCTTCAGCTTGATAGAGGAAGCGTTTAAAAGGACCAGCAGTAGTGTCGGTGCTGTGTTTGGAATGAAAATATATACTACATAACTTTCAGTTGGAACTTGGAACTCAACACAAACAGTAGATATATGTACGTCTTCGTTGACTTTGTTGTAAAGACACTTCTTCTGAGCGTCCTTTTGGCCCAAAGCAGTATAGTTAGTGGAGTGCGGTGCTTGCTCAATTATTTATTTTTCATGACAGTAAATTCTTACCTGTCCATATGTCAATAAATCAAAAAATTTTGAATTCAATTGACAAAAAAAAAATCACCAAACGAAATACTTTATTATGGTATTTCCTCTTTTTTCATTTTGTTGGATTTGTTGGATATTTTTGGAACTTGCTTTGTGCATTATTCGAGATTTGAAGGAACCCCACACAACACGACATAAACCGCAAAATATCTCGTCATCATCATAATGGACGAAATTCGTGTGAGAAATTTTTTGGATTTTAATTTTTTTAATGTTTACTTTTTTTCATCCCTGGGCCGTTTCTAGAAATGACAAGCCTTTGGACCAGTTCAGACACACGAAGTTTTACGCGGGTACTTAGGTTTTACCGTAAGGTGTCTGACTCCCAAACAGGGGCGGGCTGGGCCACCGGGCAACCGAGATTTTGCCCGGTACCCACCCCTGGGTGAGCAAAAATTAGGTTCATTAAAGCATCTTCAATATTCTTTAGGTGCGTGCGAAGTGTAAGAGTAGTATTTTGAGGCTTACCACATTAAATATTAAGCTTTTGTGGACCCAAAGAGATTTTGGGAGGCCTCTACGTCTACACTCTACAGCTCTGTTTGAGGGCCTAAACCTCTCTTCAAGAACATAGTACCCTACAGAGTTGGATGTATCTTCAGATCTGTTACACCTCTGTTCGAGGCTTCTATAGCTTTGTTTCTCTAAGACTTTCTAAAATATTTTTATTCTTGTTTACTCCCAAGCTTACTTCAGCAATTTTCTCTAAGACTTTCTTAAATATTTTCACCACCTTTTTCGGAAGTGAAAAATTTCAACCAAAAACTTAACTACTCTTGAGTTTTATTTGTATTTCCGAAAAATTTTTCTCCGGTTCACTCTATACAGGATGAATTGCATAAGGTGTCAAAAAAGGCTAGGGCGTGTAGGTTGGACTTAGACAAGAAAAAAATCGTATGTGAGGGCGCGGTCTATTTCCTCCCGTTTAGGCGGGAGGGGCAATTTTCAAAAAAATCACTGAAAACAGAAAAAAAACATATTCAAAAATAACGGTAATACTTACAGAGTCATGCTATAGCTTTTTGAAAAGCAAAAAGTCTATTATTTAATATTATTTTTAAATTAAGTTGTTCGAGTGAATAGTTTTTGAAAAATTAATTTTCAAACTCGAAATTTTGAAAAAATAAAAAAAATTTAAAACTAATTGTTTGCAAAATTTCATGTAATTTAAAAATTTAATGCTCTTGTCAATTTTTAGTCAAACACTAAAAACCGCTTGGTCCTAGGGATTTGACTTTTCAAGATATAAAAAAATAAATGAAGCAACTTTCTCATTAAAAAACTAAGACGAATCCGGATAAATGATCATTTCAGCAACCAGTTGATTAACATCAACCTCGTTTTTTCTTGTTTTTACTAAGTTGCTGGTGACCATATTTCTGGGAGCGAAACCCGGGACACAAAGTAAAAATTTTCAAAACGTACCTAAAACAAAAATATGAGTCTTTTTCCTTAATTTTTATTTTGATACATATCTACATAATACATACTTATTAAAAGAGAGAAAAAATAACAGAAAAACAAATTATAATAAAATAAATTATAATGTCTTCAAACATAAAACCACTTAAAACTAAAAAAAACTTAAAACTTAACATTTATTTCATTAATAAAATAATTCAGTCTTCTGCTAACAAATTAGCCTTTAACTTATTAAATTAAAATTATGTAAGGCTTCATTATTTTTAAACTACTAAAACATAACAATTCGTAATGCAGATTAAGCCAAGCTCACAACGTGCAAAATATTTTTCCTTAATACGTTTGTGCTGAAAAAATATTTTACAATTGTTCGTTTGCTTTTAAATAAATTTTAAATTCATGGCAGCTTAAATTGTTATTACGTTTAACAATTAACATGGCTTTTAGAGTTTTAAAATTAACTTTGGATATTTCGCTCGTCCTCATATTATTCATTATCGAAAAAAAATATTAACCCATTTTTAACGTACTGTCTTTTTGTTTTCAGTCCATTTTCTAATTTCCCACTGATTTAAATATTCGTACAAGTTTCTTTTAGTTTATTAATTTTGTTTCGACTTGTTCAGTCTCCATTTGTCTTACTATCAAAAAAAAAAAAAAACATCAGAAAATGTGCCGTAATACGGGACACTTGTACGTCTCGGGTTTCTTCAATAAAAACCCGGGAAAGGCTATTGAAATACGGGACAGTCCCGGGAAACCCGGGACGGATGGTCACCGTAAGTATAGGGCAAGTTTAGGATTCGTGCAAAAAAAAAATCGAGATAATAATTTTCCCTAACATTACGATGATAGAGAACGCGAAAAAAGTGGGTCTCGCAATTCTGTCTGTCCGTCTGTCTGCCCGTATGTCTGTATGTACCTCGACCTGGAGTCTAAACGGCTGAAGCGATTTTCTTCAAACTTTGGACTTAAGACTTTGGACTTTTTTTTTTTAGCTCAAAACAAACGGTACCTGCCATACAACCAATATACAAAAATTGATTTATTTCAAAAACCGCTCTAATGATTTTGATAAAAAAAAATTACAAGCTACTATAATTACTACAGATAATAAGAATAAAATAATTTTTATAACGGTTAACAACGGTACCTGTGATAGAACCGATTTTTTAGTTTTCAAATTTCTCGTTAATGGCTACACCGATTTCAACCAAATTTTTTATGTAAAAGTTCCTTAATAATTTTAACAGTTTAGCATATACATTTTTCAAAAAAATTATTTTTGGTTTATTAAAAAAATATTGAAATTTTTTTTTTGAAAATTCAATATCTTGAAAACGGGGTAATGATTTTTTTTTAAATTTTGTGAAAAAGTGTTTTCTATTAAACACTAATAGTTGGCATACCAAATTTTTTTTTTTTTAATTTTCAAGAATTTTTATATATAAAAAATTATTTAAAAAAAAAAAACGCTTCAACGATTTTTGAATTTTTTTTTTTTCATAAATTTGTATTTATAAAACAAATCAGATGGCATACTTTTTTTTAGCTAATGATATCATAACGTTATAGAACCACTACATATGCACATTGTCAATTTTAAGCTACGTTCATGTTGTAAGCTACGAGAGCAAGTGTGTGCGATCCAGTCGTGCCCAAGTTTTTGTTTAAGAAAAGTTATCAAACTGAAGACTGATTAGGTAGCTTTAACTTTAACTAAAAAACAAACAAAATAAATCTACCAAAATAATAGTACCACCACACACAACTTCTATATAGACTGTTATCTTATAAAATTCTTTAATGCTTTAAATGCTGTGTCTTTTAATATTTTTGACTTATTCAATGCAACTGAATTGAATTGTAGTTTAAGAACACTTGCTCCTAGACATATTTTAAAAAATTCATATGAACGCAAATAATACATTAATTTTTATTTGAGTTGTCTTATCAATTTTGATATTTGCCTTAAAACTCATATTTGTTAAATAAAGTAAACAAATAAAATAATAAATAAATTCTATGTACAAATGCATATGTATAGGTATTCATTTTTATGGTCTAGATTTTCACGTAAAACACGAACTTGTGCACGATTGAATCACATGAACTTTTTCTTGTGGCTCAAAATTCTATAACGTACATAAATGTACCTAGACCCTAGACGACATTGAAGAAGTAGGTACGTTAGGTTAAAAAGTTGTTACAAATACAGTGGCGCACTATGGTCCAAAAGTACTTTTTTCGTTGCAACAACCATAATTTTTGAACGCATAGAGATATCGACACAATTTTGTTCCCCTTTTAAGGTAATTTCCGAGGCTATAAAAAGTGTGAACTTTAAGAAAATTACTGTACAGGGTGTTTCAGAATAATTGGTTGAAGTAAGATTTTCTTAGAAAAAGTACATAACAGAATAAAGCCTTAAAGTAAACCTTTGAAAACAGTCCTAAAATGTCAAAAATTTGTAACAAAAAAGGTTTCGACTATTCAAGTGAATTGAAAACAACAGTGGATGCTTAAAGTTAACGCACCAATTTCTGAAATATATTTTAACAAGTATTATAAACAGTATTTTTTTTGTTTTGTGGGGCATCAGTATATTCTATAAACTGTTGTTATATATGAGTGACATATTTTATATGAAACAGTGTAGGGAAAAAGTAAACAGACGAAAAAAATAACAAAACAAAAAATTTAATCAAATCGAATACAAAATTTATATAAATTTATTTATATAATTTATTGCTTACTTGCAATATGCGGTGTATAGGGCAAGTTTATGATTCGTGCAAAATAAAAATCGAGATAATAATTTTCCCTAACATTACGATCATAGAGAACGCGAAAAAAGTGGGTCTCGCAATTCTGTCTGTCCGTCTGTCTGTCTATACCTCGACCTGCAGCCTATACGGCTGAAGTGATTTTCCTCAAACTTTGGACTTAAGGTTCTTAGGAAATTCCCTAGAGGAGAAATTGAAATTTTTTTTTTGTAGCTCAAAAAATAACGGTACCTGCCATACAACCAATATACAAAAATTGATTTGTTTCAAAAACCGCTCTAACGATTTTGATAAAAAGAATTACAAGCTACTATAATTACGACAGTTAATATTTTGGTACGGTACCTGTCATAGAACCGATTTTTTGATTTTCAAATTTCTTGTGAATGGCTACACCGATTTCAACTAAATTTTTTATGTAAAAGGTCCTTAATAATTTCAACAATTTTGCATATACATTTTTTCAAAAAATTTTTTTTTTTTTTGGAAATTCAATATCTTGAAAACGGGGTAATTTTTTTTTAAATTTTGTGAAAAATTGTATTCAATTGTACAATAAAAGTTGGCATACTAAATTTATTTGTTTTTAATTTTCAAGAATTTTTATATATACAAAATTATTTAAAATAAAAAACGCTCTAACGATTTTTGAATTTTTTTTTCATAAATTTGTATTTATAAAACAATTTTGATGGCATACTTTTTTTTGAGCTCTATCTGTTTTAGCTATTAAAAAAAAAAACAAATTTATAGTTATTTATAGTAATAATTTATATTTTAAATTAGTTTTAAAACTTTTTTTAATGATATCATAACGTTATAGAACCACTACATATGCACATTGTCAATTTTAAGCTACGAGAGCAAGTGTGTGCGATCCAGTCGTGGTCATTTTTTTTTTAATTATCTACTATTAATAGATCTCATTTTCAGAAAAAAAAAAAAATCATCGGCATCGTAATCATTTTCAACATTTAATAGACTTATTAATTCTGGGCAGTAATTTTTGTTCAACTCTTTTTAGGATCTAACGTGTCTTAAAGATGAAATAAGTGGATCTGATGATATAGCTAGCATATTAAATAAATCTTCATTTTGTCGTTTCCGTGAAACCTTGCATATATTGAGTATCGATATCGCTTGTAGTCTTTATTCCTTGATTCCTGTGCTTGTTCTCAAAGCTGATTGGTATCTCTTTTTTGTCTGCTGTCTCTCATTACTTTTAGTTGTTCACTAGCTTGCATAAGATCCCCTGCATTCTCCTACATAGCCAGTTGTAAACTGAACAAAGGCGCATATAAAACATCCATGTTACGCTCTGATTTTCCGCAAGTTCACTTCCTCTCGTTATTTCTCCTCTGCTTTTCAGAGAACGCATAAGCACATGTTCTTTTACAAGATCCGATCCAAGTCCATACCATAGTCTGTCACTTCCTCTTATAATAAATAAATTTACCTTCCACAAACATTTTATACACCCTGTAATTTTTAGATGGTAGTTCAAACATTTTCTCAAGTATAAGTAGAGTGACTTGAGATAATAATTAACATGTCCGACAGCTGCTATTACGGGGAGAATCTCAAGCATAGAATATAAGTGTAGTTCCCAAGAGCCTATACTGTCAAGCTGTTATCAAGCTTTTATCAAGTTTCGTACAACACATTTCAAAAGGCTACTGAGTTTTTTTTTAATTGAATTCAAATACTAACTGAATAAATAAATTCTTTTTTTTCTAGTAATTTAAGGTAAAGGATAAATGAATTATTAATATGGTAGATATGATATATGTATGTAAATAAATGCGGGGGGATCATGACTGAGAGAGAAGGTCATAACTCGTCATGGACAACTCCCAGGACCCACCACTGACAACTATACACGTAGTAAAAAGGAAAAATCGGAGCGTAATTAAAATAACAACCAAAAACCGCATATCACTAAATCCACCATTTTTTGGGGTGTTTCCATAGACAGATTTTGCCCGATTTTGGATATGTTGTTCAGTAGTGGTAACTGATCAAATACCCATTAAAAAAGCTTCTGTTGCAATTTTGCCCACGTTTTTTATCCTAATTTGCCTGTAATTGGCATTTTTATAAAAAGGGGGCGTGGAAGTGGGCGGATTTTTTAAGAATCAAGGTAATAACAAAAAGATTTTCAATTGATATTAGAAGAAAATTTCACGTGCTCAATTATTTAAATTAATAAGATAATTGAAATATTTGCTTTTAAGACCAAAATGTCAAAACTGGGAACACGACTTTTTTTAAACAAATTACAATTTCGCCGAATGTTGCAAATAGTTGCAGCTACAATTTTGCATATGGTTTAAGAAATTGTAAGTATAAAATATCATGGTTCATTTTCTGCGCGAACTCGCACGGATATTTTTGTCGCTCTATCCAAACCAAAAAAAAATCTGCTTAAAAAGGGTGGTTTTTGTTTTATTTATTAAAAATATTATGTATTTTTTATTTTTTTTTTAATTAAAATTTTAATTTTGATTTACGCACAAATGAAACCACTAGAATACATTATAGAAAGTTAACATTTTTTATTTAATATGCCAACATATTAAATAAGAAAACAAAGAAGTGTTTTTTTCTGTTTTTTTTTTTTTTAACTCTAGAACCAAATTGACCAACTTTGAAAAGCTCTATAAGTCAAACTAAATAGCGGAAAATTATTTTGTTTGCTGTTTTTAAAGCTCCGTTTATATTTCTATTAGAAATAAAAAACAAAACTTTAAAAATAAAACATCGAAATTAGTATTTTTGCCACGAAATTTGCCTTTTCGGACCACAGTGTGGTGTTGGGGGGGGGGCACTTTGGCAGGGCAGGGGCGGCAAGATCGGCGACAAGAAATTAAAAAAAAAAATCTTTATTCTTCAAATAAATTTATTTGGTGGACCCAAAGAATCCAATTCAAAATTTCAATAAGCAAGAAATGACTGAGGCCATTGATATCGAGTCAGTAATTAAAGAGTTTGCTGTAATTAAGGGCAGGAGAGTTCAGATGTAAACAAGTTCTCTTTTATAAAAATAAATTTTTAAAAAGTGAATTAAATAGGTTCCTATTTCCTACACACAAAAGATACCCTTTTTAATTTTAATATCTTTTTCTTTTACATCAAAATTCTTTATTTAATTTATTTCTTTTATTTAAAAATATATTTATTTAATTTTATTTATTTATTTAATTGTATTTATTTATTTAATGAAATTAACTACATTATGAATTAATTTTTATACAATTTTATGGAAACAATTATTAAAAAGAAAATGAATTAGAACAATGTCGTATTCTGTTTCTTTTTCGAATTTCAATTTAAATATTATTAAATTTATTATGAAGTAACATTGGTCCGCTGATTTTTTAAAGTGATTAGAAACTCGCTAGATTTGTCGAATAAGAGTGGGTCGTTTATCCGGATGGAGATTAAACAATAGGAAATTGATCAGTACAATAAATGTATGTGCCAAATAAATTACACGTTGATGTTCTCAAAAATACAGAGTAAACATTTCTCGCTCTTGAAAATTTAGTTTTAAAATTTGTACTGCCGCGAGCCAGTGTTTTTAAATATAATAGGGTTTTTCAATTAGAGTTGTTATTTTGAGTAGCCCACTATTTCACTGTCACTTTTGAAGCTGTAGAATTTGGCAAGTAGAAACTACGCCATCAATAAAAATGGAACGATACACGCTTCAACAACGCACTGAAATTATTAAATTTCATTATAAAAAATGCATGAAAATGATCCGGAATTTAATCGAAAAATCCTCTTGACTGATGAGGCCCATTTCCACCTCGGTGGCTGCATCAACAAGCAAAATTGTCGCAGCTGGGGCTCGGATAACCCAAGATTTATTGTTGAAAAGCCTCTCCATCCTCAACGAGTAACTGTTTGGTGCGGTTTATGGCCCGGCGGGGTCATTGGACCTTACTTTTTCGAAAATGAGGCTGGAGCAACAGCTACGGTGAATGAATTGCGCCATCGAGAGATGATTAATAATCGTTTATGGCCGGAATTGGGTGGTATTGATCTGGACAACGTTTACTTTCGACGGCCGTCGCTACGTGCCACCCAAACAGCGAAACCATCGATGTTTTACTGGAAAAGTTTCCGGATCGTGTTATCTCTCGAAGAGGTGATCACAATTGGCCACCGAGATCTTGGGATTAAGAACCTTGCGACTTCTTCCTTTAGGCCACGTGAAAGATAAGGTCTACGCCAACAGCCCAGCGTCGATTCAAGACCTCAAAGATGGAATTCGTGAAGCTATGGAGGGCCATTTGGCTGATATTGTTTTCCATTATTAATGGCATACTTTCCTCCTAAAACACATCCGATCATTTATCTCAAAAAATGCCATTTTTCTTTGAATATCAAATTAAGACCTCTTATTGTAAAACTCTTTATAAAAGGATATCCCATGGCGGCAAATTTTTTAAAGTTTTTGTTCCAGATTAAAACCTGTTATACAATTTTACTGTTTCGAAAAAAATCGAATTCCTACAATTTCTTTTAAAATTTGATAATTCGCTGCTCTTCCAAGCAAATTGTTCAAGATATAATTCTTTGTCAAGCTCATATAAAAAGAATGGCATTGACAGAACTTGGGACCAAAATGCACAGAAAATCACAGAAATTCAGAGTAAAGGAACAGACATAATATTTAGGATGGCGAATTAAAATTCGCAAAACACAATCAAGTGTTATTACCAAATTATTTTATACACAAACGAAAATATTTAAAAAAAATGCACAAGAACCGATGTGCGTCGCAACAATTGATAATAGCCCAGTAACCAGGGACTGTTTTAAGTGGTAGTTGTTATATTTTCTGGTTATTGATATATGAAATTGGTAGCTCTAAAAAGCGTTGCCAGACGTCCCGGTTTGCCCGAGACGTCCCGGATTTCAGGCATAATTTCAACTGTCCCGCCAGGACAGGTTTTTTCCCGGGTTATGACTCAAACTCAAAAAAAAAAAAAATGGTCCAATGTCTTTCATTAATACAAAACAATCGCTTCATTTTGATTTAACCTTAAGAAATTGATTTTAAAATTGCAATCAAACAAAACCTAACTTAACGAAGAAAGTATTTTTACAACCTGACTGCTGTCATTTAAATTGAGAAAATATTATTTAAAGACAAATAGGTATTTGCAAATTGTGTTTCGCAATAATTGGTTTGCTTAATGAGTATTTTCAAAAATGGTTCTAAAATGGACGGATGGAAGAAATACAAAATACTCCCCTGAATTGATTAGAGGCGAATCACTTCAACCCTTAACTTTGACTTTACTTTAATGTAAAAAAATAATACTCGAATAATGTGCCAAAAGTTCCTTAAAATATTCTAAGGCCTAATTTATTCAATCTATATTATACAGGGTGTCCGCCGGGAAGGTATACTACTTTGTTTATTTATAATTTTTGATTAAATGAAAGAGAATGGATTTTATATTGATAAATGTTTTATTTAATGTCGGCAATTATGTATGTATGGAATACAATATCAGGTAAATGTCCGCCTCTGTTAGTCTTACAAATGCGAGATCAAAATACTCGTACCTATGCAACGTAATTTTCAGAAAATGTATTTAAACGGGTTACTTTAAGCCGATTTTTTAGGCCACAAAATTAAGTGGTAAAAAGGACACTTTTTAACGGGGATGTGACCCGGAATTAAACTAAACATTAAGTGCCGGGCCGGCCCGTAATTAAATTCAGTTATAGAGTTTAGTTTCGGGTCGACGCGAAACAAAATTAACTTTAAGAATTTAATTTCGGGCCGGCTCGAAAATAAATTAAATTCTTAAAGTTGGTTAAGTTTCGGGTCGACCCAAAATTAATTGAATTTAATTTCGGCCGGCCCGAAATTAAATTCAATTATAGAGTATTATTTCGGGCCGGCCCGAAAATAAACTAAACTCTTAAAGTTGGTTTAGTTTCGGGTCGACCCGAAATTAATTGAATTTAATTTCGGACCGGCCCGGCACTAAACATTTCGGACCGAATTTCGGGTCGGGTTTTGCACCAAGTTTCTGTTTGATTTTTATTTTGACATAGAATTATGAAAGAAAAAATAGAAAATAAATTAAGAATTTGGTAGTTCATGTTTTGTACATCAGGGTGGTTTGAAAAATGGTGTTTTTATCGATTTCAATGAAATTGAAGTGGGTTGCAGTTATGGTAGAATTATGAAAGAAAACAATGTTTTGCACAGCAGGGTGGTTGGAAAAAATGTTTTTTTGATCTATTTCAATGAAATTGACACAGGTTGCAGTTATGGTAGAATAATGACAGAAAACAATGTTTTGCACAGCAGGGTGGTTCAAAAAAAAGTTTTTTTTTATCGATTTCAATGAAATTAAAGTAAGTTGCAGTTATGGTAGAATTATAAAAGAAAAGAATGTTTTACACTGCTGTGTGATTCGAAAAAATGTTTTTTTAATCGATTTCAATGAAATTGACACAGGCTGCAGTTATGAAATTTATTGCAATTAGATATAATAGAAACAAATGTTTTTCACACCAGGACGGTTCGAAAAAAAGTTTTTTTGGAGCAATTTCAGTGAAGTAAACATAAATTGTAGTTATCGTAGAAGGGAACAGGTTGTTATTCTGTATTCTAAAATTCTGTAAATTACTGAAAAATTCTGTGTGACTGTAAATCCAAAATTCTGTCTTAAAATTCTTTAAAACTAAAAAAACTGTATTGCAATGCTGTACACGTTTTTAATCAACAAAATAACAAACAAACAAAATTTGACAGTGTTGACAAATCTTGCATAGTAAAATATAGAACTGTTAAAGAGATATGTAACTTTAATTTTCCTATCCAATTATAAATTGCAACAAAAAACATCGTTTGAAAATTGCTTTTGGTTAACATGCGTAGATAGTGAGTGCGAAATACAAAAAAAAAAAAGAGTGGGCAGTTTTTGTAAATATCTAGCAGAATCATTCAAAGTGACCCAAATTCATTTCTCTAAGACTAAATGATATAATATTTACAAGTGTATTCTCAAGAAAGTGCTTTGGTTTTAAATTATACAAAGCAGACGAAAGTCTTATTTAAACACAGTTTAACAGCTTATTTTCAAAATTAAGAAAAGGTTTAACAAAACTATACATCTTTAGTAGCACTATAACTACAACATTTCAATATTTCTAAACAATTTCGAGAATATAACGAATGACCTTTTAAACAAAATGACCAACCTTTATATAAAAGAAAAAAATGGTTTTTTGATCGACTTAAATGAAATTGATGAGGATTGTAATTATTATAGAAAAAAATGTTTTGCATATCAGGGTGGTTTAAAAAATGTTAACTCAGTTGTTTCTTTACCGATTTCAATGGGAAACATATTGTAGTTAAGATAAAATAAGGAAGAACAGAAAAATCGTACAGGAGGGAGGGTCTGATTCCCCCTATTAAAACAAGAGACAAAATTTTCTAAACAAAATGTAATTGAATAAGACATGTAGGTACGTACTTCGGACATGTTATCTCTAAAATAATTTTAGTGACACTGCATACCAGGTTTTTGCCAAAAAAAATCCAATAGGTAGCAGAAATAAAGTTTTGAGGTTTTTGGAGAAAATTTCAATTTTTTGGCATTCGAAACGTGTGTTTAACAGTGTTTTTAACACCACACTCCCTCCCCCTCTCTGCAAGGGCCTTTACAAGTGAACAATTTCTTAGTACGTACATACATAAGTTCAAACATTATTCGGGTTTTAATCTAACACTTGCATTTTACCATACAGTTTTTAAGGAACAACAGATTTGATTTTCTGTTATTTAAAAGTAACGGGATTACTTATCATTTGCGTTATTCGTTTGCAATTGCAATCCTCATTCATGTCACCCTGCTGTGCAAAACATTGTTTTCTTTCATAATTTCACCATAACTGCAACCTACGTTAATATCATTTAAATCGATAAAAAAACATGTTTTTGAACCACCCTGCTGTGCAAAACATTGTTTTCTTTCATAATTCTACCATAACTGCAACCTACGTCAATTTCATTGAAATCGATCAAAAAAACTTTTTTTTGAACCACCCTGCTGTGCAAAACACTTTTTTCTTTCATAATTCTACCATAACTGCAACCTGTGTCAATTTCATTGAAATCGATCAAAAAAACATTTTTTCGAGCCACCCTGCTGTGCAAAACATTGTTTTCTCCCCCAATTTCATCATAACTTGAATCAATTTTATTGAAATCGTTAAAAAATAAAAAATCTTTTGAAGCTCCCTAATTTGAAAATATTTTTTTTTTTTTTGTGTTTGAATCCCCCATTATTTTTTGTTATTTTCTGTTCAACTTTAACTTTAGCGTCACTTAATTCCACCTATTCCGATTGCGAAACTGGGCCTGACCCTTTATTAATTTAGGGATTCAATATTTTTTTTACCGATTTAGTGCCAGTTTAGGGCCAGATAATTTCGGACCGAGTTTAGTGCGGGAAATATTTTCGTGCCAATTTCGCACCATTAAGTGCCATTTCGGGTACCGGTTGAAGGACCAGTTTGGGGCCAGACAATTTCGGACCGAGTTTAGTGACGGAAATATTTTCGTGCCAATTTCGCACCGGTTTAGTACCAATTTGGGGCCACATAATTTCGGGCCGAGTTAAGTAACGGAATTAATTTAGTGCCGGTTTCGCATCAGTTTCGGGTCGACCCGAAATTATTTGAAAAGGGACAAACAGTTCCATTTAATACACATTCCTGCTTTTTAAGCACAATTTTTGAAATAAAACACAGAATATTTAGCTTCGAAATAAGATTCTGAATCTTCCAATCCTCGAGCAACAATGGCTCTATCTCGTCCGGAAGAAATATTTTCTTCTCGCTAAAATCTCGTCGCAAACTCCCCAATCTGGAACTCGGAGTAACTATGACAATTTTTTGTTTTAGATTTTCGAACCAAACTCTTTCGTAGCTTTTACAAAAGTGCCCGTTATGGTTGACTTGTATCGTCCAGCTCGCCTGTGCGTGTGGTATGAGGTCAAAGTCTCACTGCAACGCCTTGATTTGCTCACTGTAGTCAAATCGAGCCACGCATGCGATCTCTTTCCCTTTCCAAAAAAGGCTCAATGCACGAGTTCAGTCCCCCTCCCGTTAATTTCCTATTGGTATAAAAAGATAAACGAAAACTATTAATTTACACCCAAAGTCCCCAGCCCAAACCGGCCAAACAAATTTGAATTTGAAGGAAAATATTTTGCCAGATAGGACCGCCACGCTTTTGCGAAACAGAAAGATGAGACGGGATCTAAAGAATCACACGAAAGTTTAATTACTCTAAACCCGTAGACATATACGTGCAAACTTAAGTGGATAAGGAAACACGTCACAAAGTGACTTTTCATATGTATTCAAGATACTTAAGGTTGGGAACTAAGCCTGAACGTAGTACCACCTCATACACTTTGTATTTGGCTGAATTCGGTACCTCTTTCTTTTTTAATAGTAGATTCCAAATAAGATTAATTGCATTTTTTGTTGTAACAAGTTTTGATGCAAGATGTTGTTTTATATTGAAGGTTGGGGTTACCGGTTACGTCTATTCCAAGGTATTTGTAACTTTTGACTACATCAATATTCTCTCCACCGCAATACCATTTCACTCTTTGCGAGCATCCTCCTCTCGTACATCCCGCTATCATAACTTTAGATTTATCTAGGTTGATAACAAGATTCCATAGGTTACAATATTCTTTTAACTTATTTATCATTAACAGTAAGCTTTTGAAATCCACGAAGAAAATGTAAAGTTTACGTTGGCGTAGTCGGAAGTCCTGGATAATTGTATTTATTACAAAAATATTATCGGTTGTCGAGAAACCTGAGCGGAAACCCGCTTGGTATTTACTGAAAATTGTAAAAAACAAAAGTCAGTTATGGTCAGGGTGAGCAAAAAACTGGTTCAAAGTAAAGTTTTTTTTAAATTTCGAAAAAAAAACCGCTACTCGAAAACCGTTTTGATTCGGTATGATCAAGTTACCAAATTCTGAAAGGTCATGACCTGGCCTATCACCATATTTAGTTTTGACCATCCTTTACGGGACACCCTGTATATGGGGAATACCAAAGATTCTGTGAAAGAGTCAGGAACTTGGGCCGTGTTAAAAATGAAGTTGAAACTTTCGCAGATTTTTCGAAGAAATTGAATTTTTGCGATTTTGTAAAATTCTGTTAGGACGCGATCTGGTCCTTGGGCTTTCACTGTTTTTACTTGTTGAATTACCATAATTATCTCATCTAACGATATATCTTCATCAATAATTTGGTTTTCTACAAATTGTTCTGCATACTGTATAGACATATTCAATGTTTTTTGGTTGAGTAGTTTTCTGAAGTGGTCTCTCAATATGATTCCATTAATGCTAACTCCACATTTGTATCCCTGCCCTTTTAGGATTTGTAATTGCCTCCAATACTGCTTTGGGTTTGTTTCGGTTACGAGGTTTCGTGCAGTTTGTTGCAGATACTCATTTTTCTTTTTCCTAAGCAGTTTTTTTTAAACTAGTCTTTGCTTGGCTGTTACGCAAAAGGAGTCTTCTATCAACATTAGATGATTCTCTTTTTTATTCAATAAATTGAAAGACAGTTTTCTCGCTTCTCTGCATTCAGTATCGAACAATTTTTGTTTCCCTATTCGCTTTGCGTTTTTACCAGTATTTGGATAAGATTTCACAATACATTTTACAAGTTTTTCCAACGATACGTGGTTAGTTTGGGTTTCTATTTGAGCAAGGTTTTGGTCAAGTCTGTTCTCAAAACTGCTTTTATTACTCTCTTTCCATATGAGTTTTCGAGGAAGATCAATTGAACTTGTTTTATTTGTATCTATTTTTGAAAACGTCACTTTAATTGGCATATGGTCTGAACATATGTTTTGTTCAACTTTGAAACGATTAACGTTATCTATCCATTTTCCAGAAATCGCACAGTAGTCTATTACCGATTTTCCTTTTCTACTAATGTAGGTGCAGTCTCCATCTATATTACCCTCAAAGCAACCCTTTAAGACAAATATTCCGTATTATTTAAATTAGATGCAATATTTTATTGAAAAACTGCATAGCAAAATCAATCAAGCCATTAACGAGAAATAGGATAATAAGAATAACTTAAAAAAAATTCTCAAAAAACATCAAACCAAGAGTTCAATCAGACACCATACTATTTAGACCGAGAGCCGGCAGCAGATTTTGGTCGTGAAGGAAACCAAAAGATTTTAATAGTATAGGTAGTCCTGTTGAAGGTGATAACGAATACGCTCGTCTGCCAGCATGTAGTAGCCCCGTTACAACGTAAAAGTGCATCAAAAGTACAACTTGAAAAACTTGAAAATTGAAATCGGGTGGGAAACCATTTCAAATGTAATACAACTTGACGCCATCAACTCCCTGATTACAAAAATGGTTTCGACAGACTTCTGGGTGGCCCCAAAACCCAGACAGACGTCCCCGAAAAAGCGATTTTTTTTGGCGTTTTTAGGCTTTTGGGAAACTACCTGAAATTGATCACAACTTTTAGCCACGGACTACCTGAGTGTGAATATGTACGTGACAGACGTCCCTGAAAACGCGTTTTTTTGGCGTTTTTTGTCAAAAGGGAAACCACTTGAAATGTATCACAAACGAAAGATCTTGTATAAGAAAGGTATATGAAGGCGAGTTATATCGTGGATTTCAATAGTTTGGCGTAACTCAAAACGTCTGTCAATTGAATTTTCCGACTCAGGGAGTCAAGCCCTATAAATTGAGATGCATTTAAAGAGATTTGTATTGATAATTGATAAACTAGTAATAACATCCGCGACTTTTATCGCGCTTTTCAGCAGTTTGGCGTATCTCAAACGCCTGTGACTTATAAAATCACTTTCTTGAGTCAAAACCTTTTAATTGGTAAACATTTGAAAAAGCTACCACTAATATACAATTTAAAAAAAAAATAATAACATCCGCGAATTATATCGCGGCTGTCAGTTGTTTGGGGCCACTCAAACGTCTGTCACTTACATTAAAATTTTTTTTTTTGGTCAATACCTTTTGATTGGGATACATTTCAAGTGGTTTCCCTCAAAATCCTATTACTAATAAAATAAAATAAGAAATCCGCGATTTATTTCGCGCCTTTTTCCAGCTAATGGGTGACACGAAAAACTATTTTGTTTGTATACATTAGTACTCTGGTAGTGAAGACCTTCCAGATTGCATACATTAATTGTCTTAAAATTTCAATAAAAAATCCGCGACTATAATCGCGTCTGTCGGGGGTTTTGGGGCCACTTAGACGTCTGTCATGTACATATTCAAACTCATGGGCTCAAGATCTTTGTTTGTGATACATTTCAAGTGGTTTCCTTTTTGACAAAAAACGCCAAAAAATCGCGTTTTCAGGGACGTCTGTCTGGGTTTTGGGCCACCTAGACGTCTGTCGAAACCATTTTTGTAATCACGGGAGTTGATGGATGGCATGCTGGCAGACGAACGTATTCGTTATCAGTATCACCTTCACCAGGACTACCTATGCTATTAAAATCTCTTGGTTTCCTTTCACGACCAAAATCTGCTTCCGGCTCTTAGACTAATTTATTTGATTCTTAAATTAAATCACATTTTAATAAAGAAAGCGGCCGGTCAACAAAAAAAAATCATCTCACTGACAAGTTAAATTGTACCTATGCGGTTCAGAAATTGAGTTAAATTTGAAATGGTATGTTTGACTTAAACCTTAAGTTTTAAAATTGATTATATTTTTTAATGATCGCTGTAAACCAAATTTCTGTGGAGGTATCCTCTAAATTATGTAACAGCAAAGGAATTATATGCGAAAAACTTATATTTTCAACATTAAGTCTGTTTGCTCTTAGAGAAACAAATTATCAAAATAGCTACCTGAGTTACTTTTTGATCTTATTTACCGCTCAAGAGTTACATACTACATATGTACATATAGGCAGGGCCAAGGACACCAATAGCCGCATTCGTACGCAAATTTTGCTCACAACTTGAAGAAAAAAAAACTACTAGCCAAAGCCCAAAATTTTTTCTGTGCATAGGGCTGGGTCAGGTCCACATTTTTGTTCCAAACAATTTTTTTTATATCTGGTACAGTCTTCGAACTACGACCTTTCAAAGGTGTCTTATTATGTTACATTTACTTCCATATTTTGTAACGTTATAAGACGCATTTGAGAGGCCGTAGTTCGAAAACTGTAGTATAAATACAAAAAATTGTTTTAAAGAAAATGTGGGCCTAAAGCCTGATCCACATCTGTGTCGTGTGTTGTGTTGTGGAGTCGTGTGTCGTGTGTCGCTATCGCTACAATGTATTTCATATGCGTAGAACCATATTTGTCTCGTGTGTTGTGTTGCAGTGTGGCGCATAAAATATATTGAATGACAGCGACACACGACTCGACAACACAACACACGACACAGATGTGGATCAGGCTTAACGCAGCACTATCATACGCACAGAAAAAATGTTATGGTTTGGCTGGAAGTTTGTTACGAATGCGGCTATTGGTATCCTTGGCCCTGACCAAGATGAACTATATTCGCGTAGGTTAGTGCAAAATTAAGGTTTTGAGATTTGAATGCAGTTTTCTTGTTTGAATTTTTCTCTATCAATATGTGAAATCGGTTTTTCGATATCTGTCTTAGTTTCAGTGATAATCACCTTGAATTTTGTCGTATTACTCAAACTCCGGTTAATTATTTTAGTTTTTACCGTACGAGTATGTGTCATAATTTTGTCGTATGTTTTTCTGCCTAACAAATAGTTTTGGTGAAAACGTTACATTCGACAACGGCATATTGGAGAAAATCGATTATTATTTGTTTGTTTTGATTGAAATATGGACATGATTCAATTCACAAATGTTTTTGCATACCATGTAGTTCTCAAAAATATCTACCGTCGGGTTTTCGGGTAAAAAATTTGTGAACTTTGTTTCAAATTTCCTAGTGAGAAAAGGAGGAAATCACGAATTGTAATGACAGTAACAAAATTAAAACATCTTACTTTTGCACAAAAACTCAACGTTATCAGAAAGAAAAATGTGGCCATAAAATATGGTTTACCTCCAAGTATACTTTTCACTAAACTAAAGAACAGAGAAAGTATAAAAAAAAAATCTGAAACTTAACCGAAAAAACATCAATGAGAAAAAAACCTCTTATGAACGTGTTGACAAAGCTATTTCCAAATGGTTTATGGAATCCAGGATGATTGCGTTTTCCCAAATGTAGTCGAATGTAACATACGACAATAGTTATCCAGGCGACGACGACGATAAATGTAAAAAAAATTAATCAATTTACTTTTGAATCACGAAATTAAGTTTTGCACCAATTTTCAGCATGTCGAATGTCTTTTCTTCCTAGATGCGCAAAAAGCAAAAATCGTTATTACATAGTGTCCCCTAATAGAACTGTTTTGTCATTCTTATATTTTTGAGAGCAAAATTAAAGAAGCTTTTGGAATAGACGGATATATTTTTGCGAATTAAAAAACAATTGCTATTTTTCTCATTTTTTATTTGTTTGTTTGCTTTAAACCAAACAATAAATCAACACTCAACTAACTCAACTGCTTTTATCTTTTTTGTTTAGCAAATCTTTGTCAGTAAAATATCTTTTCTTTGATTTGAAAAGCATTATTTTGAAACCATTCAATATAACCCAAGTACTAATGATAAAAATACATAAAACAATGCAAATAATATCAAACGAATTCGCTACAAAAATGGAAAGATCTCTAGAAGGTAGGTTCATATGCTCTGCATTGGGATCTCTTAGAAAATACTCAATCCACCATAGTGCCGTATCCAAAGGTTTATTTTGCCGGTCCCTGAATTTCGTTTGCAACTCTTTCATACGTTTTGTGTAAGTTTTATTATTGAGAACTTTTGAAAAGGCTTGCATGAGCGACTCCTTACTCAGATTTTTAAAGCTCAACTTGTACCCACATTCCTTCCGTTGGACATTGTGAGCATTCTGTAAAAAAAAAAAAACAAACAAATTAATACATTTATTAAAAGCAAGAAACTTAAAAAAAAAAGTCAAATTACGGTGAATTGATCAAGAAACAAAGGCATTGCAATCACAGGAACACCATGCCAAGTGGCTTCCTGTATACTCAAGCTACCAGCATGTGTAAGGAATGCTCGAGTTTTTGGATTAGCTGTAAGAAACACCCAAAATACATAATTATTTTAAAGTTATTTGAGAACTCAAAACATTTAATTTCTTACCTAAAATATCATTTTGAGGCAGCCACTTTCTGATCAATAAATTCTTTGGAATATTCGTGACAATACTTTTCCGTTCGATTTTCCACAAGAAGTTGTATTGGGGAAAATTTTTAATGACATATAAGAAAGCTTCAATACGCTCCTTGCCGATAGCTTCTACCAGGGCATTGGAACCCAGTGATACAAGAACTGCACCCTTTATACCAGATTCTATGAATTCGTTGATATCTTCTGGAAGTTTTCGCGGTTCTTTGATTTGAAGACCTCCGACTTCGATGATGTTTGGAGGCAGTGATTGAGCATAATCTATAGATGGATGTGTGTTGATAAGAGCAATTTTAACCCTCTTAAAAAGGGTTTTCAAAGTTGGCTTTTCACCAGGAACATATTTATGAGCTAATCGTTCAACAAATGCTTCGGTTACGTGTTTTCTATAACTAATGGATACAATATTGTAAATAAGAAAAGGAATAATACATAATGTTTCTTATATTCTTACAAATATGCAAAGGCATATGTTGCCGAATTAGTAAGTCGATTCCATAAATTCATCGACACATCTTGATGATCCAAAAAATATGATATATAACCCGGATAGCTATGGCCACCGAAAATTTCTAGAACATTCGGATCCATTTTAAATGCACT
This sequence comes from Melangyna quadrimaculata, assembly GCA_949320155.1. Lineage (NCBI taxonomy): Eukaryota > Metazoa > Arthropoda > Insecta > Diptera > Syrphidae > Melangyna > Melangyna quadrimaculata. The sequence continues at coordinate 146,480,834 of OX439485.1, read as the reverse complement.
CACACCTACTGCAGGAATTCCTGGATATTTTTGAATCAATCTAAAAATACATGGCCCCGCTGATAAATCAAACAAAATCAAATCAAACTTTTGATGAAGATTTGAGGCTTCTTGGAAACCCACAGATTGAAAAATTCCCTCGCATTCAAGCATTTCAAAATTATGCAACAATCTCAAATTTGCGAAAGGTCCATAGGTATCATATTTTCCATTTAAATTTTTGTAGTAATCGGCTATTTTACTATAAGCTTCTTCTAGATAAATGTAAGTCACATTAGGATTGGGTGAGTTATTTTCATCAACTGATACGATGGTAAGAGTGTGTCCTCTTTCAGCAAGTGCATTTACAATCACTTCATTCCTGTTAAAAAACAAAACGGTAGTCAACACGGTTAGTTATTTTTAATTAATTTGCTGATTTTACCAAAGGTGATGGCTGTGCGAGGTAACACCCATTAATCCTAAGATATTCGCTGAGTATCCATCGTGGAACAGTGAAATGAATATACAGACAATTATGAGCATTTTTAAAATATCTACTCATTTCTCGTGAAGTTAAGGTTGCAATGAATTTATGGGAACATCTTGTGCAGGCTTCAAACGAACAAAATTATTTAAATGTGTTTACTTATAGGTAATTATCTAATCGCTTAGTCAGATACCTATTTTTTTATGAATCTCTTTGGAAGTTATAAAAGTACACATTTATATGTATGTATGTACATTTATGTATGTACATATGTATATTTACCCGTGAAGCTGTGATTAAATAGATATCATTTCAGTTTTTAAAGTAATTTAAGATTTTATCACTACAGACAACACGGGTAAGCCTCGGACTAATTATGATAAAAATCTGTCAAAAACTGTTCTTAAATGTACTAAATTAGTACCTACAGATAAAACAGCCCACAAATTCAGCCGATTTTTTTAATCTCTAATATATAAAAATCTCGTGTCACGGTGTTTGTTAAAAAATCCTCCGAAACGGCTCGAATGATTTTAATGAAATTTGGTGTTAATATTTGGTAGGTATGAGAATCGGTTTTAGAGTATATACTTCATATCGATAGGTAATTAGGGTTGGCCTTTCCAGAAATATTTTTTTTTAGTTTTTGACGATTTTTTTTTTTTGATTTTTTTTTTTTTGTTATCAAAAATTACCTCTGACCCCAAAATTTCACCCTCCTTCACCAACTACACATTTTTTAGATCGGGATTTTAAATTTTCGTATTTATTGGTAATACCAACATAATTTAGCATTTGCGTGCAAAATTTTCCACGATTTATTTTAATTTACAAGAAAAACATCATCCCAATTCTGCGTTAAGAATGTGTACTGTAACTACATAATGTATCTACAAAAAGAAATTTTGCTTAAGACTTAACAAAATTAATAATTTCTCTCAATAATATATGTAATATGTAATCATGAAAGTGTTTTTTTATTTCTAATTTACTCGAAAACCTATACAGCCGTATTTATTAGATTTCACTAATACTCGGTTAAACCTCGGAATAGTTAAACCGAGTCGAAGCACTTACACCGGGTTTCCGCCATGTCGAACTAACCCTTATTTAAAAAAAAAATTCTTAGCCGTTTTAGTTACGCCTGCCTTATGTCAAATATTTTATCAAAAAATCACCAATCTAAATCTTTGGTTATTATAAACGTAAACAAACCTCAGCTGATTTCCATTGTTGTTCGTATATTTTGGTAAAGAAATTATTTGTTAATTTCTGATAATAAAATAAAAATAAAATAAAACTTCCTGAAAAGCTGTGATAGTTCTCAAAAGATATGTAAATATATTTATATAATTACAACAGATAAAAATAAATATTTTAGTTTATGTTCATAGATTTTTCCATCTTTCAGTGTCATGGGATCTAAATGAGTTTTGTACTGCTTTGGTTTTCTCGTTCTTTGTTAAATGTCGAACCGTTTAAAGAATTTAAATGATTTATTAATGTAAAAAAAATATCCATTTTATCGTAGTAACAAAAAGAAAAATATTGTTTGCACTCCTCTATGTGAATTTCACACAATGTCATGCCAAAATGACATTGAGATACTAAAACTCCGGCTTTAATCCTCCTAGGAACCAGTTTTAGCTTACTCCGCCTCTATTCCTGGTGTTGTAAAGTCAGAGTAACTTTACGCCGCCGCTAAACCGAGTTAATAAATAGGGCTGATAGAGTTTAAATACAAAAAAAAAAAAAATAAAGCTTCAATATTGTGATTCAGTACGTCTATTGTGAATGTGAAAGGTTGTTGAAATACCTACTTAAAAAATTGATACATTACCGGCATACCGTTATTCACCAGTAAGAACAACAGTTTGGTGAAATATTGTGTTTTGGTAGAGAAACCCTTTTTTTCGAGTTTCTTAAAAAAACTGTTTTTGTAGATACGGGGTTTAGGAAGAAACGGGACGATATACCTACGTGTTTTGTAAATGTGAAAGGTTATTGAAATACCTACTTAAAGAATTCATAAATTATCGACATACCATTATTATTCAGTAAGTACAACAATTTGATCTATTTGTGTGTGTGTTACACTGAACAATGCCAGCAAGACGCCATGGGACAAATTTGGGCCGTCGAACGAATAGAGCAACAAGCATTTGAAATTTTAGAGTTAAGAGAACATGGGAACTGCTGTAAATGGTCAACAATTCAGCTCAACATTCAAAAGCATAGGCCAAGTGTACAACAAAGTGGGCTCATTGCTGCCAATGCCAAACATCAATCGTGTAGACTCCGAACGCGCACTCGCCAATCGCGTGGATGCACGTTGCGGCTACAATAAACCAAATTCGCCTCAAGCCAGGCAAATCGTCGGAGAGTTGGCCACCCTATTAAATTAACATAATGATCTATTGAAATTCTTCAAGTTTTGCACCGATATTTCCTAAGTGTTCCGCCAAAATATAGTGCTGGTGCTGCAACAGTTTTCTTCTGAATAGAACACAAGAATCACAGATGTTTCACGTTTGTTTATCGAATGACAATGCGTACCGTCGCTTCCGACACCATAAACGTTAAACACACTTTCATCCAATCAATAATCAATCGATCGATAAATCACATTCCAACAAATTCAACAATCATTAAAACATTCAATTACACTAACAATACATTCGTTATATTTTATTTAACAACAAAAATATTCACTAGAAAAATTTTCTATGGCAGAACAACGTTTGACGAGTCCGTGACGAGACGAGACTGGCTTTTAAGTAACCGAGACGAGACTGTATATTTGAACCGAAATTTACAGAATGTCTAATAAATTAAAATATCCAATTTCAGTTAAATATTTATTTTCTTCTGCACATATTCAAACTATAACAAAAATATTTCGTTGCAATAATCAACAGGTTGTCCGGAAATCGTATTTTTCGGAGACGAGACCGAGACGAGACTTAATTATACGAGACCGACACGAGACTGAAAATGTTCGATCGATTTTAACGAGCCCGAGACTAGAATTACAAAAGTCTCGCAGAATCTCATCTCGTGGCCAGCCAGCAAAATCGCATATTTCCCGAGCGAAAAATTTTAAATTCGGGTTTTTAGGAAACTTTTTAATCCATCCAAATCATAGCCGTTATTCAATCATGTTTGAAAATTGTTGCCTATTTTGGAAATGTTTAAATTTCTTTGTCCCTCCTCCCCTTAAAAGTTGTGGCAGAAAGAATATTTAATTCAAAAATTTTCACCAACGGCTATCAAGATCACTTTATATACAAGTTTGAACGAGTCCTCTTGATTCTCTACTATCTTCACAACTACTACTGGCTTCGAAAAAGGCAAGCCAGTTATGCCGGCATTGCAAGAGTGGTACAACCTCCTTATAAATTATTAAATGAAAAAATTAAAATTATTGCGTTCTTAGTTTTATATTCTTTGTTTATAGAGTGTTACACGTTAGTATTTACAGCAAGACCCGCCCCCCGAAACGAAATGCTTGCTACGGGCCTGCTTGATGAGTGAACTTGATGCCGGATCTTCATTGCTTGTTTGAGGCATCCAACGATCCAACCCAACGTTGTTTTTTCCACCCCTGATCACTAGGACTTTTTTCATCTATTTATTTTGTTCAACCACTGTTGAACTTAAAAATAAGTCCTTTATGAGTAATATCTTTCTGCTCCTTCTGTTGAGGGAAGATTTGTAAGGTTGCAAGTTCTCTTATTTGATCACCTTACAAAGCACTTGTACCGCATAATCATTTAAGGAATCCTTATATGGGTTTCCTCCATAAAGTTCTACCAAAATTCTATTTCCAGCGGTAACAATGTCCTTGGGATCGACGTCATCATTTCTGAATTTTGCGATTGAGGGCCGGTTTGTTCACAGTGGGAAAAATTGTCTGTTTAGTGAAATCCATGATTAGCAACTCATACTTTGAATTTTTTAAACAAAATTTGATCAACAAAAACATTTGAGTATTTCACAGCTCCACTAATCATGGATTAAAGATAGTCAGCTGTGAACAAACTGGCCCTAAATCACTGAGCTCAACATATCTTCCAGAGCCGCAATAAATTTAATTTTTCCCATACCGAAAGTTGCTGACGTCGCGTCATGTCGCATCACCCACTAATTTTTTATTTGTTTTCCTTTATTGATTGTACATGCTTCAAGCTGGAAGCCAAAAATATTTTCTCTGGAGATTGACCATGTTTCGGTTTTCGGAAATAAACGTTGATTACATTTTCGGGGCACAATCCAGTTAGAAAGTCTATGTTATTTGCAACTATGAAAACTCAATGAAAGGAGCTTCACTAAGAGCTGACAAAAGACAGAACAGAAGTAAGATCCGCATCTTCTTCTGCTGCCATAGCACTGATTCCACTATTTTGAACATGAAGTAGAAGGATGAAATTCCGTTTGTTCTTGTCATTAATTGTCGAGTTATTGTATTCAATAAATCTTTTTTATTACAGGAAAGCACTTAATTCTTATAACCTGAGCTCTAAAAACACTAAAATGTGAATTTTCTGCGCTCACCGTTTTGTGGTGAACTGCAATTTTTCATAAAAAATTTAAGTTAATAATCTCCATTTTTTCCTAACATTAATAACTTTTATTGCATTACAAAAATGCATCGAAATTAGTTAATAACAATGACTTCCCACCGGATTTTGCAAAAACTAACTCCGGATTCGGTTTCCCCACCCCCGAAAACATAAAAAAACACCCTCAAACTGAGGTGACATTCAAGTGCATACGGGAAGGGGGTATTGCTCCTAGACTTATTCTTAAGAAATTCAGATTTTTAAACCCATCAATTAAAAATATTAAATTCAAATACCTGCAAAAATCGAGCTTTGAAAAGTTGAGGTTTTCAAAGCATTTCAGCGAAAAAAATCGACACATGTGTAGGTATATCAAAAATTCCGCAAATATGGGTAAAATATTTTTTTATTACCCTTCCAAAAATATTAAATTTACTATAATAAAATGCCATCCTGATTTACTACAAATGATTTCTAAAACGTCTACTTTCCAGTTTGCGACTTATAAACGATCATATCTCGATGCCTAAATTGTTCGGATTTATTTTTTATGTGCAAGACTTTGTTATATTTTTTAGTCTATTGATTACAAAATCAAAAACTCCTGCACAACTCTCCGTTTATAAAATACTAAACACCGTGTAGCGGCAAATCCATGGTCGAAAACTTGGACTTTAGCTTTTTATAAAATTATCTTACGATGTCCCCAAAAAAAATTGCTTCTCCATATCCTTTGTAGATTCTCATAGGAGGCAAAACCAAATAGACTGGACTAAATAGTATTGCTTTTTTGAAACTTATACTGGTACCTACATCTATAATGTTTAGCCACGTTAGAACTTTGAACCAGAAGAAAAAGTTCATGTGATTCAAATGCGAGACTTTTGTAAGTCTCGTCTCGGTCTCGTTAAAATCGAACATTTTCAGTCTCGTCTCGGTCTCGTGTCGGTCTCGTATAATTAAGAAAAATACGATTTAGGGATATCCTGTTGACTATTGGAACGAAATATTTTCGATTATAGTTTGAATGTGCAGAAGAAAATAAATATTTAACTTAAGTTGGATTTTTTAATTTATTAGACTCCTTGTAAATGTCGGTCCAAATATACAGTCTCGTCTCGGTGGCTTAAAAGGCACTCTCATCTCGAGTCTTCTCGGTCTCGTCATGCATCTTTCTCGTCTCGTGGCCAGCCCTAATCGTGCACAACTGTTTTACGTGGAAATCTAAAAAATAAAAATGAATACCTAACCTATACATTTATGTACATAGAATTCATTTATTATTTTACTTGTTTACTTTATTTAACATAAATGAGTTTTAAGGCAAAGAGCAGCTTAAGTAAAAGAAAGTAAAATTGATAAGACAACTCAAATAAAAATTAATTTATTATTTGCGTTCATATACAATTTTTAAGATATGTCTAGAAGCGAATGTTCTTAAACTACAATTCATTTGCATTGAATAAGTGAAAAATATTTAAAGACACAGCATTTAAAGCATCACAGAATCTTAGAAGATAACAGTCTAGATAGAAGCGGTGTTGTCTGTGGTGGTACTATAAAGATTTTGGTAAGCACCTTAAATAATTATTTTTTGTTGGTTGGTTTAAATCATTTTAAGTATTCGTAGATTTATTTTATTTTATTTTTTAGATAAAGTTTGATTGTTTTTATGAAACAAAAAAGCATATTACGTGGTATAATAAAATATTTAGATGGTATTATGGGTCATTAATTTTAGTAAAATTTCATATTATGTAATACAAAATTTGATAATTTGATTATATTATTGTCCCCTATCTCACGAACATACGTAACTGCCCTCTTAATATTTTAGAGGAGAGCAATTTTAAGAATCCCTTTTACAGGCGTTATTTTTGTATTTTAAAACTGTGGTGGTATTTTTTGCAAAAATGAAACAATTTGGGAACGTTTTAAATGGTATGTGTGTAGGATACTATTGTATCACCAAGTTAAGAAAACCCAGAATATCTTAACACCCTGTTGGTAACACCGGAATGGAAACGAAACACTGACAAAAGCGAACAGATGAGAGTATGAAATGTGAACGTGAGAGTTCACAAAGCAACAAGACGAAGAAGACGTTTTTCCCCACCTCTAATACCTCTACTTCATTTTATTATATTTTTCCACGAATTGTAAATTCAAATTAATCAGTGAATTAAATTATTATTTTATTGAACTGAGCTTTTTGATTCCCACAAAATTGGTGTCAGAAGTGGGATAGGTGGAAATAATTAATAATAAAAAGATTGACATTCATTTTTGCCAGATAGTTTTCATTTCGCTGGTCAGGAAAAAGAAAAGAGGCCGCCGCTAACATTACTGTAAAACCCGATTAGAAAGAGAAAAATTATTGCCGTTAAGATTGCGGTAATACCGTTGGCTGCAAAAAGATTGCGGTAACCCCGTTAACCACGAGACACACATTTTTTTCGGAAGAAGACACGACAAAACTAACTGTTCCCAAGAAAATAAGTATACCCCTCCAAAACTGTAAGTTAAAGACGAGTGGCCTGCCCTAGTTCCTCGATAGAAAAATCTTTGTTCAATTGCTATTACGATTAACAGAACCATTGTGAATCAAAATTAATTATTTGCCTTTCATCTCTAAGTAGCTTAAATATGTCCGATGCGAAGAACAATAAAAACCCGAACAGTACGGCTATAAACAATGATGACACAGACGATATTTCACATGCTATAAGGCAGATGGAATTGGACCTAGCCGTCAGAGAATCATATTTGGACAACAGAAGAGCCCCATTGCAAATTTCTTGGAAAGAATTGGAGCAACTGGATGAGATGAGGAATCAACAAAAAACAAGCAATGGTTTGCCAATTGCAGGTAATTCATTTGATTACACATTTGAACGTGAACGTGAGGATAATAGATTGAGGTTAAGCTCACATGTGGCTGACAAGCTAGGAACTCAGGGTTTAGAGGCAATTGGTTTAGAAGCAGGCAGTTTGGAGGTAGGTGGTTTAGCAGGAGGAGAAATAGGTGGGTTGACAGGAGGAGCAGTAGGTGGTTTGGCAGGAGGAGCAGCTGGAGCGGTAGCTAGTGGTTTGGCAGGGATTGGTGTACCAGCAAGGGGGGCATTAGCGAATAATTTTGATGCAGTAAATACGGAATCAGGTAGTCAGGTAGAAGGTGCTCCAGAGACATATAGTGGCAACAGGTGTCCAGCTACGCAAAATTCTCCGAACTCACCAGATGTTACAAACCAACTAGAATATCTGAGAATGAGGGAGTCTTTGTTGTCAGCAAGAGAAGACAATTTTCGTAAGGAACTCCAGATATCTGTGCTTAAGACAGAAGTAGACGTTTTGGGAAGTAGAGCCCGAACTTCAGTTACGTTTCAAGACACACTCAATGTTGTGCCAGAATTCTCTGGAAATGACTCCTATGACGTAAAATGTTGGTTAGAAGATGTTGAAGCCGCGGCTATTTCACTCAAATGGTCAGAGCTGGAGAAACTTATTTTCACAAAACGTTTGCTAACAGGTTCCGCAAAGTTAGCTTTGAGGTCAAGAACCAACTTGTATTCCTTTGCTGAGCTTAAGGCGTTTTTGATAGACGAGTTTGGTACAGAGGTAACATCAGTAGATATTCATCGAAGGATGAGCAAAAGGAAACAGGAAAAGAACGAAACTCCGCAAGATTATCTCTTAAAAATGAGAGAGTTAGGGGCGTTAGGTCGTTTCGATGACAAAGCAATCATTCAATATGTTATTAATGGAATCGAAGACAACCATAACAACAAAGTGATTCTTTATGGGGCGAACTCTATGAAGGAATTTAAGGAAAAGTTAAAGCTTTACTCAAAGTTTAAAGAGGATCTGACTTCAGCTCGAACAAAAGAAGGTTCAAAACAAGTATCTAAGCAAGAGTCGTCAACGGGTAAGGCCGGTTCATTCCAATCCAGGTGTTTTAATTGCGGAAAAAAGGGGCATAAAAGCTCTGGGTGTCCGAATGGACTCAAGTGCTTTCGGTGCAACGAGTTTGGGCACAAGTCTTCTACATGTACTAAAACGAAAACCACGAATTGTGCTAGAGTTGATGAGAACGATGCTAGGAAACTTGTCAAGCTAAACGGGTACGAAATACTCTCCTTAATTGACTCAGGCAGCGATTTAACTATAGTTACATGCGAACAATACATAAAACTTGGGTCACCAAAGCTGGAGCTTAAAGGAATTGAGATTCAAGGTTTGTCGAATGCACCGGTAGAAGCTCTAGGTTCGTTCAAAGGCCACTTGCAGATAGACAATTTTGCTACAGATACAACCATTTGGGTCATGTCCGAAAAGTTTTTGAGAATACCCATGATAATCGGCAGGAATGTGCTGAATGGCACAGATATCAGTATTTCCAAGAATGGTAGAGTAACTGTTAGAGAGTCGGTGGAAGAATCACTATGTTTGATGAGTATTAATTCCAAAACAGATGATGTTTTAACCATTGGAAACAGAGGTTACTCAGATGTTATTAGGGATTTAGTTGCCAACTACAACCCTAGGTGCGAAAAGTCAACAAAAGTACAAATGAACATTGTCCTTAAAGATGAGAAACCAATTTATCAAAATCCCAGACGATTAGCCCCTCTAGAAAAAAGAATCGTTGATGACCAGATAACAGAATGGCTGAAGGCAGGCATAATTAGACCAAGTGATTCCGAGTTCGCCAGCCCAATCGTTCTCGCTGATAAAAAGGATGGATCAAAAAGACTTTGCATCGACTACCGCCGTCTAAACAAAGTCATTGTTCGTGATCGTTATCCACTACCCTTAATAGACGACCAAGTTGATGCTCTAAGCAAGTCGAAAATATTTTCCACGCTGGACTTAGAGAATGGTTTTTTTCACGTAGATGTCTCAGAAAATAGTCGAATGTACACTTCTTTCGTTACTCACAGTGGGCAGTACGAGTTCAACAAAGTACCTTTTGGCTTAAGTACGTCACCTGCAGTCTTCCAGAAGCATATCAACCAAGTTTTTAGGCCGTTAATTACTGAAGGTATTGTTCTATTGTATATGGATGATGTCGTTGTTCTTTCCAAATCATATGATGAAGCAATCGAGAATTTACGAAAGGTTTTTACCTTAGCCTCAGTTTATGGTTTAAATATTAAATGGAAAAAATGTCAGTTCCTTTGCGAAAAGATCGTATATTTAGGTTACGAAATAGAATTTGGTTTTATAAAACCATCAAACTACAAAACTGCTGCAGTAATGAAGTTCCCAGAGCCTGATTCTGTGAAGAAGGTTCAAAGTTTCTTAGGACTTACTGGGTACTTTCGGAAGTTTATTCCGGATTACTCCTTGATTGCTAAGCCGTTAACATCTCTTCTAAAAAAAGATAGCTCTTTTAAGTTCGGCATTTCCGAAAAAACAGCTTTCCAAAAACTGAAAAGCATACTATCCGAAAGTCCAGTTTTGAAGCTTTATCAGCAAGAAGCAGAAACAGAAGTTCACACTGACGCCTGTAAGTTTGGCTATGGCGCAGTTCTGCTCCAGAAGGCCGACGATGGAAATTTTCACCCCGTTTACTACTATAGCAAAAAAACTATCAAGTCAGAAGAAAGCTATTGTAGCTACGAGCTAGAAGTCTTAGCGATAGTCAGGGCATTGAAGAAATTTAGGGCGTATCTTCTAGGACTTCATTTTAAGATCGTAACTGACTGTTTAGCATTTAAGGGCACGATGGAAAGGAAAGAGATATCTTCAAGAATAGCAGGCTGGGCGCTTACCTTACAAGAATTTGACTACTTATTGGAGCACCGGGCAGGAACTAGCCTGAAGCATGCAGACGCCCTAAGCCGGAATGCTATTGTCATGGTTGTTAATTCGGAACTCCTAGCAAGATTGAGAAGCGCTCAAGACAAAGATGAATACCTTTTAGCTGTTAAGGGAGCTTTGAAAAACGGACCGTATGATGACTTTTTTCTCGAGCAAGATATCGTTTACAAAACAAACTACGAAGGTAACAAACTTCTTTGCATACCGAGAAAAATGCAGGACGAAATAATTAAATCTGTTCACGCTGAAGGGCATTTTGGTACCAAAAAGATGGAAGAAATCATTGGACGCGACTATTTTATTCCAAATCTCAAACGAAAGTTAGAGGCATGTCGCCGAAACTGCATTCGTTGTATTGTTAGCGAAAGAAAAAGCGGTAAACAAGAAGGATTTCTTAACCCTATTTACAAAGAAGAGGAGCCTTTACACACATACCACATTGACCACTTGGGTCCTCTTTCAGTGACAAGCAAACAATACTCTTACATTTTTTGTATAGTTGACGCGTTCACAAAATTCGTCTGGTTATACCCTGTGAAGTCGACAGGAACCTCTGAGGTGCTCGCAAAGTTAGAATTGCAAAAAACTGTTTTTGGAAATCCTAGTCGCATCATTTCAGACAGAGGTGCGGCGTTCACATCGAATGCCTTCCAAGAATATTGTGAGCAGCAAAAAATACAACATACCTTGATCACTACAGGTGTTCCCAGGGGGAACGGCCAGGTGGAGAGAGTCAACCGGGTGATTGTATCCGTATTGGCCAAGCTATCAGCTGACGACCCATCTAAATGGTTTAGGTTTACAAATCAACTACAAGAGTGTCTTAATTCAACGTGGCACAGAAGCATAAAAAGAACTCCATTTGAATTACTCTTTGGAGTAAAGATGCGTAGGGCTGAGAACTTAAATCTTGCTGAAGCTGTAGACGAAGAAATTCGGCAAGCTTTCCAAGAATCACGGGAAGAGTCGCGCGATATTGCTAAATCCGCCATTAAAGCAATACAAGATGAAAATCGTAAAACATTCGACAAAAGGCGAAAGTTAGCTACTAAATATAAGCTTAAAGATGTAGTTGCTATTAAGAAAACACAATTTGGTACTAATCAAAAAATTTCTCGTAAATTTCTAGGTCCTTACGTAGTCACGAAAGTCTCGCCTAATGACAGGTATGAAGTACAAAAGGTCGGTACACATGATGGACCTCGGAATACAACATCCAGTGCAGACAATATGAAGCCTTGGGGAGACCCTGATCCCAACGAATCTATTACTGATGAAGATGATGAATCCGAAGACGATGTCGACGACGCTGTAGTTTCTAGCGAAGATGTTACTACAGACCCAAAACAAGGCAATTAAAGACGACCTCTAAGACGATCTCCTCCAATTCAGAAGACAACAGATGCAAAGACAAACAATCGAAGACTCATAAGATGCTATCCAAAGACGATTCATAAGACGATTTCCCGAGGACGTGAAATACACAAGATGGCCGATTGTAGGATACTATTGTATCACCAAGTTAAGAAAACCCAGAATATCTTAACACCCTGTTGGTAACACCGGAATGGAAACGAAACACTGACAAAAGCGAACAGATGAGAGTATGAAATGTGAACGTCAGAGTTCACAAAGCAACAAGACGAAGAAGACGTTTTTCCCCACCTCTAATACCTCTACTTCATTTTATTATATTTTTCCACGAATTGTAAATTCAAATTAATCAGTGAATTAAATTATTATTTTATTGAACTGAGCTTTTTGATTCCCACATGTGTGTCAAAGTAAATACTATAAATAAAACAGTTTCAATTTTTTTTTACAAAAACGTACTTACGTGCATATTATGCCAATCTTAAAATTTCAAAATCAATATTCTTTTCCAGATTAAAACTTCAAAAATTATTTGAATTTAGTGTTTTTTTTTTTTATTTAAATATTTAGTTTTTCTAAAAAATATCTTGTCTTATTATTGTTTTTTTTTTTAAACAATAGCCGTTTTTTTTGCAATTTACACGTTTGTAAATACAACAACAACTGAAGTCCATATGAACTTTAGCTAAGTTCAGATAATTTTCTGTTCTTAACTTATGTTCCGATAGCTGTACTGCCAGCTCGACCATGTTGTTATCGATAGTTTGTGTGGAAACGTCTAAATATCTGAATCAACCATCAATATATTTTTTATAAAACAAAAAAATGGACGACCATTGTTTTAAAAATGTATTTGTTTTCCTGATTAGTGATCTAAAATTGAGTTTTAGTTTTTATTCAACATTTTATTTTGTTACATTAGCCGTATTTTTTGGCGGGTTCAGATAAAATTGTCGTAAATAACGAAATCCGAACTTAGGAAAGTCATTGAAGCAAAAATTACCAGCACTATCACTAAATTCAGAAATCGCCATCTTTCTTTCAGCTTTTGGACAAGCATGCAAAGTAAAAACAAAATACATTCAAATAAAAAGAAATCTCGTATAGAAAATTATTTCGGTCGTTAATGAAACAAAAAAAATGTAAAAAACGCAATTTTAAATCACAAATAAGAAAAAAATATTTTAATATACAAAACCATGGTGGTCCATTGTTTTTGTTTATAAAAAATATTTTTATTCGTTGGCTCAGATATTTTGACGTTTTCATACAAATCTTCGATAACAAAATAGAAATTTGAGGTGGCAGTACTTTTTCTATCTGAACTTAAGTTACATGCCGCCTACACAGAAATGGACTAGAAAAGGACTATGGAACATGTCTAACCAAAATCCAATGGAGTCGCAAAATCCATGTCCAAGCAATGACATATCTATACAAATCAGATTGTGGACTGGATTGTAGATTGGATTATGGGCAGCGTTCATGACCTGTGGAGTCGGGGTGTTAAGAACCGATAATTATCTGGATTTACATAGCTAAGTTCATATGGACTTCAGTTTTTTTTATATTTTAAGCCTAGTACTCAGTTCAAGTGAAAATGAAATTTCTATATAAAAGTGACATTCATTTCACAACGATGAAATTCATAACGAGAGCTGAGTACCCAAAATGTGAGAGTGAAATATGAACCGGTTCAAAATTATTATTATTTTGGATCTTACGCTTGTTTATTTTTGAATATTTAGTGTTACTGAAAAGCCAAAAACCAAACTTTTGAATTAAAATAGTCTTCTCAAGCATTTAAAGATTCTGTAACACTATCAGATAAATCAAACTATTTTTTTTCATTCAAAGTGAGTATTAAAAATTTGCAAACTGAGGACTAAAAATTCACGTGGAGAATTAATTATGGTTTCATAATGATTATTCACGTGAATTTCAAACGGTTTTTATTTTTTATTTTACACAGAGGTGAGTACACGGCTTTACATGTAAATTCCTTAGTTCAGATGTTGTTTTTTTTTCGTCAAATTTTATCTGAACAAAAACGGCTAATAATGAACGGGATTTAATTTTATTTGAATGTACCTATTTAGATTATATTTTGCATGATTGGCAAAAAAACTGAAAGGTTAGAGATAGCGTTTTCTGAATTTGGTGATAGTGATTTTTTTTTATTTGAATTATATTCATTCACCCCTTAAAACCAAAGTAATTTTAATATTTAAATTTTTTCTTTAAGCACAGTACTCACCTCTGAAAAAAAATGAAAAATAAAAGTGGTTTGAAATTCACGTGAATAAGCATTGTGAAACCATAATTAATTATCTACGTGAAATTTCATTCCTCAGTTTGAAAATGTTTAGTTCTTACTTTGAATGAAAAACATTATTGGATTTGTCTGACAGCTTAACAGAATCTTGAAATGCTTGAGAAGACTATTTTAAGTCCATAGTTTGATTTTTGGCTTGTCGATAGCACTTAATATTCAAAAATAAACTATCATAAGGACCAAAATAATTCTTTAGGATTTTTTATTCAATTATTACAACTTTTATTTTAATTTATTGAGAAATGTCACACTTTTCCACACTTCAATTATTTTTTCCTAGTGGTCGTACGTTAGGAAATGAAAATTATGAAATAAAATTAATTTTGAACCGGTTCACATTTCGCTCTCACATTTTGGGTACTCAGCTCTCTTTATGAATTTCATCGTTGTGAAATAAATGTCACTTTTATATAGAAATTTCATTTACACTTGAGCTGAGTACTAGGCTATGAAGTAATTTTTTAATTTTCAGTTTTGCATGACAAAAGATTTGCTTATTTTGCCTTGAAACAAACAACTGTGTATTAGCAATTAATATTTGTTATGCCGCTAGAAAAAAGGATGAACATTTTAGTCCTTTCATATTTCATTCGTCAGATTCATTGTAACAGATAACACCCCAGAGCAGAGGGACATCAGATCTTTCCATTTTGACTTTTGAATTTTAAGTTCGGTTTGATTTAGTTTAAGTAGAGTGACATCTTTTGATTCCCGCTTTAATATCAATGAACGAAATTCTTCCTCTAAATGACCGTTCTTGGGATATATTTGTTCTGATTTTTCTTTTAGAGCCTGGTACTCACATAATTTCAGGTACGTCTGTTCGTGAGAAACATTTTTACGAAAAATGCACTTATGCCAATTATTTCATAACGGATTTAGCCATGTTACCGACATTTTTTAGGGAATCTGAAAAATGCAATCAAGTTTACCTATCAGTCTATCACATATACAATATAATCAGCCTTATCGGGAATAAAATTTCTCACGGATTTTTTCCCCCGTATAAGACTCACCAATCATAATCAATGGGAAAAAACTTCAATGAAAAAAGTAGATATCGTAAATCTATTTTCCGGGGGAAAATTAATGATGTTTCTCTGGAAAAATACTCACCTCAATTTAGTTGGAGAATTTTTAAAATAGAAGCATATTACTTACTATTTTTGAAGGTTTTATAATTTTTTATTTTCTCTAAAAGACATTACCTTTACTGAGAAGTCCATCGGTATTGGTATTTGTGGCTGTACGTCAACTCTACAATAAGCTAGAGTTTAGTTTGCCCGTATACGGTTTGGAGGAGAAATTTGTTTTGTTTTAGCCGATCTACATATCGTTTTTGCCGCTATACTCTTTTTACACATTTTGGAACAAATAACACTTTTAACAATTAACAATTTCGGGTTATTCGCCCTCATAAAGTAACACAGTTTTTCACAGAGAGAGAACAAGTATATTACAACAACAAAAAAGACAAAAAATGTTTTTTTTTAAACTTTGGACTATTTTTACGCGTTTTCATTACACGAAAATTGAATTTATGATGCAAATTAGGTCTTTATCACCACAAATAGTTCAAATATTTAATTTTATTTCAGAAAATAATTTACAAACTCTTACAGATAAATAATTTCAGAATATGAATTCTCCCAGAGTATTTCCAAATTGATTCGAAGTAATTTCCGGGGGAGATTCAATCCGGGGGAGAACAATCTCCCCCGGAATTGCCGATAAGGCTGAATATGTCCAAATCTCGAAAGTGACAATTTGGTAATTTCGTCTGTTCGTGAGAGAGGGGACGATATTAAGTCTTAAGTAAGTAATCACACAAATCCGAAAAAAAATAGGAGCCAATCATAGCATCGTACAGTTAATTGAAAGTTCTCTTATGTTGATAATCGCTCAAACCTAAACAGCCCACAATGTACTAAATTCAAAATTGCTTATTTTAACTTGTTATTATTATTTTCTTGTTAACGATATAAAAAATACCATCGAACTAGTCAATGTCTAGCTAGATTCTACAAATTTTATTTTGTGTAACTCTTTAAAAATTCTAAGCGCTAGAGATCTCTTTTCGGACTTCCAAGTACAAACAAGTAAGTTAGTTTTATTTTAAATGCAAAACTCCTGTATTTCGCTTTTTGTTTCGTCTTTGGCCCAGAGGAAAAATATGGGTTCCTGAGTTAATTTTAAGATGAAAAACTTATGAGGTAGTTTTCTCGTATTGTATAAATAAAATAAAAAAAAAATCAAGAATCGGATGCAGTTTGGCAAAGTTAGAGCTAGTTAAAAGAAAAAAGACCAAAAAAACAATAAAAACCGTTATAAGTCGAAAAGGAAGCGAAAACGAGAAAATAATCTCTTAAGTTTTTCGGCTTAAAATTAACTCAGGAGCCCATAGTTTTCCTCTGGGTCGGTGACGATTCGACACCTTGTATATTCCAACATAAATACCATGTTTTCAAAATCAAAATAGTCTTTAAAAGTTAGTTTTATACTTAAATATTTTTAACATCGTATACTAAATCGACCATATTCATATTTTGGACCATTGCATAGATATTGCATGGGGCAGGGAAAAAATTCCTCGGGAACCTGTTCCACATGAGCATTTATTTCACTTTTAGTGGGAATCTGCTCGACTTTTCAAAGTGGAGTTGATTCCTTTTCCTACTGAAAGATAGAATTTATTGCATTTTTAATTGAGAATGAATTTCACTTTGAAAGGTGGAATTTTTGCCCACTTAGTTAGAGAAATAATAACACTTCTTTTCCTATGACTTTTGAATAGTGTTTTTGTTGGAAAATTAAAAACCTCGTGATATACATACATAATTATAATCGAAATTTCATAATCTTGTTCTCAAAAACTCAGAACTGCACACCTACCCCCTTATTTAAAAAAAAAAAAATAGTTATTTCAGCTCCCGTGTTTAGGAAAACTACACCATGGAATACGAATTTTTTGGACTCAAAGTAGAGGCATTTGCTTTGTGCCCCATTTGAGTCCAGAACATTTTTATTCTATGGTGTAGTTTTTCTAAACACGGAAGCTGAAATAATTTTTTTTTCTTTATAAATACGGGGGCTAGTATTTAAACTTTTTAAATAAGCTATCAGGTTTGAGGTTTTGAAAATTGGTGCGTTATACAAAAAATGTATAAAGGTAAAAAAAAAAAAAAAAATAAAAGGGAAATGGAGAATGGTAGGAACAAGGATTAGGAAAATCGAAAAAGTGATAATTTTGTCATTTACTTCCCCCGTGAGAAGAGTATTTGGCGGGAAATGTGTAGGATATAGGTATTTATTTTTAAAGTTAAAAAAAAAAATTTAAAACTATTTTGAATTTTGACAATTTTTAAATTTTGAAAAATCTGTAACCGTGGAAATCCTGCACCCAAAAAAATAATTGGTGCATATAACTAAAAATGTCTAGACACAAAAAAATCTTTAGTCGATTGTAGGAAATATTTTTTGAATATATGGTACAATTTACGAAAATGTTGGATTTTAAATATTAAAAGAGGTTAATGTAACCAAAATGTTGTATTTTCGAGAAAAATTTAGTAAAATACACGAAATGCATTTAAATAGTACGAATGCACTTGTACATATGACGAAATGTTTGTATTTTTGCAAAACTTGCGGGACAAAATTTGTAAAATACACGAAATGCAACGTCTGTGAAGTTGGCAGCGCAACTTTCCCCTAGAGTAACGGTTGGTCCCAGTAATTTGCAGTTATTTTGCATTTATTTTGCATTTCTATTCCCGATTTTGCAGTTCACCAAATAGTGGGTATAATCGAGGGACCTGCTAACTTTACAGTGCAGTTAGCAGGTCACATAGTGTGTCTCGAGAACCAAGCATGCTGAAGACTTGAAGTAAGGCTCCAAATTTGCAGTTTATTTTGCATTTCAAGAAATTTTGGGTCCAAATTTAGTAGTCCTTTATTTGAAAAAAATTCATACTGCCCTGTTAAGTTCATACAGTGAAGTAAGCAGGCCAGAGGGTATCTCGAGATAGCTCGTATAGCTAGAGACTTGAAGTAAGGCTCTGAATTTGAAGTTTATTTTGCATTTCAAGAAATTATAGTAAAAAACTTTGAATCCTCAATTTGAAAAAAAAAAAATCATACTGCCCTGGATGCTAGGAATTTGAAGTAAGGCTCCAAATTTGCAGTTTATTTTGCATTTCAAGAAATCTTATGTCCAAATGATGAAGTCCTTATTTTTAAGAAATTTAAAAAAAAAATTGACTTAAATATGAATGTAGCATGTCAAATTGTGTATTTCGAGAACTAGGCATGCTAAGAATTTACAGAAAGGGTCAAAATTTGCAGCTTATTTTGTATTTCAAGAAATAATAATTCCAGATTTTGAAGTTCTCAATTTGATAAAAAATTCATACTGACCTGCCAACTTCACTGCGAAGTTATCAGGTCGGTATGATTTTTTTCATTTTTTTTCAAACTGAGGACTTTTTAATCTGGAATCATAATTTCTTGAAATACAAAATAAACTGCAAATTCGGAGCCTTACTTCAAGTCTCTAGCATGCTTAGTTCTCAAGATACCCTCTGACCTGCTAACTTCGCTGCGAAGTTAAATAAAGGACTTCAAAATTTGGACCCAAAATGTCTTGAAATGCAAAATAAACTGCAATTTTGGAGCCTTACTTCAAGTCTCCAGCATGCTTGGTTCACGGGATACACTATGTGTGCGTTGGTCCCGTTACTCTAGGTGAAAGTTGCCCTGCCAACTTCACAGATGTCGAAATACATTTAAAAGGACGAATTCTTTTATACATAATACGAATTGTTTGTTATTTTGCAAAACTTTCGGGAAAAGTTTTGGAATTGATATTTAAAGATTAAAGACGAATTTGCTAAAATCAGATCTTTTTGTGTAGACTTATTATGGACTGCTTAGAATTTAAGAGCTGTGAGGAGACTCACCTGGACCTGTAATGAAGAGAGAGAAAGCACCTAACTTTGTAGAACTGACTTTACTCAGCCTGACTACCTACCATGACTCTTATTTGCTCTACTGTTTTGTTCCAATTATATGATTAGTACTTACCTACCATATCCATACTAACTATATGCATTCCTTGCTCTTCTATAATTAAACTTACCTTTACTACTTACCTGTGATGTACTTAATTTACCAACTTACCTTTGTTTACTTCCAATACCTACTTACCCTATAACGAAGATGTTCAATTTTTACTTTATAAATACAGGGTGTCCCTTAATTCGTCAATAGTATTTTAGGGCATGATTTTGGGGTATGTTCTAAGAAAAAAATCATTCCACAGAAATGCCGGATTGACACGAATTGCAAAGTTGCCAATATCTCTGCCAAAAAAAATGGTAACATAATGGCAGAAGTATTTTTTTATAATGCGTTCACACGAGTTCAAATAATGGCAGATTTCAAAATACTGGCCATAAAAGAATGAGCAAGTTCATTCCTTTTCAAAAATGGTATAATTTGGAAAATGGCGTCAGTAAAGTGTATACACATAGCCATATTATTGGGAGCATTTTAATGCCAAATTCTCTCTGCCATTTTTTTTTTTTGCAAAAATATTGCCAGTATTTAGAGCGTTTACACGATGAAAAGCAAAATGGCTATCATTTGACAGATTAATGGAATTTTGCCATTCGTGTAAATGCAGCATAAGGGCCTATGTCCAGTTTTGATATTATTTATCAGGGATTTAAGAAAAGTCTTACTTTGGTGTACCCTGACCCATGTTAACTATAATTGCGCTGTTAGTATAAATGATAGAAAATTCTTTTAGGCTTTAAAATTTAGAAGAAATACCAGCTTTTGTAATTGCGTTTAAATAAGTTTGATATCTTGTCTCAATTTTAAGATAATCCAGTTTTTAGCCTGTTAAATGTTTTCCTGCACATGGTAATTTTTTGACTTTGGGGTCAATTTTCTCCATAATATGCGTAATAAACATAACGTTTTACTTTTTTTTTGAAAGACCGTAACAGCAATAAAATACAAATTAATAACAACTTTTGCGAAAAACCCATAGAGTTTATGACAATTTTGAAAAACAACGGCAAGTAAAATTTAATACATGGGTTTTTTTTTTGCTCAAAGGTCGAAAGGCTATGAATACAAAATGATACGTGGGGTTATCGATAATTTTAATTGTATGTGTAAACTAAAACACTTATAACAGGGCCCTATTTCATAAACATTGACAGGTGACAATTTGTAAATGACTTGACAATTGTCTAAATTCTGTCCCATAACATAATTGACAATTTTGTAGAATTGGTAGGGAATTTGCGACAGTTGACAAAATTTCGGGTCATAAAAAAATTGTCATGACAATGAATTGTCAGGGATTTTTTGAAAATTGTCACAAATTTCCTGACAAATTTGTAGTGACAATTTTTTTTATGGAACAGATGTAATTGACAATTATTGTGACAGGCAATTGAGTCTCAGTAGTTAAGTGACAGTTTTGGTAAAAAAATTATATTATTATGTTTTTAAGTGAAAGTGATAATGAATTTGATGTGCAACTTCGCGAAGTACGCCTCGATTTTTTAAAGAAAGAATTAACAATGATTTTGCTGCATTAAGTGATTTTCAATTTAATGAAAAATTTCGCGTTTGCAAAAGTACAGAGGAATATATTTTGTTAAAGATCGGTCGACACCTCCAGCATCCCACAAAAAGAAATCATGCCCTTGATACTAAAACCCAACTTCTATGTGCATTACATTGGCTTGGAAGTGGAACTCAGTATACCATGTTGTTGCCGATGGACAGCAACTTTAGTACACTTATTTTGAGAATGTTATTCTCGATTTTTAACATAACTTAATTTGTTTTTATTCTGTTTTATGCAATTCACTTTTTAATAATAAAACACGATTTTGCAAAGTGTGACATTTTAAAATTGAAAGAGTGCCAGCGTACTATTTCTTCTATCTACGAGTAACATCGAACAAAATTGAGGTCCGTCAGGCTGCGTTGTCCACAACGGAAATTACAAATTCGAATGATGCAGGAATTAAGCGCTTTTTTGGAGCTAATTTAGTACCCCAATCCGGGCGGAGCACTTAAATGCCTTCCCACTGAAAACCGTGGACGACCCAGCTTGACTTCAAGCTGCGTCGTCCACACCTATAAATACAAACATTCTCAAAATTTCCGCTGTGGACGACGGACGCAGCTTGACGAACCAAAATTGAAACAAAATGCAAAGGTTTTGTTCCATATTTCATCGTTTTTAGATCATAAAACATTTCAGGATTATACAATGAAGTTGTCACGACAAATATGTCAGTAAGTATAGGTAAATATGACAATGACAAAATTGTCACGACAAATGTGTCAGTATAAGACATATTCATTGTATTTTTCTGACAAATTTTTCACCTGTCAATATTTTATGAAATACAGATTTGTCAGAAAAGGGTGACAAATTTGTAGAATTGTCACCTGTCAATTTTTATGAAATAGGGCCCAGGTGGTTATAAGAGTACTTTTTGGTTTTGTATGCATGCCTTAGCCCGTTTCCGTATTTCATTGGTATTGATACTAATGATACTAGCTACTGCCACATTTCTGAGGACGCTTTGAGAATGCGCTAATTCTAATTCACTTAAAGTTGCTATTTTGGTTGAATAAAAGATTTATTTCATTCTTCCCCATTCAAAAACATCCAATTAGGGTCAGGAGGTCTTGCAGCCATTGAACTGCTCTTACTTTTTCCTATCCAACGATTACCGCTTACTCTTCATCTTGTGAATTTTTAACCTCCCGAGCAAAGTGGGCTGAAGCACCATCAACTTAGAAATAAGATGAAGCTAGTTGAACCTATGGGATGTCCTCCAATAGTTCTGATAAATCATTTTGCAACAACAGCCGATAGATTGAAGAATTGAACTTAAGTGACTACTAAAACTAGCATGTATTCAAACCAAGGAATGTCAAAGTGCACCCGTTATAACTGTTTTAGTAAAAAACATTATCTAAAAAAAATTAAATTAAATAAAAAAATTATCTAAATCCACACAAATAATTTTTATTCATAGCTTTTCAAGCTTAAAGCTAAAAAAACATTTTTTTTTTAAATTCCACCTGCCGCTGGTTTTCCAAAATATCATAAAATCTATGGGTTTTTCGACAAAAATGTCATTGATTTTTATTTTTATTATTGTTACGTTCATTCAAAAAAAATAGTAAAACGTTATGTTTATTACGCATTTTATGGAGACAATTAACCCCAAAGTCAAAAAACTAGCATGGACAGTAAAAATGGAACAGGCTTAAAACTGAATATCATAAACTGAATATCATAAGCAAAGGCTGGCATTTTTTCTAAAACAAGGGCCCAAACGATGTTTCTATCGTTAGTACTAACAGTGCAATTACCGTTAAATCCCCGATAAATGATATAAAAATTGGAGATATGCCGTTACCGTAGAACGATTTTTTTCTTGGTATATACCCCAGAATCATGCACTAAAATACTATTGACAAATTAGGGGACACCCTGTATACTTAAAATATTAATATTTTGTAAATATTTACACTTCCACACATACTTACTTTTACTTTTGAGGAATGCAACGATAGATAAAAGACACGTGTTCTCAAATTTTTGGATATGACTTCATATTGTGAAGATGAGAATACAAATCAGCTGGGCAGTAAACGCCAAACTTTTGTCAGGCGAAAATATTTGATTTTACAAATAATATTCTCGAAATACTCGCAGACACATACTTTTGTATGATCCAACGAATGATTTCATAAATCTGAAAATTTTTGTTTTACACCATAAAAGGTTTAAGGTATATACGAATTTCACTATGAGATCATTTTGGTGGCAAGGATAGACGTGTCACATAAGTACTTACGTTTAACTTAAATACTTATGATTCGTTACAGGAAATTGGCCGAAGTCACAAAAATATAAACATTTCTATTGTAAGTAATTTATAATATTCACTCAAACAATTTTAACGCGATAGTAGTAAATATTTATAATTATAATAATAACGTTTGCCAATATTGACTTAATTAATAAATATAACAAAAAAATGTGGTTAATTTTCAATTCATTAACTATTAACTCACTCAATTTTTAATTTGATTCTTATTAGTATTGATGCATTGAGCTTAAACTTCTTTTCAATAATTACCCGCGCAGAAAAACAATCTAGTTTTCGACAAGTCACTAGAGCGTTTTACATAGACTCTGGCAAGGGGCTAGCAAGGGTAGACAAAGGCTAGAACAAGGGCCTTGGGGATTATGAATCCTTTTGCCTTGGCAGGCAAAAAAAAGGTTGGCTTATCAGGAACTTGATCCTGGTATATTCTGCTTATCAGTCGAATGCGCTACCCAGTTTGTTAATTCGCTAAACGAAAAATTCAATGACGAAAGTAAATAAGAATTATATGACTGCTACGTCGGCTATTAGGTCTTGTGTTTATTTTTATTTGTTTAAAAATTTAATCAAATGCGACGTTTCGAGTGTGAGTACACTCTTGTTCAGGCCTGTCAAAATTTAATTTTTAATACAAAAATCATTTATATATGGATAAGTTTCTTAATCTAATGTTTCATACCATATATTGCATACAAAATACATATTGCGTAACAAATACATACAAACAGAACACCTATGAACAGATTTTTTGTTTTAACTTGTCCGACTTTTCTCACAAAAATCTGTGCTGTTCTGATCTGACTATCTGATGTCCGTGTGCTATGAAAAAGAAGACACAGGTAAGAGAGAAAAACGTGTAGTATAATACTGAAATTGCATTGCATACAGCTTATAAAATTGTTGTTTTTGGTGTATAAGAGACATTCCTGATGGGGTACCGAAACATGTCAAACTAGTTTTTACTAGGGATGGCCTCACGATTGTTTGAAAAATTTCTCACGTCTTAATTTTTGGTACTGCAATCCAGCAGGGGCTTGCAAAGTATCTCACAAGTTTGCCTCGTCAAGATTTTCCCAATTGAAAAATTACTAGAGCATTGCTCTAGTAATATAATATCGACCCTAAATTCACCTACCATTACGAAAAAACAAACGTTAAAAACCAAATCAGACAGTTATCTATGCTGATATTGAGTTTGGGCCCCAATAAAACTTCACAATACAAAACACTACCAGTGTTATGCCTTAGTAGTATGTATTGATCCGCCCCTGGAAACCCAAAACCAATATCCGCAATTTGTCTGATTTACTTCGACTCAATCAATTACATACATTATATGAGATGTATGTAATGACTAAGCCGAAAGCAATGTGAATGATGAGGGAAGGAGAGATAAGGAAAATTTACCGCTTGCTGATTTTAGTTTTGTGGAGCATCAGGTTCATGGGCATGGTGCACTTTTGTTGTTGTTTTTGTACACAAGCACAAGCACTGGCACTGACACTGGCACTTTCTTTTTATTGCAATTTTTTTTGTGTATTTTATTATTTTAATAGGCTATTGATTTTGATTAGGCAGGGATTTATCGATTTATTATTAAAATTTCAAACTGATAAAGGTGATGGTATATGGACAGGGGTTGGTTTAATATTTTTTTTTTTTTTTTTTTTTTAATTTATTTGTTGGGGTATTGGCCGCGGTAAAGTTTTCAACTTCCGACACGTCTGGTCGCGGTGGGATGCGATTCGGTATTCCAATAAACACTTTTTTCAAATAATCATACAATACACTTTATAAAAACTAAGTTTAAACCACAGTACACATATATGTATCTTAAGTTTAAACATCTATTCAATTTACTAATGTATTTTGAGACAATTTTTTATATATATAAATTTCAAGTCTCAAATCAAATAAAAATTAAAAAATATTTCTTTTTTTTCAGAATTTTTTCGCAGCTTAGACGACAAATAACAACTTTAATGGCAAATAAATACATTGAGTCTGAAAAGATATGGTGTGCTCCATCTCTAGAACTCAATTATCCCAACATTGGTATTGGGCATGCGATCCTGGAAAAATTGAAAGAAACTGATGCCCAAAAAGTGTTGGAAGTTCACCATGAATCTAAGGCTACACTTACAGCCGGACAAATCCGCCATCGGACAATCACAGTTGCACAGAATTTTATGCGACTCGGTGTGAAGAAGGGGGATATTGTTATTGTGTTTTCCAGATCAAATATAAAAATTACACCCATAACTTTTGCCTTATACACTATTGGAGCGCCTATAAATTTCTTTTACTTAGATTTAAAAGAAGGTAAGTAAGTGTAAGCCTTGAGAACATTCAATATATTAAAGTGGATCTTTCAGATGACATGAAGTATTATTTTGAAAAACTGGACCCCACTGCTATTATTTATGAGGAAGAATTCAAAAATGAAATATTCCAAGCCCTTGAAAAACTAAAGCTTTCAAACCTTAAACACATTCTTAGCTTAGACTCAGACACTGAATCTGTTGACGAAGTTTTATTTAAGTCAAGAAATGATATTGAGAGTTTCCAACCTCCTGATATTGGAGAACCAAAAGAACTTCCTGCTCTTCTGACTTTTACTCCTGGTCACACAGGAAGACCAAAGATTGCTATGCACTCTCATTCAATGGTGCTACTGGGACTTTACAACAAATGGTGGCATATGGATCCTAAAAGTGTTGTTTGCGTGTTATCGGATCTTCGTTCGATATGCCAAGTGGAGATTATGCTGCAACCGGTCTTTTTTGACGTAAAACGCATATACACGTCAAGATTTGAAAAAAACTGTGACGATGCTTATGAATATGAATTACTATATATGAATAAAGTTACTCATTTTTGTACGGGTTCTGAACATCTTCTTCGCACACTTCAATACGTCGAAAAGTCCGGTAACTCTTCAAAACTTAATCAATTGCGAACGGTTTTGGTGGGCGCTGAAATTGTCCCCCAATCATTCATCGAATATGCGGCAAAGATTTTACCAAATTGTAAGATTATCACTTGTTATGAAATGACCGAATTGCATGGAATCATATCATCTAATGAAAAAGTCTCTCGCAAAAATGTTAATGGAGGTATTCTAGCAAATGGATATGTTTTGAAAGTCATTGATCAAGACGGTAATCATTTAGGCCCGAATGAAAAAGGTCGTCTGTGCTTGAAGTCTAAGGTTCCAATTATAGGATACTTTAAAAATGATGCGGCAAATAAGGCACATTTTAAGGGAGACGGATGGTTCACAACAGAAGAATACGGTTACATGGATTCAGATCATTTGCTTAATGTTGTAATAAGATACAATTATCTTTTGCGCCATAATGGACAGCTTGTGAGTATTGGAAAAGATTTATGTTTGGATACATTTTTTTAAGTTTTCTTCTATTTAGATTGATCCTACTGAGATTGAAAACATCGTCAATAATCATCCAAATGTTTCAATATCTGCTCTCGTTGGATATCAAGATCCAGAAAATAAAGATTCTGAAATAGGAACTATGTTTATCTTTCGAAATGAGACAAAGTGTGATGGGATTGAAGATGAGCTACTACTTTTATTGAGAAAATATCTCACAAACGAGCAAGCTAAGCTTGTTCGATTTCTGAAAATTTTTGATAAGGTTTCAATGAGTAACATTGCAAAAGTTGATCGAACAGCTTTAAATGAATTTGCTGCAAAGGAATCAAAAACGTTTTTAAAATTGAAATTTTAGATTTTGAAAAATAAAGAATGAATAAAATGTACCTAAGTATCTATTGCGTAACATTTTGAAGGTCTTAGACGAGCTTTTAATAAATCAAAGATTTGGTATTCAATTTTAAACACACTTTAGTATATATAATATTATGTTCCTTCTTTAACCCAGGTATCAGGTATAAATCTCAAACTTTTGAAAAGTTTTTTAGTAACTGTTATTATTTGTCATCTTCTTCTTCTTATATATAAAAATGGATATTTATATGTTTGTAAATATGTTATAGACATGGGCGTATACAGCTTAAGTTCTTGGGGGGGGGGGGGGGTCATGCCAACAAAAATAACACAAACTAATATTTGTTAAAAGTCAAGTGCCTTATATATTTTGTTTTAATATTTTACTGTGCGTAGCTATATAAAAGAAAAGGAAACAAATCTTAATTAACTATACTAAAGGGTTTTCCAATAGGGACGGGTTGATTTTGAAAGCTCGTGGCGGCCATATTGTTTCTTTTCCTTTCGGTCAAAATATCGTCTTTTAATCAGTTACTACAGACAAATCATCATGGTGAGTTACAGAGTCGAGCAACACGTGCAAATGATGTTTTAGAGCAGTTAGAAGTTTATCCCAATTTCGGTCGAAAAATCACCTTTAGCGATGAGGCCCATCTTTGGATGAATCGGTACGTGAATAAGCAAAATTGACGGACTTGGGACGACACTCATCCACGCGAGATTCATGAGGTTCCAATGCATCCAAATAAAGTTACGGTTTTGTGTGGATTTTGGGCTGGATGCCTGGAGGCCTCATCGTTCCGTACTTCTTCGAAAATGATGCTGGCCAGGCCATCACCGTCAACGGCGATCGTTATAGGTCGATGATCACTAACTTCTTGTGGCCTAAATTGGATGATATGGAAACTGAAGATATATGGTTTCAACAGAATGGCGCTACGTGCCACACAACTTAAGACACAATCAATATTCTGCACGAGCGGTTTCATGGCATAGTTACCTCGCGCCGAGGCGACGTGAATTGACCACCAAGATCGTGTGATTTGACCCCTTTTGACTTTTTCTTGTAGGGCTTTCTTAAGTCGTGGGTCTATGCGAATAAGCTGCAAACCATCTCGACCCTCAAAGACAACATAATCGATGCCATCGGTCAAATTCAGCCTGATTTATGCGCCAAAGTCATCGAAAACTGGACCTTTCGAATCCGCGCCACCCAGTGAAGCCGGGGCGGCCATTTAAACGATGTTATATAACTATAATAGGGCTCTCAAATAAAGATAAAACCTTATTGATATCTTATTTTATTCAATTTTAAAATCGACCCGCCCTTAATGGGAAACCCTATATTACAATACCTTTGTTAAAAATAAGTTAAAATAATTTAAAATCGTTCATATCCTGGAAAAATATATAGTACCTTAACTTATTTAATTTCAAGACAGTTAAGAATCAAAAGTCGGCGCGAATTAGCAGACTACGAATGTAATACTAAATTTTCACTACGCCAAGTTAGGCAATTTCGTTGAAAATATATATTTCGAACTGCCAAAGCCAATTCAAAATGAAATGAGCTACCTATACAAAAAAATAACAAATTTAAGACGAAAACACTTTTTTGGTATTTGCAAAGTTACCTCATTTTTGGTTCGAAAGAAAATTAAAATAAACAACTGAGTCGAACGAACCTTTATTAGCTGGATCAGTGACCGCGCTATTCGTTTTTATTCCTGACTGTTACATATTTTATTTCGGTCGGCCTCAGCAACAGCATACAGCAATCTCCAGTTGCCTGAACAAAAAAAAATCGGTTTAGCTAGCTGTCAAAATACTGAGGAAAAAAATTTTTTGATTCGCTTGATCATTTGTTTTGAATTTTATTCAGAATTTATTTTAATCCTATCAAAGTTTTTATTTCAGCGAATTGAAGTTGCAGGAAAAATTAGTAAAAAAGCACTGTTTTCTGTTTCTTAATTTTAGTAAATAGATATAAATATTCACTACTGAAAATGAAAACAATAGCTCTGATTTTCAAAAATGACCACTTGTGTAAATGGCTCCTTTTACAATTGTGGAAAAACTTAAATACATTACATATTCGTATTATAATTGAATACAA
Source organism: Melangyna quadrimaculata (assembly GCA_949320155.1). Lineage (NCBI taxonomy): Eukaryota > Metazoa > Arthropoda > Insecta > Diptera > Syrphidae > Melangyna > Melangyna quadrimaculata. The sequence continues at coordinate 146,451,468 of OX439485.1, read as the reverse complement.
AGATTCGTTTTCGTTGCGTTTCGAGAAAAGTGTGAACAAAGTTCACGAGTGATTTTGATATGCCTCTGATTTGAAAAAAATGTATGTCTCTAAGACTGCCACCGATGGAAAAGTGAAAGGCACCTTACAAAATAAATATGTACATCAAATATACCTAATCTTTTTATCTTTCTTACCAGTAAGCCTTTCTGATAAAAATAATGGACAAAGTTGTTAAATTCTACGAGCCTAGTCGCTTTTCGTCAATAATTCCATCCGACTGGTCAAACGGTTCACCGCAAGGAGTTCCAAAAAATCTCCTTTACCATAGCTATTGGCTTTTGCATTATGGGATTCAGAGGTTACTTTGTAAAAGTAATCCACAACCAAATCAATAACAATATTGTTCGATCGAAAATGTTGAATAAGTGCAAACAAAATCATTTCATAACAGGTTTTCATCATAGTTTTATATATTTATGTCTTTTATCGTTAACATTAATATTTTTTGGTTAGAATAACTATAAATCGAAAGTTATCACTTTCTTTATTTTAAAAATAATCTGTCATACAGAAATCAATCAAAACAATTTATGTATGTGATCTATAATGTGTTTTAAGATTTTATTTTCAGAAAAAACTTTACTGAGTGAAAATTTGGTAACAACTCCGCACTTTGATTTCTGTTTGGTTTAACAGGTTTTGGCTGTCATCTCAAAACGGAAACTAGTCTATGCATATATTTTAAGAATTGTATGTTTTATCATAATATGAGAAGTTTGTTGTTATGTTAAATTTGAGGTACGAGGAAGAAAATCAAAGTATCATCGATTGACTACAAAATAACGTAGTTATTCCATTGCCATGAAAATTAAATTTCTTATTGAATTGAAGTTACCAACATTCAAATTCTCTATTGAATTATAAAATTAACAATCGAAAAGCCCACTAGCTTTCTAAGTAACCAACTTTCTTTTTTTTTTCTATGTGGTTACTAAATAATTATTTCAGATCAACAAAATAATCTTGAGTTCTCTCTGGACATGACCCCGTGACTCCCCCCTGTATACGCCGTTGGTTATAGACTCAGAAACTACCCAACCAATTGAACCCAAATTTTTAGGATATATTTGATGTACCTAAGTCCGAGCGTGTTCCTGTGAAGTTTGGTTGAAATCGGTCTAGCAATTTGTCAGCAAGGAGCAAAAATGCGTTCTGGAAGGGGTAACTTGAGCAAAATCGAATCAAATTAAATAGAAAAATGTGTTTTATCGGTTATATGAAGGTTCTTAACTGTAGTAGCCCGTAGCGTAATGGTTAGTGCGTTCGACTGTCACGCTGGAGGTCTGGGATCGCTTCCCAGCCTCGTTAACCTAAAAAACTAAAAAGTTTTTTTTTCAGGCCTATTGCCTCTTGCGAGGAATTGACAAATCCTCCAAGAGTATCACTTGTCACGAATAAGTGCTTCTCGTCTAGCCGTTCGGATTCGGCATAAAATTGTAGGTCCCTTCCATTCCTGTCGAAAGGCGCACACAGGAATGGTTGCGAGTTGTTAGTCACTAGGCCCTGGTTCTTCATGAGCCGTTGTGCCACCCGATTTTTTTTTTTTTTTTTTAGAAGGTTCTTAAAGGACAGGCTCAGGTTCAAATATTTTTTTTCGTAACAAGGAGTAGCGGTTCAAGTTACAATTGCAGTTGCATTTAACAATAACTCATACTGACATTTCAGAATAATAGTGCTCAGGCTCACTTATGTATGTTCATTGGCTTAACACAAATAGAGCGGGAGTTGAAATTGTAGCAATTGCAGTTGCATTTATAGATGCAGTTCAAGTTGGAATACATTAAATTGATTTAAAAAAAAAACATTTTAATGTATTTTTAACCCGCCAACGTTGACCAATATGTCTGAGAGACCGCGTGTTTTTAAAAATTTGAATAACTTTATCCCCCGTCATCGATTTTTGTCGTGATTTCGAATAGCTGCCGCATTTAACGTCCCCCATCCTCGGTTCACGCTAAAACGGCTAAACACGATTACGTTAAGTATTTTTGGTACTAACCCGGTGCGTGAGACCGGGTGTCACCGATTATGTAAGTCAAATAGTCCATAGTTGAATTACATATAAATATTATATACATTTCGATAATGCCAGTTTTTGTATATTTTATGAAAGTTCCTAGTGCCAAAAGACTAACAGAACTGATTTTATTACATGAATATGCGATATTTTATTTTTTTCTTAATTAAAAAAAAAAAAAATATGTTTTCAAAACTGTTTTTTGTAATGATCTACGCCAAAATTTGTATGGATTATTAATAGTGAAAAAATGAGTCTGGGGACGAGCCACACTAGTAACTTCCCATTGGTGCAATTGAAAACCATATACATGTGTACATATTTACTTAAGTGGTGGTTGGTAAAGTATGAATTATATAATTTTATATTTTATAGTGTAATAGCTTTGGGTTTTTGGATAATCAGTATAAAGGTAGGTATGGATATAGAGATACAGGACAAAATGTGACATTACCTATATCTATATTTTGTACTTTAGCTATTTATAATAGTAATTTTTTTTTATTTTTTTGTAAACAGCTTACAAAATTCTAAGAATCTAACTTATAAAACTATTTTTCCTAACTCTTCTCGAAATCTAAGAAAGATAGGATCGGACCAGGAACAAATTAATTCATGAAATTTTATTTCTGGTATCGACGCAGAATTTTATCCTCAACAACAAATCCAAAGCCCCCCGAAATCCCCGCATTGGCTTTTTGTATAGGCGCATTTTAAGAGGCGGAGAGGGGAGGGAGGCGGGAGTTTGTTAAGCTGAAAAATTTGTTGTAATACAATCTAATTATATGACACATGTTTTTAGGGTGCTGATTCTAAAGAGACCAAAACTGAAAAGATACATGTCTCCTGTGGAAAGTTAATGTCATTTTTATGGAATGATCACTTTTTTTTAAAGTACAACAAGTAATATATTACCCAAAACCATTTTAAAATAATGGGATTTTAATGAAATTTGGTATAAATGTTTCATTTGGCATGTTTACTAGATTCAAAAGAGTTCCCAAAAATATCTGTGGTGAAAGGGTGTTTTTTTTTTGAGGGCGAGATGTTAGTGCGTTATTTTTACCATAACATCTATGAATAAGTTTTGGCACTGATGAAATTTGCTAAAAATATTAAATATTTCTAAGTTTCAAAAGAGTCCATTAATATAACTTAATCCAAACATTTTTTTAGAGAGTTTATGTTTGACCTGCCCTATACGGGGCAAACTGTTAGCTCTTACGAAAAATTGTATTTTCGTGTAATCGAGATAGTACATATGACATATGATATATGATTTAAAGGTAGTTTTTAACGCCAAATCTAATAAAAGAAAAACCAATATGATACAAGCACCCTAAAAAAAGTTAGATTAATTTTGAAACAGAAATGACTGTTTTTTCGGTTAAGCAGGTCAAACATTACACCCCCAAAAAACACACTTCGACCTTAGATATTTGTACGGACTCTTTTGATCCTTGGGTGCCAATATAAATTTAATATTTTTAGCAAAGTTATGGTAATAACAACTCACTTGCATCTCTCCGTCAAAAAAACACCTTTTAACCATAGATATTTTTGGGGACTCTTTTGAATCTAGTAAACATGCCAAATGAAATATTTATACCAAATTTCATTAAAATCCCATTATATATTACTTGTTGTATTTAAAAAAAGTGATCATTCCATAAAAATGACATTAACTTTCCACAGAATACATGTATCTTTTTAGTTTTGGTCTCTTTAGAATCAGCGTTGAAAAGCACCCTAAAAACATGTGTCATATGATTAGATTGTATTACAACAAATTTTTCAGCTTGACAAACTCCCACCTCCCTCCCCTCTCCACCTCTTAAAATGCGTCTACACAAAAAGTCAATTCAGGGATTTTGGAGGACTTTGGATATGTTGTTTAGGATAAAATTCTGCGTCGATACCAGCAATAAAATTTCACGAATTAATTTGTCCCCGATTGCCCATATTAAATTTCCTATCTTTCCTAGACTATCGGTATGGAGGTATTAATTATTTAAGCCAATTATTTCAAAGCGATTTTGAGTGTAAGAATTTTTCGAATTAAAACATTTTTGAAAAGTTTTTTCTTGCAACATTTTGATTTTTAGCTTTTTGAAGGGTGGTTTTAAAAATTTCAAAATTACACAACATTTATATTTTTGGTAGAAATTTGAAATCGATATCATTGTTTGCTTTTCAAAATATTTGAGTTGAAAAACATTTGTTAAGAATTTTTAATAGTTTTTGTTCGAGTTTTTTTGCCCTAAAAAAAAACTGTTTATTGAATTAAAAAAAAAAAATTATCAGTTGTTCACTACGTCATTATATGTAAACAAAAAATAGATTGGGTTCGGAATCATTTTTTGTTCTTGAAACATTTGAGACGAAAATTATTTTTCAACTGTTTTTCTTAGTTTAAAAAAAAAGTGTCTGTTGATTTTTTTTTTAATATTTACCAATTTGGTATTGTGTAATTATGTGTAAATTAAAATTAGTCTGAAATGAATATCTTATTCCGTTCTCGAGATGTTCCAGATAAATGACATTTTAAAGCTCCTTTTTAAATTGCTGTAGTAAAAAAAATGGTTCATTGAATTTGTTAGAAAACCTTTTTAGCACGTTATGACAATATTATCTGTAAAATAAAATGTATCATTATTCATTCTCGACGTTCGTACATACACACATACAGACATCTAGCTAAAAACGACGAATTCTGATTCTAGAGACCTCAAAACGTGAAGATATGTCAAAATTTTCAAGTCGACAAATCGCACCAATTACAATAACTTCCAATGGGAAGTTAATAAATGAGCTAAGATAGATGAAATATCTTTGTTTAAATGTCAAAGAGCATATAATAAACAAAAACATAACTATCAATAACACTATTTGAAAAATCTTAAGTTGGAAACCCCGGTGCGTGAGACCGGCGGTGTCACCAATGATCTAAGTCTAATTGACGTCACCGGTGGCGGGTACCAAAATTATCATCTCAATAATTAATTGCAGTAAGAGTTGCAGTTGCATTTGCATAACTAGATAATTAAAAGTTATTTTATCGTGAAAAAAGCTTAAAAAAAAAGTAGACAGGACATCTAAACAACTACATAGAATGATTTGAAAATTTGTAAAATAATTACTTATGACCCCGCGAGAAAGCCTGGATTTAATAATGAGCTTTTCTTCTTCATTTAACCGGTGCGGCGATTTTCATGATCTCAAGGGGGGGCCACAACTCTCCCACTCAACTGTTCCACTTGTGGGGTTCACCGGGTTGACCTGAGGCCAACTAAATGCAGGCGTCGTTGGGTTCTCATGGCATCTTCTTTGTACATGACAGTACCAGCTTAGTTGGTCATTCTGTATTTTGTCCAAGATGGTATTTTTGACGTGTAGGCTTCCTCGGATTCTATTGCTCCTTATTCGATCAAGCTTTGTCACTCCTGCTGTCATGCGAAGCATCTTCATTTCAGATGCCGTCAATTTACTTTCATACGTCTTGTACATTGTCCAACACTGTGAACCGTATGTAAGCGCTGGACGAACAACTGCCGTGTAGAGCTTTCCTTTCAGCGTAGGGGGCATTTTTCTATCACAGAAGATGGCAGAGTGTTTCCGCTTACGCGATGTTTGATGTCGTCATCACAAGATCCATCGCTATTGATCATTGATCCAAGATATTAAAACTTTTCGCACTTGAGAAGCACTGTTCCATTCAAATAGATGTCCGGAATAGGCATGTGTGGATCAGAAAATGGACAACATAGGTATTCAGCCTTTTTCGCGCTAATGCAGTATCCATTTCCCTCCAGAATATCCACCTATACATCAAGTGCTCGTTGCAAGGATACAGGATCTTCACTTGTGATGGCTCCATATGCAGCAAAGAATAACTGATTCACTTAGGGGTTCGTCACCTTATCCTCAAGCTGAAAGTCAAGGACAGTAATAAAAAGCAAAGGACTCAAGACGCTTCCCTAGTGCACACCTACTCTAATTGGGAACTCTTCGGTGATTCCTGCGGGGCATCTTACCTTTGTTTTAAGTTGCTCATACATGTCCATGACAGTGGCGATTCCTGGTCCTTAGTATTGGTTTAGCTACGTGGTCTAGGGAAGTTTAATTAAAAAAAAAAATCATATTTTCAGTTGGCACTGATTTTTGTACACGTACTTGGAAGCCTTAACTATCATAAAATATAGTTACAATATTTATATCTTTTTTTAAGCAACTTTGGTAGCGAATTTAAAAGTTTCGAAAATGCTCACGAAACTACATATTTACATGCCAAGTTAACAATTTTCGGAAGTTTTAAAATCGATACCAAAGTACAAAAAAAAAAATATACAAATATCATAACTATATTTGATCATAGTTAAGGGTTCCAAGTACGTGACAAAAAAATCAGTGCCCACTTAAGTGTCCTACTTTGACCACAGCAGTGATGCAAACATTGCTTGTTGCACTTATTTAACATCATGTTTCTTGCCAAAACTATTTGACCAATTTGGATCGAATTTTTGAATTTCATCTTGTAATACTCTAGAATATTTGATTACAAATTTTAAGCACAATTGGACAATTTTTGACCTATTTTGTGATTGCTTCAAAATTACTTATTTTTCTGAATTTTTTTTAATTCATGGTTAGATAGCAAGACAAATATAACATGCATGAATTTAAAACTGATGTGGTCTTGTAGAAAATTGTATAATAAATAAGTTTATAGTGGACGGTTTTTCCCTTAGTTGCATATTTCCAAAGTTATAAAGGAAAATTTCGGAAAAAACGGGATGAACTTTGCGTTTTGTTCACTGTTGCATTTTTCCTGCAGCGACCACAGGTTTTTCGAAGTTGCAAACTTAGATACAGACTACTTTAACATACCCCAACAACATATCAAAATTGCAGAGCTACATCGCGCTTTGCCAATTGAGCACTTTTTTTGGAAGTAAGTAGGTACCTGGAGCTGCTTGCATACCTGATGTATCGTGCTTTATCGCATCATACTAACGCTTACGCTTTCATTTGTTTATCTGGGCTTTGCTTAGGACATGTGTAGTAAAACACTCTTGTATTTTAGATTGTATGGTATTTGTGCTTGTATTTGTATTTTGAATAGATATTATTAAAAATTGTATGTAATTTGGTAGCGCGGATGTTGTAAGCTTTCAAGGAAGACTTGTTGTATGAGAGTTTTGTGTTGTGTACTGTGGTAGAACAATGTGGGTAGGTTAGGTATGTATCTATTTTTTTTTTTTTTTTCATTATTATATCAATGCTCTTTGTAGGGAATTTAGTTTTGCTATTGTAACGCTGAGGCAGATAGGAAGATGGGAGTTTTGTGTTGTGTGAAGGAAAATATGATTTGAAAATAGGTAGGTAGGTGGGTAGTTTTTTTGTGTTTATGGTATTGATTATTGCAATTAATTCATTATCATTATTTCAACATTACATTATATACCTAAGTTATTCATTTAAATTCTTGGTTTAGCGGCGATAAACCTGCTAACTGAGAGGAATCGCCACTGGTCCATGACCATCCGCACGTAGACTTTCGGAACTCCTCGTTGCCTAAGTATAGGCCATATCAAATCTCAAGGCTGTCTGTCGAATGCTTTTTCAAAATCAACCATCAATATAATATGTAAATCTCTCGAGGAATCCCTATGTTTTTCCATTCTGATTCTTATACTTTGAATAGCATCTGTGGTTGATTTACCCGAAACAAACCCGCACTGGTCGTCAGATAGCGTAACGACTATTGGCACCCCTAAGGAAATTTCAACTTTGATCAACTATAACATTTTTATTTGTAGAGTAATTTGGTTATGTTGTATACTAGAGTATACTTTATTAAATTCCGCGTTGATTAAGTTTTATAAATAAAGATTTAATTATTTGAAATATATTCATAATGCCAATTTAAAAAAAGCTTACGAAAAACTACATTTATTGGCACCCTGATATAGTTATTGGTACCCAGGAACTACAGTTATTAGCTTTTTTTAAAATACACGAACATGTGTTTTAATCAAAGGTTTATAATTTCAATTTTATGATTTAAGACCACTTTATTTTAAATAAAAAAAAAAAAATATAAAGTTAATAAATAAATATACAGGGTGTCCCACAGTCACCGGCCTAGACGAAAATTATGGTTTTTTGAAGTCATTTAAAGACGAAGAGTTAATTTTCTCGTTTTTTCTACCTTTTCGACTTATAACAGTTTTTATTATTTATGGTCTCTTTTATTTTAACTGGATTTAACTTTGCCCAGCTTTTTTTTTTTTATAAATTAACGCGCACTCAAGGGATTATGACTACCCTTTAAATGTTGGTTTAACGGTAGGAGAAACCGATGTATATTCATCTTAAATGTCTGTGCATTGAAATGGGGAGGAAAAATAGAGTCGGTTAAGGAATTCCACATTCGTGTCGTACGGCTAAACAATGAATTTCTGTACGTTCGAATTTTGACTCAGGAGTATACTGATGAGCATTCCCAGCGGCACGAGTAATAAGGTGAAATTTTTTTATGGGGGAATGTAACTCGCTGTTTCACAAGAACATTGTTTAAAGAAGTAATGATAAAACAATGATAGGCAAGAGACGTTTCGACGATGTTCCAACGAAACAATAATTGTTTCGGAAATAGCTCTGTCACCTATCAGCCTTAAAGCTCTTTTCTGGATTCTGTATTGTAGGTGCACAAATGTTTTTGATGCTCCAGACCAGATATGAGAATTGTATTCTAGCTTAGGACATATGTAAGCCTTGTAAATTGTGGCCAGATCAGCCGGGGGAATGAAAGTTTTTACATCGTTTCCGCCATCCATGATGAACAATGGCATAGGGGGAATATTCCGCTTTAAAGACAAAAAACAGCTCTGGGTTTAATAAGTATTGAATTCAGGACGATTATAAATACACCAATTAACGATGCTATTTAGGTCGGAATCTTATGAGCTCAACATATATTGCCGTTGCAATTCCACATTCGAAGAATAAGAAATTTAATCAGGAAATGAATATGAAAAGCTAAGGGTGCTATCATCAGCAAAACAGTTAAGTGGATTAGCGGTTTTGGAAAAAAGATTGTTAGACTATACAATAAATACTTACTTTACATACATTACTGTCTCATGTCTACACACTATCCCATCTCTCTTTATTATGTATGTATTATAACTTGAACAATGTTTAACTTTTGCTGAATTCCAATACTCTTACTTTAATGATATAATATGTACATACTTATTTTGTATAAGAACATGAAGTTGTACTAAAGAAAGTCAGTCCTGTATCCTGTTTGTATCCAGCTACGTGCAGTTTCATTTTTACTCTACAAAGGTTATGGGCCCAGTCCTTTTTTTTTTGCGAGCCGGTAACACTATATAAAATCAATCATGAGTTCGTTCTTAAATATCGATAAACTCGACGGGCAGAACTACGATGGTTGGAAAATCCAAATGCGAAGTGTACTCATCCACACTGACCTTTGGTCGTATGTCAGCGGAATCATAGCAAGGGAATCTCAAACTGTGGCGCAACAACCAGCTTGGACGTTGAAAGGCGAGAAGGTCCTTGCAACGATCTTTCTATGCGTTAAAACATCACAGCTGAACCACATTCGTAGTTGTAAGACTTCGGAGGACGCTTGGGATAAGCTTGAAGCCCTACATCAGCCTACTGGTCACGCAAGAAAAGTAACTTTATATAGAAATCTTTTATCGTTTAAAATGACGGAAGATCAGGAGATTTCGGAGCACATGGACTCATTCCTGGATGTGGTTGAAAAATTAAAAGAGATAGAATGTAGATCTGAAAAAAGAGCTTTTGTCTATCATCCATTTGTCTAGCCTGCCAAAGTCTTTTGAAAACTTCGTGGTAGCGATAGAGAACTTCCAAACCTAGCTAACTTAAAAATAAATTTGCCAGAAGAGGGACAGAGAAGAGATAGAGACAAGAAGGAATCAAACGCGGAAATGGCGTTTTTGGCTAATGTTAGACGTAAGCAACCGAACTTCGTCCAACGGCAAACAGGACAGCAGAATAAGCCACGCGGCAACAATGCGGCTAGAGTGAGATGCTTCAGATGCAAGGAAAAGGGACATTTTTCTTCTCAATGCAGCGAACGAGAAAAAGTTTTTTCTAAGCAAACGACTTCCTTTGCATTATTAAATTTAATAAATTCTGATGGACTAAAAAGATACACCTGGATTTTAGATAGTGGCGCAACATCGCATTTGTGTTGTGAAAAAAAAGCGGTTTATTTTTTAACATTTATTGATGACAAATCAAGAAAGATCTCCATTGAATTTCTGAAGACTAAATCTGAAGTCTTTAATACCTTTAAAAGCTTTAAATCTAGAGTGGAACTGGAAACGGGCCGTCAAATTAAGATGCTTCGATGCGATAATGGGCGCGAATATTTAAGCGATGAATTCGGGAAATTTTTGAAAGATCACGGTATAAGACGACAGTTTTCAGCTGAATACACACCCCAGCAGAATGGAGTTGCTGAACGTGCAAACCGTACCCTTGTTGAAATGGCCGGGTGCATGTTGTTAGATTCTAGTCTCCCGGAAATGATGTGGACAGAAGCAGTAAACACTGCAACCTACATTAGGAATAGGTCACCAACAAAATCTATTAGCTCAATGACCGCATACGAGAGTTGGAGCGGTAAGAAACCTAATGTTTTTCATTTTCAATCGTTTGGTTGCTTAGATGTTATGCTAAATAAAAGGCCCGGAAAGTCAAAGTTCCAGGCAAAGGGAATTGACTGTGTTATGGTTGGGTATTCCGCTGAGGCCAAAGCCTACAGGTTGTACATCCCGGAGCAACGAAAGATTGTAAGAAGTCGTGATGTCAAATTCCTTAGTAGCCCGAAGATAACAAAAACCAAGTCATACCCGACTAAAATCAAATTACAGACAAAAATGAAGTGACATTGGTGAACATTCCAGTAAAGGAAGAAGTTAAAATTGAAAACAAGATAGATCTTGAGGAGGTGGCAGAACATGGTGAGGACAGGCAACTAACACAAGACACAGAAGATGAAGATTTTTTTTGAAGATACCGTAGAAGAAATAGTAAACCAACCAGAAGTCTATAATCTAGACTCAGACCGAGAAGAAGAAGTGGGAAATGGGTTTTTAGTTTAAAAACGGATAAACGCGGCAATATCGAAAGATACAAAGCCCGTTTGGTTGCCAAAGGGTGTACTCAAAGGCCAGAAATAGATTATGACGAAACTTTTTCGTTTGTTGTCCGTTATTCTACAATGCGACTAATTCTTCCTTTGTCCGTAAAGTACAAACTCCATCTTCATCAAATGGACGTTACTTGTGCATACTTGAATGGAAGGTTAAAAGAAGAAATTTACATGTGCCAGCCTGAAGGTTTTATTCATCCAAAGTATCCTGATCGTGTCTGCAAATTGGACAAAGCGCTATATGGACTCAAACAATCAGGACGTGATTGGAATTATAGGCTGGACGAAGTCTTAAAGAGGATTGGGTTCAAGAGATGCAGCTATGATTCCTGTGTTTACACAAACAACATAGAGGGAGAAATCAACATCTTAGCAGTTTACGTTTACGACATTTTACTTACCTGCTCGAAAACTATTATACGTTTAGATAAAATTAAGAGCTAGCTTAAAAGCGAGTTTGTGATTGTAGACAGAGACAAAGTCGGAGTTTTCTTGGAGTTGGAGGTTCAACAGAACCTAGCAAGAAATTATCTCCACATCTCACAAGAACATGCGAATTTATCTTTACTCGAAAGTTGCAATCTAAGTGACCGCAAAGGACGAGGTACACCACAAGAACCAGGTCAAAAGTTTACAAAGTGTCAAAGCTGTGCTGATTGTCAACTTGCTGATGAAAAAGAGTATCAGGGGATAATTGGATCCCTTCTTTTTATTGGACGGGCAACTAGACCAGACATTTTACATTCAGTCAGCAAATTGTCCAAGTTCAGTGCTAATCCGCATGTGGAGCATATGCTTGCAGCCAAGCATGTACTCAGGTACTTAAAAAATACGAGTAATTTTTCTCTTATTTATAGTCAACCTGATGATACTTTGTGTGGATATTCCGATGCTGATTGGGCATCAAATCATGACCGTCGATCCTACACAGGCTATATATTCCAATTATCAGGTACAGCTATTACATGGGCAACAAAAAAGCAGCCGACTATCGCATTATCCAGCACAGAAGCCGAATATATGGCTCTGACGGCAGCAGCAAAGGAAGCGGTCTACTTGCGGAACCTTGTTTCTGAAATGGGTCTTGGGAGTCTTGTTAACCATCCGCTAAAGATTTTCTGCGAGAACCAGAGTGCTACTTACCTAGCAAAGAATCCATCTCACCATGAACGAAGCAAGCACATAGACATTCGTTTCCATTATGTGAGAGATGTCTATGAAAAATCTCTAATTGTCCTTGAATATATATCAACAGACGAAATGAAGGCCGACATACTAACGAAAAATTTAATGAAATATAAACATATGAAATTTTTAAGTCTCTTAGGCATAAATACTCAAAAATAAAAAAAAAAAAAAAGAAAAATAATAATATTTGAATATAAGTTTGTACATTGAGGGGTAGTTTGTTAGACTATACAATAAATACTTACTTTACATAGATTACTGTATCATGTCTACACACTATCCCATCTCTTTTTATTATGTATGTTTTATAACTTGAACAATGTTTAACTTTTGCTGAATTCCAATACTCATACTTTAATGATATAATATGTACATACTTATTTTGTATAAGAACATGAAGTTGTACTCAATAAAGTCAGCACTGTTTGTATCAAGCTACGTGCAGTTTCATTTTTACTCTACAAAGATCATTTATAAAAATGAAAAAAAAAGTGGGAGACAAAACAGAGCCTTGGGGGACACCAGCATTTATTTTACGAACTTCAGTCTTGAAACCAACCATTGTATTTAAACAAGAACATTTAGTAGTTTTTACTCACCATGTGGTGCAATTAATTTAAACCCATTTTGTCTGTATTTTTGGGCCGTTTTTTTTTTTTTGAAAAAACACGTTATTAAGTATCTTATTTTTATTTAATCTCAATTTGTAATCTTTAGGCTACCTTACATTTTTTTTAGCCAAAAAAAACATTTAAAATTAAAAAAAAAGGAAATTCAAGAAAATTTGAATGTTGGATAAAAAAGCATTCTTAACAGTTTACAATTTCGTATAAACTTTGGATCTTTTTAGCACACAGGACACAGTAGCTTAGACGTAGCTTTTATTCCGTTTAAGCAAATTTTCAAACTTTTCTGAATTTCCTTTTATTCGTTTTATTTTGTTGATAATTTTAATTTTTTTTTTTGTCAACAAAATATTGGCAGTGCTAATCATTGTAGCTGCATACGATAGTTACCCTAGTTTTTTTTGGATCTAATTATTGGCACCCTTTTTATTAATATAACAAAATTTAGTTTAACAAGTTATATTTCAAAACGCCTTATTTAATGTATTATTAATATATTAAAAAAAGAAATAATTTAAAAATATAAAAGTAAGCAGTTAAAAAAACACTTACAAAATTATATGTCCTTAACCAAAACAATGGAAATTTCAAAGATTTTTAATTTTTTCAATGCGTTTTTACTTTTACTTATAAAACAGAGTGTACAAAAAATGTCTTCAAACTAAAAACACAGAAATATGGGAAAAATGTAAGAATTCAAAATAAAAAAATAAATTGACTTATTCGGACAACGGGTTACTGAGAAAATAACTGTTGAATCATGGGGTGCCAATAGTTGGGTCAAAAATTTGGGATGCTAATAATTGTAGTCGTTACGCTCGCCGTATTGTTTTTTGTAGGCGGCCATCCAATACCCGCTCAACGATCTTCATGGTGTGTGACATCAGCTTGATCAAACAGTAGCTGTCGCAATTTCGTCTATCACCCTTCCCCTTATGTAGATTGGCAGAAGGTAACTTTCCCTCCACTGATTAGGCATTCGGTCGCCGCAGATAAGTTTGGAGATGAGCCCTTTAGCAGAGTTAATTTTATTAATATTTCTGAGGTCTCAGACCGACTGATTTTTTTTTTTTGAATTGACTTACTTTTTAGTAATATTAGACCACCTTCACACTAAAAAATTCTGTTTTTTTTAAACGCAATACCCTAAAAAACGTACGTTCAAAATATCGAGAGGAAAAAAACAAAACACTTTTTGAGTCGCAAAAGCTTTTTTGGGCCCATTGTGCACACGCTTTTTTTAAAAAGTTGTTGCATTTGTTTGTTAAGAAACCACAACTCCAATTTTTAAAATCGTTTTAGTTTTGAGAGGCTATAATGAGAAATATATATCCGACGAATTTATGTTGGGAATGTTCGAAATATTAATGTATTATCTACCTACTGGAAAGGGTAGAACAACGTCTGCCGCGCGCCGCTAGTTTGCAATAAAAGGCATTCAATGGCTTTATTACAATACAAAATCAGAGTGACCACCCTCTTTGGCCTGACTGAATCCTATTCTTGATTTGGAATGGAATGTTTTAGAATAAGCAAGAGATGGTTTTAAGCCTTCGGTGCTCAGAAGAAATCCCACTCATTACCAACTATTTATATTTAAAAAAAAATCCACCAATTTCCCTTCTCCCAAACCTCAGCAAACTGCTTGAAACGCTTGCTTATTCTCAATAAACTTTGCTCAATATGCTCTTCATATAGACGTAGACGGGGCCCTGAATCCGCGAAGGATTTTCGAACAATTAGTCTGACCTCTTTCGTGCTTAAAACTATGGAGCACATCTTAGACAAACACATCAGGGACATCCTAGTTGGATGTCCTCCCGAAAACTCTCAACACGCATACCTAAAGGGTAAGTCCACGGAGACGGCCCTTCACGAGGTAGTTCGTAAAATTGAGAAAACTAATAACTTCAAAGAATGTACACTCGTCACCTTCTTAGATGTAGAAGGGGCTTTCAACAACGTCCTAACTGAGTCTATTGTAGAAGTCCTTATTGACTTTGGTGTAGAGTTCTACATCCGGGAGTGGATAGTTTCCATGCTCAGGGATAGAAGGATTCAATCTACGCTAGGAAATACAAATTGAACCAAATGCGTCAGTAGAGGAATACTTCAGGGTGGTGTTCTCATTGGGTCGATTTAAAATTAATTGAAAAAAGTGGCTAAGCCACAAACAGCGACTTAAGCCCAGCACTTACAGCCGCGAAATTTTATCTATACACTGAGTCATAAAGTTTGATAAATAGGTATATATTTTTAAATTATGAAATTTGTTTGTCTCTGCCGACCGGACCGGCATTATTTCTTCCGAAATACAATGTCCCAAGAGCGACTAAAAACTTTAATGCTTACGTCTGTCAAGTATCCTCACGAAATTATTGGCTTAGTTACCTACTGACAAAATGGCGAATAAGAGCGGTTTATTAAAACAAAATGTGTTAAGTACGAATGATCGACAGAAAAAAGGTTGACCGGTCAAAATGTCGACTTTTATCGACTTTTTTGAAATTTAAAATGACGTCAATTTTTTGGTCGACTAAAAAATTGTCGACAATATGAAATCTCCACATGAAAAAATGTCGACTGCGTTGAAAAAAGTCGAGTAAAATATCGCCTTGTCGATAGTTTTTCTCAACAAAATTGTACGAAATGCCGACGTTTAAAATATCGACTTTCATAATCTCGACAAAAAAATGTCAACATTTTTAAAACAATGGCATAAGAATGATGTTTACAAGCGCGCGCACGCTTACAAACATTATTCCATACAACACAATCTGATCAAAATCTCGACAATCAAAATGTCGACCATTAAAATGTCCATTAACGAAATGTCGACTATCACATCACGTCGACTAAACAAATTGAAACATTTTCAAAATATTCTATACTTTTTTCCAAAATCGATTAAAAAAATTGCTGAAATCAGTAAAACTTTGAACAACAGAGCAAAGGCCCGTCTGTTTTCTATTCAACAACGTCAACTGCAAACTCTAACGAAGCTCTTTTGAAAAGTTATCGACATAAAAAGACTTTTAGTTTTGTATCCAAAATAATAGATTTACTTTGAATTAAGATATCTTCGCAACCAGACCTCATAGAAAGTTCAAGTTTTCATTTGTGGATATCTGTTGATAAACTTATTCAGCGTTTTACAATCCGTAATGACCTCCGAGCCTTATTTGCGGAACTGTAGGCTAGGCATCCAAAGTCATACAAGCCTTCAAAACTCAAAAAAATAAATGCAATTATACCGAAAACTAGAACTTATAGAAAAGTTTGCTTTGGATGTGCTGATAGCATTTGACAATACCTTTCTATATTTGTACGTTTTAATGGGTTCCAGAGACTTTCGTGAAAAAATGCATTTTTAGTGATAAGGGGGTATGCTTTTTTCGAAAAATCGATTGAGTTTTTAACCGCAATCCAAAGGCCTGTCCGTTCTCTATTCAACAACGTCAACCGCAACGTCTTACGAGCCTTATTTGGAAAGTTATGGCCATATAAAGTCTTTTAAATTTTAGGTTGAGAAATAAAAGATTTACTTTGAATGAAAATATCGTTGCAACCAGACCCCATACAATGCTCTAGTTTTCAGCTATGGATAGCTCTTACAAAACTGTATAAGGGTCTTACAACCCCTAATGTTATCCGACGCTGTTTGCAGAGCTGTAGCCATCCAAAGATATCAAGGGTTTCAAAACTAAAAAAAAAAATGACCTACTTTGAATGCAAATATACCAAAAACCAGACCTTTAAATTTTGAAACAACTCAACAAAATTAAACTTTTATGTTTAGGAACAAATCTGTCAATTTTAGAAATCCTAACACCTTATTCAAAGATGTAGGCTCTCCTGATTAAAATAACCCTATCTAGGATAAAGTTTTGCGAAATGCCATCTAAGCAATTTATTTGAGCGCTGTTTTTTTTTAAATTGTACAATGTAAAAATCAAATGCTCTGATACATAAATTATAATTAAAATCCAATTAAAGTCGAATATCAACTTGAAGCAGGAGGTATATTTGGACTCCTGCTATACTAAATTTCATCTTAGTCAATCACAACAAAAACCGATAAGGATATATGCAGAGAGCTCCAGACAGTGAGCAATATACTCGCACATATCTGATTGAAAGGATGCAAATTTCGTCATTTGATTTGTCGTTGTCGTCCTTTGTTGTGCGTATATGGCCTGGCTGGCCCAAGCAAGAGCAATGACAAAATTCCTCACCAAAAGATCTCCTGATGGGAAACGAAAACCTTAATTTAATTTACATTTTAACATTCGAAACACAAGTTGATCCTTAAAAATCAAAAATCCCCACGTATATGCATTATGCAAAACCAATTCAAATCCCTTTGTTGTTGGTTTCAAACGCCCAAAGGCAGAAGACCCACGACCGACCGAAGACTCTGCAGGGCCACGATTCCATAATATGCCCTTCGTTATTTCCAAAGCCCCATGGTCTTTTGGCCCTCAAAGCGGTGGCGGTGCGGCCGGCGCGCGGTGCCATGAAGATTGGAAACTATTGGCAATGGCTGATGTGGTGGTCATAGCATTGTTAGACATGTAAATCCACTAATTTGGCTACAACCCACATCCAGAGCAAACGAAATTCTGGCATGGCCTAAACAATGTCATCTGGGCCGTGTAACAACGAGTTAAGCAGCAACCTGTATCCACATCCCCATGTATGTCGTCGTCGTCGTATAAGCTTGTAGGAACATATCCCTCATCCTGTTTTGCATAAAATAATTCGCCAAGATTCTTGTTTTGGTCCCCCGAAGAATTGGCCAGGCCCAGGCTATGTAACGCAGTATAAGTATGCATATTCTCCATGAGTGATCTTGACCAGGTTGCTTGAAGATCAAGGTCTTTTGCCCAAGCCAAGCGAATTATTACAGTCGAAGTATTATTTCTTTTGTTTCTGTTTGTTGTTGTGTGTGTTCATTTTGAATAGTTTTCCAGGGAATCGTCGTTCGAGTTGAGTCGGCAGTCGGATCGGAACTCGGTATGCAGATTTGACTGCGACAGGTTCAGTGGATGCTCACAGAAGGATAAAATGGATAACTGGCCATAAATAGGAATAACAATCAGAAAAGGAGCTCATGCGGGCAGGCATAGTATTCCGCGCAGTATACAAGGCAGGCAGGTATAAGCCCAGGTAATCCAAAAAACCAGGCCCAGATATATATATGTATGTATAAGCAGCAAATAGACCGACAGACAGATAGCGCAGTAGCCGGAGGAGTTTCACGTTCGTTATATTCACCTGTTAAACGAGATTGTTTCGCGGTGATAAGTCATCACCTGGAACGCGCGGTCCTCACTGCGGGTGAGGAGTGAATGGAAAGTGTCTGTATATACGGGTCTGCTCTGCGCCATGAAGCTTCCATTATTTTTGTTGTTGTTTTATTTTAAAGTTTGAAGGAAGAGCAAAAAGGAATTTGTAATTACTTTTGCTAAATCGGATAGGATTCATCGCATTGCTCGCTTTAATTTGTCGGTCGTGATTTATTTTTGGAATTTCTTTTTTAGTTTTACTCTTTGATTCCTCAGGACAGGACAAAACATATTTGGCTTACTAATCCTTTTGAATCTTCTAAAATATATAATTGCATTTGTAAGTTTTTGTTGAAGTATTTTTAATTTAGCTGTTACCTTTAATAGTTTTGTTATACTTTTCTTTGTTTTGGGTAAATCTTACCAACATAGGTAAGTCTCTCGACGGATATCGATCTCGAGACGATATCATCTCGTTGTCGAGTGTCCTAGGTTCTATTTCATAAAATTTTTAGACTACAAATTATTTTTTTTTTCTCTCATAATTGACACAACCGGACCTGCCTGATGACGTCCCCAATAACAAAAGCAGCCACGGTGTTAGTTTGATGCTTCGTCGCCGCCGTTGAAAGAAATAATTCCTTCATCCAGTATTGCTGTTACATCCAGGTATCGTGGTTCGGGGTATCTCTATCCACTTGTTATGGTCCTCACTTTCGGGTTCAGATGATTGCAAAGATTTCTCGTCAATCTTTTGGCAACATTGACCACATATTTGTCCAGGGGAGTTATTCCGGAAATTTGGTAGAGTCGCTTCTTGTTTGATGCTTTCCTCGTCGTTGGTCGAAGTATAATCCCGTGCAGATACGCAGGATTTTCCTCTCAAACATTCCAAGTTTTCTTATGCTGGTTTTGGAAATAGTAAACTATGTATGTGGGAAAGCCGTTATCTGATGATCGGTCTGAGAATTTGCTTATAGCATTTTTGTGCTCTGGCTCAGTCCATTCCTTTTCCGCATTAAAGTCCTTTTACACTAGCCCACAGTGTATTAATACAAGTCAAATTGAAAGTGGGAAAGAATTCCACGCGACTAACAAATTTGTGGGAAAGAAATGACTTATTTTGCTTCCACACTTGCGTGTGTTAATACATTACCTTAACGTAAAAAAAGGGTGATAGAATGTGGGATAGAATAAGAACCATTCCTAAAATTCTTCATGTATTAACACAACATGTCAAATCGTGTGGGATAGAATGTCGGGTTGTGTAGGCTGGGATGTCATATTTTGTTTCCACCACTCTTCTACATAATTTGTTTCCCACTTTTTTGACATGTATTAATACACAGTGGGCTAGTGTGGAAGGCCTTTTAGAGGGTGGATTTGGTGGAAACGTAACCTGTCCTCAAAGTTGACACCATGGTATTTCACTGATGGTTTGGTCATCAGTTGCAATTCGTCCGGCAGATTGAGTATAATGCTGTGGCAGCTTGTGACTGAAGGGGTGTTGCGATGTCCCGCGGGTCTTCTGAAGCAGGCTTGCTCCGTTTTAGCTGAGTTGACTTTGATGTGCCATCTTTTGTAGAATGACTGGGTACATGGATTTGGCGTAGGTAAGTGATTCATCCGCATGAAGCAAATTCATTGCACTGTTAGGTTGTGGTTGGACCGATGTGTAGAGGTATGGTCCCAGTTTGGAACATTGAGCAACTCCCGTTCTGATGTATTTGGTGTTTTTAAATCTGAACGAAGAATGATCTGGAATGAAAAAAACTGAGATTTATTTTTATAAGTGTACCTGGAAAATTAAAAATGTTTAGTTTATGTATTAGTCCCTGTACAAAAGTACTCGTTTAAAAGGACACATCAGAACGAGCCATAATTGGAAAATATGTTCCACAATTATAAAAATTAATGTATCCAATGTACTAATCTACTATACACAAAGCCACATGCAAAAAATACACAATCTTTTCAAATTTTCAACAAAGTGGTTGCATTTTGTATTTCTTTCGGAAAACATATTTTTTACTAATTTTTTATAATAAAAATCTTGTCGTCAACATTGGTCCTTCGAGCCTTTTTAAGAATCAGTTTTACAAACAATTCGAACAATAAACAGCATAATTAAGTGTGTGATCATAAATTAAAAAAAAAAAAAGATCCAATCTACGATTGATCATATATAGTCACATGACTTAAATTTTACATACATTTTCAATTTAATCTGTGATTTTTTTTAGTTTTGAATTGTTAAACTTACTTAGGGCTTGTTTCACAATATCTGAGCAAAGTTTCAATTAAGATACTTTGAACTTACTCGTCAAGTAACATCCTCATTTACGTTTCACAATATCCGAACAGTCTTAATTAATAATTAAAGTTCTGAGTATTTAACTGTGCAGATGAAGTACTGATTAAAAAACTAAACTGGCAATCAAAATATTTTCAGCTGTTATTGCGACCAATAAAACAAATGAGAACAGATTTCATAATTTTTTAAAAGTTGTAATGCAATTTTTGAGTGAAGTTGTGTTGTGTATACTACCCATGTTTTATTTTATTTTTAAATAAACGTATCTCAATAGTGCCGCTTACCATTTTGAGCTCTTGACATTATCGCAATCCATAACAAATTATATCATATCAGAATCCAAAATAGAATTTGCTGCATTTTAATAAGCTACTAAAGTAGGGAGGTACCCAGATTATACATGTGCATAGAAAAGTGACAAGCGCGAAGTGACAAAACAAAATTGACACATGCACAAAACACCTTCGGTAAACGGTTGAAATACCATACTTTTGCGGCGAAACGCTTATCACAGAATTTTTTTTTTTGAAACCACGTATGTACATATGTATATTTGAAAAGATACCATATCAAAAACACTTTAACAAATGACAACGAAATTTAAGTATCAACACTCCGATAACTATTATAGATTATTTTTGAATAATTTAATTTTCAATATGTCAAAACAATAATATTATCTGGAAAACTGGAATAACTTACGAGTTGCTAATTGACACATAAATTTAAAATTCTGATAATTGTGAAACGCAAAGTTTATTACTGGGAGGATTTACTTTACCGATAATTTAACTGTCGAGTTACTAATTATAACCTTACTCAGACATTGTGAAATAAACCCTTAAAATAACTAAAATTAACTTAAAATTAAACTTAAAAATTAAATTTAAAAAAAATTTTCAACAAAAAACATAGAAGGTTCCAGAAAGCAGCCTTTCAGCATCATAGGCAGCAGCAGCAATACAAGCAACAAAGACGGCAGCAGCAGCAGTATAAGCAGTAAGTTTGCTTGTTACGTGTTTGTAAACTTGTCAATCTATACATTCTGTTTAATATACAAGAAAAATAGAACTTTATAACAAAATGTCAGAAAATAAAAGTTATAAATATGGTTAGCTCCAAAAGGGCATCTTAAATAAAGTTACTAAGGACCTCACCAATTTTAAAGAGGCGCCAAAAGAGCGTAAGGGGCGAGTTTATATTGCGGGGCGCTTATCAAAATTATAGGAAGATTTGCAGACTGCAGAATCATACCATGAGGCCATCATTGGGGCAGGTTTGCTTGAAGAGAACCTAAAAATGGATGAACTTCTAGTGTTTACGAGCAAATAAATGAAAAATATCTTGAGTACCGTGCAGAGTTGGTTGATGTGATTGAAAAGGATTCAGTCCATCTTAAGGCGCCGGCAAACACGGGTGCTCCGCACCTTTCTACAGCTGCACCAACGTCACACACGGGTATTCGACTTCCTCGAATCGATCTGCCAAAGTTTGACGGTGCTTATACCACCTGGCGCGCTTTCAACGACAGATTTCAGGTCCTTGTGCACAACAACAAAAGCCTGGATGACATCGACAAACTACACTTTTTGCAATCAAGTTTGCAGGGCGATGGACATCGCTTTTTGCAAAATTTGTCCGTGGAAGCAGCGAACTATGAATCTGCATGGGATCTCCTCAAAGAGCGGTACGATCACAGGCGCATTCTGGTCCACATCCAAATACAGACGCTTTTTGGTCAACCCTCCGGTAGCCAGTTGGGACACCGTCCTTACTTGGTTTCTTTGCCAGAAAATTCCTAGTTCCTGCCAAAAACTGTGGGAAGAGAAATTAAGAAACAGAAAAGATTTACCAAAATTTATCGAATTTACCGCGTTTTTGAAGACCCGTTTCTGTACTCTTGAGGTTGTAAGTCAGCAGGAGCTTGGATCAGCTTTCCGGACCAGAGAAGAGGCACCCGTCAACACAAAGCCACGTGTCCAACCAGCCAAAGGAAAGGTTTTGCATGCAAAGCAGGTAGTTAAGCAGCCATCAAAACCAGCAGCTAATTTTTATTGTATACGTATACGTTTGCGTGCACGCATACGTTCGCGTATGTTGCATGTTGTATGTTGTATGTTATATGTTGTATGTTGTATGTTGTATGCTATATGTTGTATGTTGTATGTTGTATGTTGTATGTTGTATGTTGTATGTTGTATGTTGTATGTTGTATGTTGTATGTTGTATGTTGTATGTTGTATGTTGTATGTTGTATGTTGTATGTTGTATGTTGTATGTTGTATGTTGTATGTTGTATGTTGTATGTTGTATGTTGTATGTTGTATGTTGTATGTTGTATGTTGTATGTTGTATGTTGTATGTTGTATGTTGTATGTTGTATGTTGTATGTTGTATGTTGTATGTTGTATGTTGTATGTTGTATGTTGTATGTTGTATGTTGTATGTTGTATGTTGTATGTTGTATGTTGTATGTTGTATGTTGTATGTTGTATGTTGTATGTTGTATGTTGTATGTTGTATGTTGTATGTTGTATGTTGTATGTTGTATGTTGTATGTTGTATGTTGTATGTTGTATGTTGTATGTTGTATGTTGTATGTTGTATGTTGTATGTTGTATGTTGTATGTTGTATGTTGTATGTTGTATGTTGTATGTTGTATGTTGTTTGTTGTATGTTGTATGTTGTATGTTGTATGTTGTATGTTGTATGTTATATGTTGTATGTTGTATGTTGTATGTTGTATGTTGTATGTTGTATGTTGTATGTTGTATGTTGTATATTGTATGTTGTATGTTGTATGTTGTATGTTGTATGTTGTATGTTGTATGTTGTATGTTGTATGTTGTATGTTGTATGTTGTATGTTGTATGTTGTATGTTGTATGTTGTATGTTGTATGTTGTATGTTGTATGTTGTATGTTGTATGTTGTATGTTGTATGTTGTATGTTGTATGTTGTAGGTTGTAGGTTGTATGTTGTATGTTGCATCTTGCATTTTGCATGTTGCATGTTGCATGTTGCATGTTGTATGTTGCATGTAGCATGTTGCATGTTACATGTTACATGTTACATGTTACATGTTGCATGTCGCATGTTGCATGTTGCATGTTGCATGTTGCATGTAGCATGTTGCGTGTTGCATGTTTCATGTTGCATGTAGTATGTTGGATGTTGTATGTTGCATATTGCATGTTGGATGTTGTATGTTGCAGTTTGCTTCTTGCATCTTACATTTTACTTCTTGCATCTTGCATCTTGCTTCTTGAATGTACCATGCAGCATGTTGAATAGTACATGTGTATGTCCTTGTCCATGTCAATGACAATGGTCTTCGATCAATTTTTTTTTAAATTGTGTTGTGTAACAATCTGCTTGGAAATCCACTGGAACATATCTATAACGGGTAGCTGCCAAAAAACGATATTTTCATTTGAAAACTTGTTGGCATCCATAAATGTTTTTCAGCCTTTATTAAAATCATCCAGTTCCAGCATCATCCCATAAAATGAAAGCAACACTTTGCAAATCAACAGTTTGCAAAGCACCAGAATACGCTTTGATTACTGTAATATGTGCCTTTATTTTGTTTTTGTTTCTGTTTTATTTGTACATGACATTTTTTTTGCATACCTAGGAAGATACATGCTTGTACTACCTGTGCTCACTGCAGGAAAAATTCAACAGTGAAAAAAACGCTAAATCAACCCATTTTTCCGACATTTTCCTTTATAACTTTGGAAATATGTCCCTTTCTTAAAGCTTTTAGAGGGCTGTCGCAGTAAAAATCATAAATAGCCTCAAAGGGTTATCATTTCATCTGTTTATTTCAATTTCGAATTTTTCTTAGAAGAACTTTGTTTCTGGCATGACTTCAGACTCAAAACATTTTCTGCAAAGCCTTCGCAAGTATAACACATGTTTCCAAATAACTTCGTTTGGAGCAACAAAATTGACATCCACAAGGCAGGTTTCATGCCACCATCAAAGTGCAAGGACATGTCTACCATAACATCTATTCGCTGCTTCCTTTATTCGATGAAGACAGGGGCGTATACAGCTTTAGTTCTTGCGGGGGGGGGGGGGGTCATGCCAAAAAAAAATAACACGAACTTATATTTATTAAAAGTCAAGTGCCTTATATTTTTTTTTTATATTTTATTGTGCGTAGCTAACTATATAAAAGAAAAGGGAAAAAATCTTAATTAACTATACTAAAGGGTTTTCCAATAGGGACGGGTTGATTTTGACAGCTCGTGGTGGCCATATTGTTTCTTTTACTTTCAGTCAAAATGTCGTCTTTTAATCAGTTACTACAGAAAAATCATCATGGTGAGTTACAGCGTCGAGCAACACGTGCAAATGATGTTTTAGAGCAGTTAGAAGTTTATTTCAATTTTAGTCGAAAAATCATCTTTAGCGATGAGGTCCATCTTTGGTACGTGAATAAGCAAAATTGCCGGATTTGGGACGACACTCATCCACGCGGTATTGACGAGGTGCCAATGCATACAAATAAAGTTACTGTTTTGTGTGGATTTTGGGCTGGATGCCTGGAGGCGTCATCGGTCCGTACGTCTTCGAAAATGATGCTGGCCAGGCCATCACCGTCAACAGCGATCGTTATAGGTCAATGATCACCAACTTCTTGTGACCTAAATTGGATGATATGGACACTGAAGATATATGGTTTCAACAGGATGGTGCTACGTGCCACACAGCTTAAGACACAATGGATATTCTGCACTAGCGGTTTCATGGCATGGTTATCTCGCGCCGAGGCGACGTGAATTGGCCACCAAGATCGTGTGTTTTGACCCCTTTGGACTTTTTCTTGTGGGGCTTTCTTAAGTCCCAGGTCTATGCGAACAAGCTGCAAACCACCTCGACCCTCAAAGACAACATAATCGATGCCGTCGATCAAATTCAGCCTGATTTATGCGCCAAAGTCATCGAAAACTGGACCTTTCGAATCCTCGCCACCCAGCCAAGGAGGGGGCGACCATTTGAACGATGTTATATTACTATAATAGGGCTCTCAAATAAAGATAAAACCTTATTGATATCTTGTTTTATTCAATTTATGGGAAACCCAATAATACATTACCTTTGTTAAAAATAAGTTAAAATAATTTAAAATCGTTCATATCCTGGAAAAATATATCGTACCTTAACTCATTTAATTTCAAGACAGTTAAGAATCAAAAGTCGGCGTGAAATAGCAGACTACGAATGTAATACTACATTTTCACTACGCCAAGTCAGGCAATTCCGTTGAAAATATATATTTCGAAGTGCCAAAGCCAATTCAAAATGAAATGAGCTACCTATACAAACAAATTAACAAATTTAAGACGAAAACACTTTTTTGGTATTTGCAAAGTTACCTCATTTTTCGTTCCAAAGAAAAGTAAAATAAACAACTGAGTCGAACGAACCTTTATTAGCGCGCTCTTTATTTTTATTCCTGACTGTTACATTTTTTTATTTCGGAGGGCCTCAGCAACAACACAACAGCGAATTGAAGTTGCAGGTATTGTGCACTGTTTTCTGTTTCTTAATTTTAGTAAATAGATATAAATATTCACTACTGAAAATGAAAACAATAGCTCTGATTTTCAAAAATGACCACTTGTGTAAATGGCTCCTTTTACAATTGTGGAAAAACTTAAATACATTACATATTCGTATTATAATTGAATACAAAGATTCGTTTTCGTTGCGTTTCAATAAAAGTGCGAACAAAGTTCACGAGTGATTTTGATATGCCTCTGATTTGAAAAAAATGTATGTCTCTAAGACTGCCACCGATGAAAAAGTGAAAGGCACCTTACAAAATAAATATGTTCATCAAATATACCTAATCTTTTTATCTTTATTACCAGTAAGCCTTTCTGATAAAAATAATGGACAAAGTTGTTAAATTCTGCGAGTCTAGTCGCTTTTCGTCAATAATTCCATCCGACTGGTCAAACGGTTCACCGCAAGGAGTTCCAACAAATTTCCTTTACCATAGCTATTGGCATTATGGGATTCATAGGTTACTTTGTAAAAGTAATCCACATCCAAATCAATAACAATATTGTGCGATCGTAAATGTTGAATAAGTGCAAACAAAATCCTTTCATAATAGGTTTTCATCATAGTTTTATATATTTATGTCTTTTATCGTGAACATTAATTTTTTGGTTAGAATAACTATAAATCGAAAGTTATCACTTTTTTTGCTTCTAAAAATAATCTGTCATACAGAAATCAAACAAACCAATTTCTGTATGTGTTCTTTAATGTGTTTAAAGATTTAATTTTCAGAAAAAAAAAATATTCTTTTTTTTGAAATTCCTATTAGTTTTTACTTTACTGAGTGAAAATTTGGTAACAACTCCGCACTTTGATTTCTGTTTGGTTTAACAGGTTTTGGCTGTCATCTTAAAACGGAAACTAGCCTTTGCATATATTTTAAGATTTGAATGTATTATCGTATGAGAAGTTTGTTAAATTTGAGGTACGAGGAAGAAAATCAAAGTATCATCGATTGACTACAAAATAAAGTAGGTATTCCATTGCCATGAAAATTAAATTTCTTATTGAATTGAAGTTACCAACATTCAAATTCACTATTGAATTCTAAATTAACAATCGAAAATCCTACTAGCTTTCTAAGTAACCAACTTTCTTTTTTTTTATGTGGTTACTAAATAATTATTTCAGATCAACAAAATAATCTTGAGTTCTCGGGGGGGGGGGGGGGGGCATGACCCCGTGACCCCCCCCCCCTGTATACGCCGTTGGATGAAGACGCCGACTTTTTTTAAGAGAAGGCGATTCGTCGGGCACTGCTAGTATATTATAGTTATTGCTTTGCTAAACTCATCAGTGTTGGGATTCAAGTTAAGTTACACTCGATTTTATTTATCAAATTCGAAAATATATAGGATGATCCCGCACTAAAAAAAACTTGGCCTTGAACGCATAAGTCAGCGAACAAAAGAATTACCTTTATAATCGTGGTGAAAAAATTGCTTTAGTAGCTCCTTTTTTATTTTTAAAGTTCAAAGAAAGTGCTAACGAAATAAGGAACTTCAGTATAACTACCGACGACATCAAAATCTAATCCAACCTGTGAAATGAGCTTCACACTAGGTAGGTATACCGATTTGACAGTCGTAATAAATTTTCACTCTCTCAAGTCTCCGTATATCCCAAACCATGTAACTTTATACAAAACAATACCACCATTAACGGTGGCTCTCATATTTCACCACCTCTTTGCCTTTCGGTCAAATCCAAGCACTTTACTTAAAAAAAACTATATACGTATATATAAGCCTAACTTAAATTCAACACCCGCACAGTGGATATAAAAAAAAAACAATATGAAGTCAAAAAAATTGCACGAGACGCCCGCCCCCTTACAACTGGCACAACACACGAATCCATTTGGCGCCACTTCATCCATTTCCATCTCAGCCGAAAGTTTATGGCTGACACCAATCAAGTCTCTGTCGGTCGTTCGTATATACCTTACGTTTGCCTTCGAGTAGGTACAACATATATGGAACTTCAACTTCTATGTGGGGATATCTTAACGTGATGGTGCTTCATACATCGTGTATCCCTTTGAGGCACTCCTCCTCACCTTCTAAGGCTAATATCAAAATTTATCACCATTTGCCTGCCATTGCTAGAGCTTCACACTTTCATGTCGTCCCGATTATAATATAGGTAGAAACACTCAGTCTGGAAGCAGAGGGATAAGCACTCTTCAAGTCTGTGCAATTGTCGCCCTTTTTTCTACGGAATATGACACAAAACCACAAAGGTATATGTTACTTTTTGCAAGTCCTACGCACAATATTGTCTCTTCGAGTCAAAGGGACAACGTCGAATACACTGTAAGGTTCACTTTTAATTTGGCTTAGAATAGTTAGGTTAGTTTTTATACCATTTTCTATGCCTATGAAGGGTAAATTAGGTTTGTCTGATAATGTGAAAACATTTTGCATAATACAGAAATTTAATTTCTCAATGTCTTTCTAGTCTCGGACCGAATCCAGCCTTTTCCACCAAGTCTTACAGGGATCAAATACCACGTGTGGGGAGGGGTGAGAGGAAAAGTCCTATAGAACCTTTTAGAACGATACATTTTGATAAATTTATTTAAATACAAACATTTTTAAATTTTAAAAACGGATCTGAGATATCGTTCGAATCTTGAGTTATGGTGGCAAGTTAATACAAAACCTACGCTTGAATAAGTCACTTACAACTGTCATCCCGAATTTCGCAATTTCTTAGGTAAGGGCTCAATTACATCGACCTACTTTTGCCAAAAAGTACAAAAGTGATAAATAAATATCTATCTGGACACCTGCTTGCAAAAAGATAATTGAAATTTGTGTACGTTGGCTTACTTTATCCGTGAGAAGGTCGGAAACATTTTTGTATGTTTTTTTTGAAAGCAGATTTCTTTAGCCAACATTTTAAATTCTCACTCTTGGAAGTGAGTCCAGATTAGTTGGAGTGGCCTATTTCATTATTGATCCACTGTGAAAAGGCTTTAAGACGTATTGCCTTACTTGCTGCCGTTTGGTTACTAAATATACCGTGGGGTGTCAGATGAAGAAGAGTGTCCAGTGGCGCGGAGGGAGTAGATCGAAGTGGAGAAGAGGACAAGTTTAGTTTTGTGGGGGTTGATACCCAGTCCACACCATTCTACCCAGTTTATTAGCTTGCTTAAGGCATTCTGTAAGAGATCCTCCAAGACAATAGGATGCTTTCCTGATACGGCAACAGCAACATCGTCCGTAAAGGCAATCATTCTGTAGCTCTCCACTGCCAAGCATGTCAGCAGTTGGTTTTCTTCCAAGTTCCATATTAATTATTGTTAAAAATCAATTAAAAAAGTATGTATTCGCCCCCAGTGTATCCATGTTACTATTGATCTATTGGGCAAATATAGAGTTCTTTATGAATCTGTCAAATTCTCAAAAGTGACAGCTAGCACTTTGTGGCTAATGTCAATTTCATAGAAATATCCCCACAAAGTGATAAATAAACACTTGTGAATAAACGAGAGAGTGATAGGTACATATTGCTATGTGGTAAAGAGTCCTATTAATTGGTTTCGTGTCAAACTAAATTCAAAGTTTTAATCAAAACTAACATTACGATGATGGAAAAGTCCAAAAAAGTGATTTTCTTGAAGACGTCCGTCGCGTCGGTGTCGTCAGTCTGTGCGCCTGTGCGTCCTGATGTACATCGAGCTAGAGCCAAAACGGTTGGACGGATTTTCTTCAAATTTGATGTGAAGTGTTGTTATGAGATTCCCTAGAGGATAAATTCGAATTTTTGTTTTAGCTCATCTAGAACGGGTAGCTATGCCATACAACGATTCAAGTTTTCTCGAAAACGGCTCTTACGATTTTGATTAAATTGAACATTTTGAATAAAACAGCAACAACTCATAGCTTATAACAAGTTGGCTATTTCAAAAGTGCCAACCCGATCACTAGAGTTCTCTGTGTGGTGCTGAGGCCGACGGCCTACCCATCGCGCTACCGAAGCCACATGCCAAGCTCCATCTCAGTACTGGTTTTGTTACTTTATCAAATGCATTTTAACGACTAGCATTTTTATTAGAGCACGCAAGTTCAATTGAACTTTATACAATTCATCTTTAGACCAGTTCTTATAATGCTGCATACCACATTTTTAACAATAAAATACGAATAATGGAAATAAAAACATGTTTTTTTTTTAATTGCATACAAAAATATGCTAATTTATGTATATATTCCCTCGTATATCGCCAATGGCTTGATTGATTTTATTATTATTTTGCGATTTGGTACTTTTGAGTTAGGCAATAAATATTGCAGTTAAAATTTGTATGAATAATTTTTCTTACGAAAAAATAAAATGAAAGAAAATTTTAAAATTGCTATTTTAACAGCCACATTCTAGTTGTTAGCTACGAGAGCAAGTTCGAGCATATTTTTTTTAACAAACTATTTAGCTTACATTAGAAAGTAATTGATTTTTTTCTTATCAAAATCGTTTGAGCAATTTTTACAACAGTTATTTTTTGAGCTAAAAACAATTCAATTTCTCCTTAAGGAAACCGTATAAGAACCTTGAGTCCAAAGCTTGAAAAAAATCACTTCAGCCGTAGGTCTAGGTACAGACAGACAGATGGACAGACAGACAGATTATCAGACAAATAGACAGATAGAATTACGAGACGAGACTGCCTTTTAAGCATCCGAGACGAGACTGTATATTCGGACCGAAATTTGCAGAATCTAATAATTTGAAAAATCCTATTTCAGTTAAATATTTATTTTCTTCTGCACATATTCAAACTATTTGGGGGACAAATTATATTTTGACGAATCGAAAATATTTCGTTCCAATAATCAACAGGTTGTCCGGAAATCATATTTTTCGGAAGCGAGACCGGGACGAGACTGCAAATTTTCGATTTGAACGTGACCGAGACAAGGCTTACAAAAGTCTCGCCGAGTCTCGTCTTGTGGCCAGCGCTATACAGTTAGCTTTCACAGTTAATAGATTTTTTTTAAATTTTGAAAGTAGTCCAGGAAAATAAGATATTTACTTCCAAAAAATTCCGACAAAGCTGAATTTTGGTGGAGAGCTTCATCTTGTTTGTCCTCAACATTTCCTGAAAAGTACCTTAAATTTGGGTTGAATCAAAATGTTTTAGGGGGGTAACGGGTTTCAAATGTACAAATACGTTGGTTATTTTAAAAAAAGTTGTAACTCATAAAATTCTGCACAAAAAAAGATTGTGAAACATTTTTTCGTACAGTTGATATATTTGGAGAAAAACGATCGTAAACATTTGGGTGCGGTACATTTAGTCAAAAAAATGTATATGAGAGTATATTAGTTATTATATTTTTGGATGGGGAAATTTTTGTATGGCCATACTTTTCAACGCTGATTCTAAAGAGACCAATACTGAAAAGATACATGTATGCTGTAGAAAGTTGAAGCCCTTTTTATGGTATGATACGTCTTACCTTTACGAAAAATAAGATAATAATTTGTGGGGTATTGTTGTTACTTTAGTTTTAATAAACTGCAGTCGCACTGCATTTGTTTCTCTATCTCATTGTTTTGATAGCTAGATATACGAATTGCCATAGTCTCATATTGTCTCGCACTTTAATTTCATTTTATGGTCTTTTCACGTTCTCCGCGTTGGACTGTTTTTATTTTTCCAAAACAAAAAATCAAAACAATAACAACATAAGCAACAACAACAAAAAAGTAATTCAAGTATCCATACAGATCTGTGGCGATTTTTCTCCACCCACAACCACAAGACCCTCTTATAGTACAGTCTTGATTTTAGTTTGTTTGGGTATACCTTGCTTAAAGTATAGGGCTCTCATAGTTTTCATTATAAAGTCCCTGTGCAACTCGAATCCAAAGTGGGCCATCCCATCTAGATTCGAAATAACAAGAACAAAAAATAAACAATGCATATTTATATTTCCTGCGGCAAAAATGTAACCAACTTTCGGCCAAGAGACAAGTTTCTGACAAGTTATATTTACGAGGATAAATCAGACAAACAGACACGCGCCGGCCGCGCCGCTCTACGCCCATGTTTAATGTATTCCGGATTCCGGAAGCACAAGTTCCATAGCTTCTAGCATCACCGCGCCATGAACATCGCCATACCATCTATCCAACAGCTTCAACCACTTTAAGGATGAACTTCTGCTCAGTCATCGTTATCTTTCCAAATCACTAAAAATCTATTCGAACCGGAACAAGGACCAAAAGCACACTTGCATGCGAATGGCAGTTTGTAGCGAATCGTTAACAATGTGTCACGTGACGCTACAATATACTGATGCTGTTGTCCCATTGTGAGAGACCTCCATCTTGCATCCCTCGTCGGACGCGAGGGTCATTAAGTATCTTTTGGATGCATTGCATATGCTTTTGAAAGCCGCCGAGTGGATGAGCATATTGTGAGCGTTGAACAATTAATTTCCAAGGACCCCATTCTGTGGCACTGTGGCACACTTATCGTTTTAAGTGGATGTCTGCTAGTTCGATTAAAAATATTATATCATTCATCCCTTGTAAAATGTAGGACTATTATGTGAACGGCAAGGGATCATCCCTGATGAGATACCAAAGAACTATTGTACAGGTTCAGGGATAACAAACTTTCTCACGGGTAATATTATAATGGTGAATTGGTTATAGTAACGATGATGGCGTTACGATAAGTACCAGCAGCACTAGATGGATAGTGGAATATAGGGGTGGGATTTGTGTGGTCGGATAATACACCATCAACACCATGCAAATAGTAAATAAGTATCTGAGAAATGCGTAGTTTTTCAGAACATGTATCTTCCAATCGAGTGGTGGTTTTTGAAGTGAAGTGCGCGTTTGTAACTGACATCTTTCATCTGAAATTTATTTTCTGAAGTAGCGAATCGAATGAATACTAATAATATTGTTTGATTAATTGAAGTGGAACACGGCATGACGAATCAACTCGATCTATGGAAAATGTTTGCCAATACAAAGTTGTCAATAAGGGGCAGAAGGTTTACCACACCCACAGTGATGATGATGGGAACTTTCTCAGGTTTCGTTTTTAAGTGTCCGTCCAATTTTGTTGATGGACAGAACCTTAAATACAGTCCAATAATTTATGTTGATCCAATTCTACCTAGAAATATTATTCACTTAAATATTACTCAAGGAGAACGAATTCATATCGTTAACAAATTTGTTTAAGAAAATTATTAGTTAAGGGTGGGCCAAAACAAGTTTCTTCTTAAAAATGCAATAAAATGAACATAATAAAATGTTGTCCATCTATTATGGCTTTATTAGTAAAAGCAAACATTCCCATTAATTATGGAACACAACGTCGTTCAAGTGGCTGCCTCGGCTGGCTTCGTAGTAGCGGATTCTGTCACTCTAATTTTCGCTTACCGATTTCTTGGATGATATTGCCCTTAGGTGCTTGAATCGTTACCGGATTGTTGGCATACCATTGGTACTTCATGGCTTCCCATAACAAAATGTCCAAAGGGATCAAATCGCAGCCGCGAGGTGTTCAATTTACATCGCCAAGACAGCTGATAACACGTTTTGGAATTTGGTGAGCAAAAGATCGATTGTGGCATGGACTGTCCGTGGCATGGCGCGCCATCCTGCATAAACCAGAGGTCGTCCAAGTACATGCCTTCAATTTCAGTAAAAAAAAAACAGTCGGTTAACATGGCTCTGTAACGCCCAACGTTTACCGAAATGTTATTCCCAGCTTCATTTTCGAAGAAAAGTGAATGCATTGGCTTCTCATCAATGAAGTGCGGATTTTCTGATCCCCAGATGCTCCAATTTTGTTAACATTGCAGGCGCGCTTTATTCTGACCAAAACTTCTTTTCAAAAATGCACTGTTTGGACTAACACAGCACTCATTTTGGAAATAAGTTTTCAACATTTTCCAACGTTGTTCAAGCAAAGAGCGAATCATTTCGTTCAACGGAGGTGTGATACTGAATTTATGTCAAGATTTCAAGCCGGAAACAGCTGTCAGTGTCAAAATAACCTATGATCTAAAAAGAAACCAATAGATGGCCCATTTATTATTTATATTGTATTTATTACTTTAACTTTTAAGTGCACTGTTTTTTGTCCAACATTTTGAAATCAAATTTTGTCTCTGTTAATAAAATTATTATTAAAATTATAAACCGTTAAACCATGAGAGCAGATATTTAATTTTTGAACAGCAACATAAAAGGCTCTTATCATTCACGTACATATGGATGGAACGAATTCCCCGTAAAATTTCAGGTATTTTGGATTTAAGTAACATGGAAAATAAAAAAAGAAGGAACACAGAATCGTTAACACAACCTCCGAACAGCTTCTAATACAACACCAAGTGGCCTGAACTGTGAGTCAACCTTCTATACCTTTCCCCACCGCATCGTCTACACTTATAGAACAACAACATATAGAACACCAAGACACTGGTGGACTTGTCCTCTAGCACTCAACAAACGGTTTAGCTTTGGTCCATGAAACTGACGGGACAAATACTCGTGATTCTTGATAACAATCAGAAGCAAGTTCAATTCAATTGGCATCGAGTTTTTGTTGTTTTTTTGTTTGTTTAATTTTGTTGTTGTTCCTTATCCCTTCTCCATGTACAACTATGTGTTTTTTACCTTGCCCCAATGTGGAGGTATAGTGTGCCCTTGCCTATGCAGATTTTGTATCATCCGTTGTCCCAGTTCTTAAAAAAAAATCCAACAAATTCTGGCTGTGCGAAAGAATTGGAAGAATTATGTTGCAGCAATTTGTTGCATCTCTCGGAGGATTTGCTCGCCATAGACGACGACAACCCCATCCGCGACGACGACGACGATCCGATGATGAATTCCTTTCGAGTGTGAACAATTTTTCCAGCATCTCACTTCCTAATCAGGTGCAAGATGTCATACCTGACAAAACTTTGGAATTCTTTTGTTGGAAATACGAGGCGGTCGGTCATTCTCTCTAATTGGCTTCGATAGATTCTAAGATCTTCAAGTAAGTCGCGAACGAACACCTGAATGCGCTGACTGTGTTCTGCTGGTGCAGCAGCCCTAAAACAGATGGTCTTCCCGGGAGAGACAATATGAACACTCATGGGACCATATCGCACGTCTCATATCGTCGGTCGGTGGTCGACAAGACCAACACGGTTTTTTACAATTGTATAGATCGGTGAAGGGAAGACACCCGACCGCACTCTCCTGCGCAGCTTCCATTTAATACGCCGCGGCAGTGACCATGGCCATGGTCATTGGCCATTTGGCCAAGTGCGGACAATAACGACAACTTAGCTGGAAAATTATCAGATGATTTGTTAAAGCAGTTCGCTAATGGTCATTTAGGTGATATTTTCCGCACTACTGGCTTTCCATGTGTTCCCGTCCCGAGCGATATGATCCTGGTTATTAATTCTTTTGCGCCATTACTACTGCCACTGTAAGGCATGGTGCACAGCAAAACGTTGTTGACAATTTTCTTCTTGTGTTAAGATAGAAACTCGAGAGGGTTCCTGCAGCACTTCTTGTTCTTCGTTACTAGAGAGATGCTCATCGACAGGCAAAACACGACCAATTAGGTGGTTTATGGGTACCTAAACAAAGTGTTTTTCCGGTCAAGTTAAAGAACCTATTATTGCGGTTAAATTATTGTTTTTTGTATATAAGTATGAAATAGAATCAGATTCTTATTTAAGCAGTCAACAATTTTGAATCACAACATTGTTTTAAAGAGTTAGTTAGGCTCCAGTTTAATTTCCAGCAGCTTCTAATTATATTGAAATTGCTAGCGTGCTTTAGTTTTTGACTTTTTGAGGTAATATAAATTTTTTCGGAACTAAGTATTTTGTGGTCTCAGATGACGAGCGTCGTACACGCCTCTACTTAGCTACCTATAGCTCGTTGCTATAAAATTAGAACCTTTAAGGCAATGAGATATAGCTTAGGCCAATCGCTGGGGTGGTCCCATAGGTGACTTGATGTGCAAAGATCGCACGTTCTGCCAATGCTTCTTCAACAGGGAGACCAAAAAATTGATCGACAAAAATGGATGCTATGCACCAATTCATTGGGTTTCATGTCAAAGTGGCCGACGGATAGACACAACACTGGCCTTGTCTTCATTGGTCTATGCCCATCATCGATTCCTGGTGAGACAAAAGACCAGGGAACTTGCCAACCTTGTTCAAACCGGGTCCCAAAAGACGTGGGATCTGTTTTATCCAGAGACTCAGAGGCCAAAATAACCCCCGCCCCCCCCGAAAATTTTCAGAATGTCTACCTTGCTCCTACTTTCTTCTTGAAACTGTATAGACCCATCTTATATTATTCATTGTTATCAAATTCGATGATAAATTGTTTTCCCCAGCAAAATCTTTAAAAGGTAGATACTTCTTCGCAACTCGAGAGCAACTGAGTTTGGAAAACTAATTTATTGATTGGCACTTTGCAAAAATTTTCCTTTACTTTTCAGTTTTAATGACCAAATTTTGCCCAAAAATTTTTTTTTAACATTAGGTTTACATTGATGTTATTGCTGGAAGGAATGAACATGTTTTCGAGTACGTTGTGTTTTTTGTCTGATTTAACGGTGTCAATTTCGTGGTTTTCGAGACATCAAAAAAACGGAACAAACGCTCTTTTGCTTATTTGAGGTTCATATCAATACATTTTTTTTCAAAAAAAAAGTTTACTAATTTTTGTCTACAAATCTCAATTTACTATTGCAAATAATGATCTCTTCTTTTCTAAAAAAAATAGTATGTTAGTTGTTTTAACTTGATAAACCTTTTCAATTTCCTTTTTATTCACTATTCTGTTTTTGAACAGGCATATCGTACATAATCATGAACAGTTTGGTTTTTCCATGCATTAAAAAAGACCTGTGTTTGAATTATTGGAGAATCTAGTAGCGTCACACGAAGAATTTCACATGCCATTACGAGTTTCTTGGTTAACCTCAAATATAATAAAAAACGATTATTTTCATGTAAAGACTAATAAATCTAGAGTCCTTTTGAAAATAATGACTCATTGATGAAACTTAGTATACGTGTTTAATTTGGCATAGGAATCATGATTAAAAAGGGTATTTTTTTGAGCGGCACAGAAAAGAGGGTGCCGTTATCGAGCTGAAAAATTTGCTTTGCTATAATAAATGCATATGACACATGATTTAAGGGTACAGTTTAATGGTGAATCCAACAAAATAAAAATCAAAACGATACAGTTCCCCTTTAAAAAGTTAGAGTCTTTTTAACATGTAAGGATCACTATATTTTCAGTACAACAGGTACAAATTTTCAAATTAGATCCGAAATTACCTAATTTCCCATAAAAAATCACATTTCGAATTGAGGAAATTTCAATCTCATTTGCACGAAATTAGGTGAATGCATCCAGCGGGAATCAGTTTCAAAAGCTCTTAAAAGCTTTTGCATGAAAATATCAATACACTATTCTTAACGATATAAAACAGAAGAAAACAACAAAAATAAACGGCTAACTGCCATTCCAAATTCAAAATGAAACGAGATGTCAAATAAAATAAGTAAATTTGATAATGCAAACACTTTTTTGCCAAATTTCGAAATACCCTTATTTCGGCTCTTATGAAAACGTAGTATAAATGTTGCATTTGTCATTAGAACCATGTTTTAAAAAAGTTTATAAGAATATCTACTTTTAAAGGGTGTTTTTTTTGTAAGAATAGTGTTAAATGGGGAATTGTTATTTAACACCTTTGAAAAAAATGCTACCTTGATGAAACTTAGCTAAAATCTTACAAATGACATGAAAATCAACATTCAAAAGAGTCTATAAAAATATTAGGGAAAACACCCTTCCCGAGCTACACAGAAGTGAGGTTACCGTTATCGAGCTGAAAAATTTGTTTTGGTACAACAAATGCATATGACACATGACTTAGAGGTAACTTCTAATGGTGAATCCGACAACACTTAAACCGAAACGATATAAATTCTAGTAAAAAAGTTAGTCTTTCTTCGTTTAAAGACTGTATTTTCAATTGTCATATTTACAGGGGATTATTACCATCCCCACTACATATTTCCTTACTGTTTCTTGGCCAGTTAGCTATAATTGAAAATCACCGTCATCCTTGTATTACTTTTATAAATTGAAACAATATTTTTTAACATTTTATAGGAACGAATAATTAATAGAATAACTAAATAAATAATAATTGATAAAAGTTTGTGGTAGTAAAGAAGTAAGGGCCAGTTCTTCTCCGTCGTTAAATGTCTTCTTTTTCTATTCTGCTATTATCTAGAAGTCGTAAGTAAACAGTAGGTAATTGAATAAAACAAAACAAAATGTATTAAACTCACTTGATTAAAAAACATTCACTTTACTGAGTATCGTCTTCAATTGCCCTTGCATGCACATGATACCAACTTCAGAATTTCTTCTGGTGTCATTTTAGTGGGTAACAACAAATATTCGTACTTTTAAGTCCAACTCTACTGCTCAGGTATAAGCTTATTACCAAGCCACAACTGAATTTGGTAGTAACATCGATATGAATGCTGAGCAGCACTGTCTGACGTAGGTGGAAGAGACTCTAATTTTGCAAGGCAATTTTTCAACCTCACAATTCAGTTTTAAGAAAAGTGGCATTCCTTGCACTCGACTATGCATGTGAGGGTCTCACATGCCTCAATGTAGTGTGAAGAAGAAGAACAGATTTTGTTCGACAATGAAGACCTGGGCCCGAATTACGTCTTCAGTGAACGAGTGAGGAACTTTTACACGTTATCTAACTATCGAGTAATCACATTGGTATCATGTTATACGAAGTATCACGTATCGAATTGAGTTCGTATTGTACTAGGATAATTCTAGTATATTTTCCTAAACGGCAATATACCTAACTTTTCATTGGTTATGTTTTGTTAACATTTGCCTTTGGAATTTAATTTGGCCAAAAATATTTTTTGGCTAAATCGAATTATTGTGCCTTTAAATCAAGCCAGAATAATTTTCTGGGTGATGTTAAATTTATTTTAATTCACCCTGAAACACCATTAAATTGATATTGTGTAGGAAATTTGCAGATAAGAGAATAATTTTATTTTTCTGCCTTTTTACTGCTCACTCGTCTACCTAGCATCTATCGTATGAAAAAACTTACGATACTCGATATCATGGGAAGAAATCCCAAATGCAGATAATTCAGTAACGTATTACTCACTCACTGATGCGGTAATTCGGCCCCTGTTTGAAGTGGATGTTTTTAAATCAAGTGATAATTATACATTTTGTTTTGTTTATTCAACTACCAGACATTTAATGACGGAGTAGAACAGCTCCATACTTCTTTACTACCACAAACTTTTATTAATTATTATTTATTTACTTGTTCTATTAATAATTCGTTCCTTTAAAATGTTAAAAAATATAGTTTCAATTTATAAAAGGTAAAACAAGGATGATGGTGATTTGTAACTATAGCGAACTGGCCAAGAAACAGTAAGGAGTTGGTAATAATCCCCTGTAATATGACAGTTGAAAATACAGTCTTTAAACGAAAAAAGACTAACTTTTTTAATAGGATTTATATCGTTTCGGTTTAAGTGTTGTTGGATTCACCATTAAAAGTAACCTCTAAATCATGTGTCATATGCATTACTGTACCAAAACAAATTTTACAGCTCGATTACGGTAACCTCACCTTTAACCTTTAAGGGGAACTGTATCAATGGGTCATTATTTTTAAAAGGATTTCGATGAAATTTACCTGTTGAACTGAAAATATAGTGATCCTTACATGTTAAAAGGTTTCTAACTTTTTTAAGGGGAACTGTATCGTTTTGATTTTTTTTTTTTTTGGATTCACCATTAAAAGTTACCCTTAAATCATGTGTCATATGCATTTATTTTAGCAAAGCAAATTTTTCAGCTTGATAACGGTAGCCTCTTTTCTGTGCCGTCAAAAAAATACCCTTCCCTGCATTTTATTTGTATAAATTTTGTTGATGCTTGATAATAGTGTCCTTTGAATGATTCTAACTAAGTTTCATCAAGGTAAGATTTTGCATCGAAGGTTTTTTGGTAACAATTCGCTATCTTCCTCTCCCCCTCAAAAAAAAAAAACACCCTTTAACTGTAAATATTTTCATGAACCGTTTTTATTCATGATTCGTATGCCAAATTAAACGCGTATACTAAGTTTCATCAATGAGTCATTATTTTAAAAAGGATTTCTGTACCATTTACCTGTTGTGTTAAAAATATAATGTTCCCTACACAGAAAGGACCATAACTTTTTTCACGAGAGTGTTATTGATTTGGTTTTGGAGTCACTAGATTCAGCATTAAAAACTACCTCTAAGCCATGTGTCACATGTTAATATTGTGCTAAATTAAATTTTTCCTTTTCATACACCGCAACCTCACCCCTTTTCCCTTTCAAAAAAATACCCTTTGTCACGAGATATTTTTAAAGACTTTTGATTCTTCATTCTTATGGTAAAAGTAACGTTTTCACCAAATTTCATGAGGGGATTAATTTTTTCATTTTTCGAACGATTTTGTGTACTATTTTACCTGTACTATCAAGGAACAACGGAGCTTACATTTTTGTGTACCACCATAATAAGAAAACATTTTTGCCTTCCATAATTCTAAAAACTACAAACTGTCTTAATTTTATTGAAATCGGTAAAAAAGATCATTTTTTTTGAACCACCCTGATGTGAAAACATTTGTTTCTTCCATAAGGGCTGGCGCCCACATGCAACTTTCAGTCATACACATGCATGTGTGCGCACTTTCATAGAAATGCATATGATTCATTTTAGCAACCAAATTGTTTAGAGACTGAAAGTTGCATGTGGGCGCCAGTCCTAATTCTATTATATGTATAAACTGTGTCAATTTCATTACAATTGGTGAAAACAACATTCTTTGAACCACCATTATTCATTTTTTTTGTCGTGTTTGTATCCCCCAATTTTTTTTTAATATTTTCTGTTTCGGCCCAAATAACAATTTGATGTCAGATGACGGTCATATAACCGGCTTATAACCCTGAAGTTATAACCATATGAAGTTAGAGATAGGTTTGAATAACGTCCTTGAAACGTTGCAGTACCGTCCCCGAAACCAAAAATGGTCAGGAAGAACATAAACTCAGTTGGAAGTGGGATGTTAAACAAACGGTTTAAAAACGTCAGTAAAAAACTGCCTATAAACTGTTTTTTATCAACCGTTTTGTTAAGGTCCGTTATAAACGTTATATTAACGGCTTTATAAAACCATTTAGATAAAGTTAAAAAAAAAACCATTATATTGTCAATTATCGGTTGTTTTACAACCTTTACGCAACCGTTTGAATAGGGTTTTTAAATAACCTGTATTATGTTGATTTCAGGTTATCTTAAAACGTTGTTCTAACGGAATTTTCCAACCGTTTGGATACAGTTCCTTAGAAACCTGTAATATGTAATATTACATATGTAATATTACAGGTTTTTTGTAACCGTTTCCTTACGGTTACCATAAAACCTGTATTATAACCTGTAATATGAAAATGGTTATTTTAAGACGTTATTTTGACGGCGTTTATGAAACCTGGGACGAGACATCCCACTACAGGTTCAAATGAACGATATGGTCATTTTGACAATTGCTCTCTTTGTCTGCAGATGTGATAGAGAGAGCAATTGTTGAAACGACTATCGTTCCCAACCCAGGTTTTCTGAAAATTGAATTTAAATGGTTTTATAAAAGCTGTTAAAATATTATCTAAAAATAATCATTTTAGTTTAAGTCTTACGTGCTCTTGGTCCTGTGTACTCAATGTCTTTCTAACCCGAAAATAAAATCCTTTTATAAATAAAAAGATTAAATTTAATATTTTTATATTTTATTAATATAGGTTTATTAATATATATAATATATAATAATATAAAATAAATAATATATAATATATATAATAATATAAAATTTAACCCTATTAGGATTAGTTTGAATTTGATGGTGGTCGTGGAAGTGTGATTGATGTTGGTTCGGTTGATGGTGGTCTAGCTGGTGATGATGATGATAGAGGCGTTGGTGGTGTAGGCTGTGGTGGTGTAGTTGCTACTTTTGCTGCCTCATTGCTGTTTAAATTAGAAACATGAAAAATAAAAAAATTTGTTTATAACTTTTGTATTTATATCTTACAGGGGTGATGGCTTTCCCACTCTGAAGGGAGCATGCTTTAAATAGCCCTTAAAGAACGCGGACCCTTCCACATCGCTGTTCGTGGGGTACCTTAACCTCACAGCTTCCAGAATGGTAACCAGTACTACAGTCAATTTGTAAAAAGATTTTTTTGTCGCTGTACCATTCCAAGAGTACAGCGACAGAAGGTCGTCCGAAAAGAGGCACCTGGATATTGTCCTCATCGTTTTGAGTGCATTCACCCCCCAAATGTTGACAACTTATGGATCTAGAAAGACAAAACAAAAAAATAATATTTGTTTGATTATATTGATAAGATAAAATGTATATGTATATACATATATATGAAAACAAGTTTTTAACCATTTTCGAGTCCAATATAATTATATGAATTAAATAAAGTTGTATTTATTACTTAACTCGAGTTTCAACTTCCAATATCCCAAGTTTTACTTTGCTTTCTTTGAGATCGACCCTGGCCATCCCTGAGTCTACCCCAGTCTCGATAAAAAGGCACTACAAATTGGCACGCGTAACGCATGCGGAACGCACGCGTAACGCATGTGGAACGCACGCGTAACACATGCTTTACGCGTGCGTTCCGCGTGCATTACGCGTGCGTTACGCAAGCGTTACGCGTGCGTTCCGCATGCGTTACGCATGCGGTACGCGTGCGCTCCGCATTTATTCCGCATGCGTTCCACGTGCGTTTCACAATGCACAAATGCAACCTAATACTTCCAGCCATAAATACTACACATACACAGCGTGCAATACATTGAACCTTAGGAAGTAGGTAGATACACTTGGCCAAAGTAAAAGTAATCTGAATCGTCGCGTCACATCAGTGCGACATTGAAAATATTGAAATATAATTATTTGGATATATGTAGAGTGTACACACATATTAAAATCAATGACCGAAAATGACATAAACGTGGTTTTCATAGTGTAGTGCAGTGTATGTTCATTACATCCTCACTCTTTTAGGAAAAAAAAATTGAATTCAATTTTTTTTTTGTATTTATTAGTTTTTTAATCTATTGTTGTGTACCTCTTTGATTTCATTATTAAAGTGGAGGCTACATAGCCTAAAAAGGCCATTATTCAAGAACCCGGAGAAACTGCGCCGATGTTGATGATTTTTTTTTTTAATGTAGGGAATTGAAATTAGGTTTTTTTTTTAAACTCAAAAACCAAAATGTTCAAAAAAAATTAATTGTATTTTTAAAATAATCTTATTAAACTAATAAATATCACTGCCATAGATATAGAAAGGTTTTTTGAAGTTATGTTATCAAAGTCCAAAACCAAAAACCCACAGTAAAACCCGCTT
This sequence comes from Melangyna quadrimaculata, assembly GCA_949320155.1. Classification (NCBI taxonomy): domain Eukaryota; kingdom Metazoa; phylum Arthropoda; class Insecta; order Diptera; family Syrphidae; genus Melangyna; species Melangyna quadrimaculata. The sequence continues at coordinate 146,407,647 of OX439485.1, read as the reverse complement.
ATAGGGTAAACGAACTAGTATCCGGACACTTAACTGTTTGGCCCTTTTCCAATAATTTCGGGTCGACCCGAATCTGGTGCAAAACCGGCACTAAATTAATTCCGTAACTAAACTCGGCCCGAAATTATGTTGCCCCAAATTGGCACTAAACCGGTGCGAAATTGGCACGAAAATATTTCCGTCACTAAACTCGGTCCGAAATTGTCTGGCCCCAATTTGGCCCTTAACCGGTACCCGAAATGGCACTTAATGGTGCGAAATTGGCACGAAAATATTTTCGGCACTAAACTCGGTCCGAAATTATCTGGTCCTAAACTGGACCGAAATTGGCACTAAATCGGCACAAAAATATTGAATCCCTTAATTAATAAAGGGTCAGGCCCAGTTTCACATTCGGAATAAGTGGAATTAAGTGGCGCTTAAGTTAAAGTTAAAGTTAAAGTTGAACAGAAAATAACAAAAAATAATGGGGGCTTCAAACACAAATAAAAAAAATATTTTCAATTTGGGGAGGTTCAAAAGATTTTTATTTTTTAACGATTTTAATAAAATTGATTCAAGTTATGATGAAATTGCAGAGAAAAACAATACTTTGCACAGCAGGGTGATTCCAGAAAATGTTTTTTTGATCGATTTCAATGAAATGGACACAGGTTGCAGTTATGGTAGAATTATGAAAGAAAACAATATTTTGCACAGCAGGGTGGTTCAAAAAAAAAAGTTTTTTGATCGATTTCAATGAAATTGACGCAGGTTACAGTTATGGTAGAATTATGAAAGAAAACAATGTTTTGCACAGCATGGTGGTTCAAAAAATATGTTTTTTTGACCGATTTCAATGAAATTGACACAGGTTACAGTTATGGTAGAATTATGAAAGAAAACAATGTTTTTCACAGCAAGGTGACATGAACGAAGCTTGCAATTGCAAACGAATAATGCAAATGATAAAAGTAATCCCGGTACTTTTAAATAACAGAAAATCAAATCTGTTGTTCCTCAAAACTGTATGGAAACAATGCAAGTGTTAAAGGAAAACCCGAATAATGTTTGAACTTATGTAGGTAGGTACGTACTAAGAAATTGTTCACTTGTATAGGCCCTTCAAGTGGGGGAACGATCAGAGTGTGTTGTTAAAAACCACTGTTAAACACACGTTTCGAATGCCAAAAAATTGAAATTTGCTCCAAAAACCTCAAAACTTTATTTTTGCTACCTATTGCATTTTTTTGGCAAAAACCTGGTATGCAGTGTCACTAAAATTATTTTAGAGATAACATGTCCGAAGTACGTACCTACATGTCTTATTCAAAGACATTTTGTTTAGAAAATTTTGTCTCTTGTTTAAATGGGAGGAATCAGACCCTCCCTCCTGTACGATTTTTATTTTCTTCCTTATTTTATCTTATCTACAATATGTTTTCCTTTGAAATCGGTAAAGAAAAAACTGAGTTAACATTTTTTTAACCACCCTGATATGCAAAACAATTTTTTCTATAATAAGTGCAATCCTCATCAATTTCATTTAAGTCGATCAAAAAACCATTTTTTTCTTTTATATCAAGGTTGGTCATTTTGTTTAAAAGGTCATTCGTTATATTCTCGAAATTGTTTAGAAATATTTAAATGTTTTAGTTGTATTGCTACTAAAGATGTATAGTTTTTTTTAAACGTTTTCTTAATTTTGAAAATAAGCTGTTAAATTGTGTTTAAATAAGACTTTAATCTGCTTTTTTTAAAACTTAGACACTTTCTTGAGAATACCCCCGTTAAAATTATATAATTTAGTCTTAAAGAAATGAATTTGGGTCACTTTGAATGATTTTGCTAGATATTTACAAAAAGTTCCTACTCTTTTTTTTGTATTTCGCACTCACTATCTACGCATGTTAACCAAAAGCAATTTTTAACGATGTTTTTTGTTGCAATTTATAATTGGATAGGAAAATTAAAGTTACATATCTCTTCAGCAGTTCTATATTTTACTATGCAAGATTTGTCAACACTGTCAATTTTTTTTTTGTTATTTTGTTGATTAAAAATGTGTACAGCATTGCAATACAGTTTTCTAGAATTTTAAGACAGAATTTTGGATTTACAGTCACACAGAATTTTTCAGTAATTTACAGAATTTTGGACATACAGAATTTTAGAATACAGAATAACAACCTGTTCCCTCCTACGGTAACTGCAATTTATGTTTACTTCACTGAAATTGCTCCAAAAATTTTTTCTTCGAACCGTCCTGGTGTGAAAAACATTTGTTTCTATTATAATTGCAATAAATTGCATAACTGCAGCCAGTGTCAATATCATTGAAATCTGTCAAAAAAACATTTTTTCGAATCACCCTGCTGTGAAAAACATTTTTTTCTTTCATTATTCTACTATTAATGCAACCTACGGTAATTTTATTGAAATCGATCAAAAAAACATTTTTTCGAACCACCCTGCTGTGCAAAACTTTGTTTTCTTTCATAATTCCACAATAACTGCAACCCACCTTAATATCATTGAAATCTATAAAAAAACATGTTTTTGAACCAACCTGCTGTGCAAAACATTGTTTTCTTTCATAATTCCACCATAACTGCAACCTACGTTAATATCATTGAAATCGATAAAAAAATCATGTTTTTGAACCACCCTGCTGTGCAAAACATTGTTTTATTTCATAATTCTACCATAACTGCAACCTACGTTAATTTCATTGAAATCGATCAAAACGCCATTTTTTTAAACCACCCTGATGTACAAAACATGAACTACCCAAATTCTAAATTTGTTTTCTATTTTTTCTCTCATAATTTTATGTCAAAATGAAAATCAAACAGAAACTCCGACCTGGGCTGGCCCGAAATTAAACTCTATATTTGAATTTAATTTCGGGCCGGCCCGAAGATCAATAGATTCAAGCAACCGATTCAAGACAAAGACACCATTTATAAATCGGGTGAGATATGTATTTTAGCTTTATGTGGTGCTCCAAAATCTGCGGTTGTTCAAAATCTTTCCAGATATCCTTTTTTTTACTAAAATAATTGTTCATGATGTCCTTGTGCAATTGAACAGTTTACCGTGCGTAGCGGATGCAGGGATGGAACATTTAAAAAATGTATATCTTCAGATTCATTTATAGATATGTAATTGTTTATCACCAGTCGAATGGGGATGGAAGTTAAATAACGTCCTAATACCAAATCCCATGAACCATTAGTCAACTGCTCCGGAAAACGCATTACAAATAATATTCTGTCGATGTAAATCTAGCTGTGGAGGGACTTTCGGTTGTCGAAAAACAGACTTTTCTATACGCAAGCTTGTACACTGTACAGCATGTAGTGGTGATAGCTGTAATAAACGACAGCCTAATATAAATATCGAAAAAAATGAAATAGAACCTAAATAATGTATTGAATTTGTGCCTAGGTGCCTAACTATATGTACCTAAACAGACAAAATACTGTATTTTTTTGCATTTCCAAATAAAATATAAATGTTAACATTGACCATGTTCTTAAATATAACATAATATTAAATATTATGTTCTTAATGTTTTGTATTATAAAATATTTCCTCGTAATTAAAAAAAAGAACTATTAATCATTTTAAATAAAATTTAAAAAAAATGTGTGCATATAAGCTGGTTTTACTGTACTTGATTTTGAACTTTTTTATTTAAAATAACATATTATAATGTTTATTTTGAATTAAATTTAAAATATTTACCTAAAGAAAAAAGGTTTCATCGCATGTGAATATAAGCTACTTTTACTGTACCTGGTTTTGAACCTTAGTATTTAATACAAATGAAAAAAAATAAACCTTTGGAGTGTTTTTTTTTTTATTTTAAATATATTTTAAAAACAAAATACAAAAATATTTAATTTTTTTTTTTTTTAATTTTCGATTTTTGAGTTTTAAAATAATGTCTGTGGAGAAAGTACTTAAAAAAAAAATCATCGAAATCGGAACAGTTTCACCGGGTTCTTGAATATAATGCTATCTGGCCTCCACCATTAATATTTATTTTACTATTTACACCATTTAGTTTCACAACTTCATATGGTCCTTTGTATGGACTGTCTAATTTTTTCTTATTTCCTTCTTTTAAATATACCTTATCTCCTACCTTTAATTCTAATGGGTTGGCAATTTTATCTACTAATTCATTTCTTTCTATTTTGCTTTAATCTAATAATCTCTTAGCTATCATTCTCATTTGACTCAATCTGAATTTGAATTCCAAGCTATAAATCATCAATATTATATACAGGGTTTGTTACATTATAAGCTAAATCTTCTGTTAGTCTAACTAATTTTCCGTAAATTAACTCAAATGTTGACATTCCTATAATGCTAGAGTGGGTTGTTGTATTATAACTAAGAACGAAATAGGGAATCCATGCATGACAATTATCTTCTTGTGCAAAAGCAATAAGATATTTATTTAGCACTATATGGTTGGTTACGTTCTATAGAAACTAGTGTTTCATGGTGATAAGGTGTTGATGTTATACGTATATGATTTATTTTAAATAATTTATAAATATTTTTCATCACTTCATTTATAAATTTTGTTCCCATATCTGTTTTTTAGTGTTTTGAAACTACCGTGTTTAAGAATGTAATTATCAACCAAGGCTTTTGCCTTATGTAATACTTTTCAGTGTTTACATCCTTGCTTTTAATAGGAATGGCTTCAACATATTTTGTTAATTCACATTAAAGCAGAAGTATGTATCTAAAATCGTTTGGGGGCCTCAGAGGTCCTACAATGTCTGCTGTTACTACTTCAAAATTTGTTGTTGGTGTCTCTGTCAATATTAATCATTCTTTTGTGTTTCTAATTTGTTTGCTTTTTGGGGGAGAGTACGATAACTTGGGCGCCGAAATTTAATAACGCATTTTTGTAGAAGGGTCAAATACAAGCATTTTTTACTGTTAGATGGGGGTCTATCTCGCCCCGTTTAGGAGGTAGGGGTGATTTTTGATAAAAACTACTAACTAACTAACTAATCCTACATTTAAAATAAATTATTTGTGTCAATAGTTTTCAAAGAATTTGCTTTCAAATTCAAAATTTTGATAAAAAACGCAAAAAGAAATGATTGGATCAATTTTGCTCAAAATTGTGAAATGGAAAACTAAACTTTCTTTTTGTGGTCAATGCTCATATCAATTCTGAATCGAAGACGAAAGCTTTTATGACCTCTAGTTTTTGAGAGAATTGAAAATTACTAGAAGTACTTACTACTAGGATTGGCAGCGCTGTTGTGAATAAATAAAGTGCAGTCTTGTGGTCACTACTCAAAACTTTTGCAAAATAGTCAATTTTGGTGGTTAAATAATTTAAAAAACTGTGCAAAACTGTTTGTAAAAGGTTAATCCCACTGAATTAAATGAAAGTTTTGGTGAGTTCACTTATTTTCACTCCTAAATCAAGAAAATAAAAATATCATCAGCGGCATATACATATATAAATTTGATATAAAAAAAAGAAAACAGAATGAATCGGACACCCCCATCAACAAATTCAGCACACATTTTTTAACAAAGGAGATAGGCAATCGCAGAAAAGGCAACATATTGAAATCGCTTCTACGCGGCAGCAACAAGTACAAAATCTGCTGTCGGAGCGATGGAAGTATTGGATCTGCAGCATATGATCGAAGAGACCATGTCGTCGCCCGGGAATTTTTTTGTTCCATACGCCATTGGCACTTTTTCGAAAAAAACGCATTTAAATGTTTGCGTACTTGGTACTCTGAAACTGTGTGATAGGATTTTTTTTAGCTTGAAGTTAGTCTTATAAGGATTTCACCTACAAATTTTCAAAGTGTTTTGCCAAGCCGTTGACAAGATACGTTATTTATCGCAAAAGTCCACTTTTTTGAGTTGTGTCCCACCTCCTACATTATGAAAATGATTTTGTTTTCTATACACGTGGAACACAAAAAAATGGATGCGTCACAAAGCAATTCTCATCAAATATATATGTGAAAGTCAAGAAAGCATGGAGTTGGACAATAAAATTTAAAAAGAAAATCGATTACATCTCTTTTTTCAATAAAATTTTTATTTAACAAATCCAATAAACAATTCACATTTTTAATATTCTTCTTAAAAAAAACACTGCTGCTTTGTTGACTGATTTGTTTACTTGTTTTTGACCTTCTTGGGATTTTGCTGTCACAACTTCTGTTAGCTGAATAATTTAGATGAGCATAGAATGTGCTACCTTGATTACGAAAATAAATTTAAAAACTATGAACTTAAAATTATACCAGCATTAAGAACACATTCGAGAGGAAAGGCGAGCGGAGGATGCATTTTTGGCTACAAAAAAGATTTATTGAATATCAACTGTGAGTTTAAACTTTATGGTGACATAACTTGTCTAGACGTGCTAATATACCGAGAGAGGTTTCGTATTGTACCAACTACCAACCTATGTACCCCTGGGCCTCGGATTTCGGTGAAGTTAAAGAATTCCTGATGTGTGAATCAAACACAAATCTGTTGCTGATTGGTGACATAAATGCAAGGCTAGGTTCTGAAGGAGGAGTTGAAAACGAACGCGAAGGTAATGAGCGAAAATCTAAGGATTTGGTAAAAAATACAAGAGGTAATAAGTTATTGGAATTGTGTAACTCAATTCGACTCCGAATACTGAATGGTACCAGGGAAAGTGATACATTTGGAGAATACACATTTTTGGGAAATCAAGGTAGCTCTGTTATTGATTACGGTATGGCTGGGGGTAACTGGAAATCTATTATCTCTGATTTTGAAGTAAAACAAGTGCCATATTCAGATCACATGCCGATTGTGGTTTCTTGCAAATGCGGTTTATATGGGAGCGAAAAAAGAGCCGATTTAAAACTGTTACCGAAATTGCAATGGAGAGAATCTACGGCTTTAATCTACAAAAGGCAATTGGATACACTTTTGATGGCGAATAGAACAGATAATTTGGAAAATATTGAAGATTGCATCAAGACAGTGTACCCAGGGTCTAGCATTTGCAGAAAAGGTGGAGTGTTTAAAAAACCATGGTTCGATGAATCCTGCATGGAAGCGAGGAATGTATCATACTAATGGCTTAACCGATTGAGGCAAAACAATGAAGACTCCGCGCAACACTCGTATATCGAACACAATCGTATGTTTAAAGAACTTTGTAGAGAGAAGAAGAAAGTTTTTTATGAAAAGAAAGCACAAATTTTAACTACATGTAGCAATACAAGGGACTTCTAGAAACAGTTACAAAAATTAAATGGCAAAGTCTATGTTATTAATCCTAACTTAAATTGTAATACCTTACAGATACACTTCAGACAACTTCTGAACCAAGATACTATGGGCCATCATATGATTTAGTATGCCCAACTAAGCTCAAGGATGGAAAAGCAGCTGGATCGGATAGGATACCATCGGAGTTTTACCGATATGGCACCGAGAAACTCGTTGAGAATTTAACAGGATTATATAACTTGATATTGAATACCGGAAGCATACCGCAGCAATTTAAGGAATCTATTATCTTTCCGATTCATATAAAGGGAAACACGATGGATCCAGAAAATTATAGAGGTATTTCCTTTTTAAATGCATCATATAAAATATTTACATCGATACTACAAAGTCGACTGAGAAGGTGGATAGATGTTAACAATCTTATGAATGAGCTCCAAGCTGGATTTAGACCAGGTTATTCCACTATAGACCACATTTTTGTACTGAGAAGCATAGCTGATTGGTTCTTGTCCCAAAAAAAAAAAAATTGTATGTTCTCTTTGTGGACTTTAAGGCGGCATTCGATACGATAGACCGAAAGGCATTGATGTACAAGATGTTTAGACTGGGAATGTCACACAGGTTCGGACACGTCCTACAGAACCTATACTTGGACACTAAAGCAGCTGTTTGGGATGGTGAACATTTATCGGAATGGTTTCAGACGATTTGAGGTGTAAGGCAAGGATGCACGTTAAGTCCAAGTTTATTCGTGCTTTTCATTGAAGATATAACTGGCTTGTTACCGGGTGGAGTTGAGAACGCAGGAACCCTCATCAAAGCCCTATTGTTTGCGGACGATATCGTTCTTCTCGCGAACTCACCGGTAGCACTACAGTTAATGATAAATAAACTTAATGAATATTGCACTTTATGGAATTTAGTGATCATCCTAGAAAAATCAAAAGTTATGATATTCAAAAGAGGCGGACGAAGATTAAGTCGAAGAGAACAATGGACTATAAAAATGAAGGAATTGAAGTTGTAAAGCAGTTGTGTACTTCACCAAGAATCTCAAGATAAAAAAACACCTCTCCAAAAAATTAGTAAAAGCAAAAACAGCAATAAACGTAGCATGGAAGGAAATCTTCAACAACAGAAATATTGCGCATAGCGTCAAGTATAGGGTTTTTGAATCGGTGTCAAAAGCAACTTTACTATATGCAGCTCAAATATGGGGGGGGGGGGAAATATGAGACCGTTGAGAAACTTCTTCATTTTTACATCAAACGCATTTTTCGACTTCCTCCACACGCGCCTAACTACATGGTTATGCTCGAAACTGGTATCTCTCCATTGTTTATAAGAACCTTGAAACTACAAGTAGATTAAATCATCAATGTGCTAAATATGTCTGATAATCGCCTTCCAAAAAATGCAGCTCTCCAAGCGATACGTAACAGATCTGGATGGTTCAAGGACTGGATGGAGTTAGGGCAAGAAGCGGGTATAGAATTAAACGTTAATGATTATAGTAATTGGAAACCATCACTCTATCAGATGATTGCAAGCCTAGATATCAACGCCAGAGCTCGCTACGCAGAAGAGGCAGGAGAATCGATATACAGGCTGATATTTAGCAAGCTAAACCACAACTTAAATAGTTTAAATTATTTTAGAGATGATTGCACTACAGAGGAAATATCCTCCATCTTTAGATTAAGGGGTGAACTGTTAAACCTAAACTTCATTCCACATCGCGAAAATTTACCTGTGCTTTGTGAAATGTGTAATATGGCGGAACAGGAAGACATTTTTCATTTTGTTGGTAGATGCCCGATCCTCAAAGAAACGAGAAGACATGTGTTTGGCGAAGACATCCTATCGGAGGAACTTACATTAAAATGCCTAAATGAAATAGATGTAACCAAAATGTTCAAGTTTTGTAAAATTGCATTAGCTTATAGAAGCAGAATTTTAAATGAAAATTTTGAATTAAACTGTACCTTAATTATTTAATCAATAATTTTTTGTTTATAAAATTGTCAATCAGGCAGACAGCAAAGCCGTGCTTATTTAACGATTGTTAAGAAATTTATTAAAACCACTTTTAGAATATTAAAAAGCAATCTAATCTTAAAATCTACTTACTACTTTTCATATTTATCATAAATGTAGCTGTTTACATTGGAAACAGAGAATACATTCAAAGTTCCTTAAATGCAAACGAAATTTGGCATACACCGAACCTCGCACATACCCCAAATCCTATAGTGAGTCCAAGCAGAGGGGTTGCAGGGGGCAGCATGCCCCCCATACATACCTCGCTTTTTAAATGTGGTTAACTAAACCACCGTCCGTCCGCTGTCCACTGGAAGGTTATGTACTTCGCCATGTCACAACAAATAAGCTGATGCCTGTTCTTTTGCCCAGCCACGATCACTAGGGTTTTTAATTTTAGCACCAACACCAACAAAAAAAAGTCCACACCGAGAAGTCTGCTGGAAGCTCACTATGCCAAGTCTGATAGGGTAGAGGCGATTGAATTTGTTTAATTTTTTTTTGTAAAAAAGTTAATTTTTGTTTGTAAATAAGGTTTCTGCGTTTTAAAATGTTTGCGAAATTTTTGCTCTGTTCTTTGTTTTCGGGCTCAACAAAGCTTCGCCTTTTTCTAAATTATGCCCCGAAGGCTTTTTTTATCATAAGAACTTTCCCAAAATACGTCACTTTTATTAAAAACTGATAGCTACTGAGAGCGCTTAAATCAAGCTGCAACTTACGACCAAAGAATTGCACCCACACAAAATGTGTACACCGGCTCATCACTTAGTGCAGTGTTAGTAGTTAGTAGTAACAGACAGACTACAAAAAAACACTAAGGAGATTCTCAACACAAAATGAGACAATCAAGAACAAAACATAAAACAATAATAACACAAAAATTGTGACTTATACAAACATTTATGAGCGTGGTATACTGGTCTTCAATACCCTTTTAAGTTTAATTTTATTAATATTAAAATCAAAAATACCTTCATTTAAATTTAATAGCTTGCACATACGAGTTAACGGTTCATCCATTCCATAATTAGTACGATGCTGGGGTAAGTTCATCAAATCCAGACTGCGAAGGCTGTGGGCCCCTCCACAAAAGTTGATACTTAAGCAATTTAATAAATCGGGCGAATCGATCACACCACTTACAAGTTGGTGTGCGAATACAATATCATTACTGACCCTCCGTTGAGACAAAGTTTGGATCTGAAGAAGATTTATTCGATGCTCGTACGGCGGAAGGTTATAAGGATCTGCCCATTGTAATCCCTTCAACGCGAAACGAATAAAATTACGCTGTACTGCTTCTATCCTATTTTTATGAACTTCGTAGAAAGGAGTCCATATCTGAGATGCATATTCAAGGTGGGGTCGAACTAAGCAGTTGTAAAGAGCGAGGGTTACGTAAGGATCTTGAAATTCCTTAGCCCATTGCTTTACAAATCGCAACATAGAGTTGGCTTTTTTAACAATAAAATAGATGTGTTCTCAAAAATCAAGCGTAGAAGGAAAATGAACTCCAAGGTCTTTAAAACATTGAAAATCTTATCCAACTTAAGCTTTTCCATTCTATTAAAATTTCCATCTCCTGTGTAAGCGGGCACTTAATACTTACACAGTAGTGTGCAATAAGAAAACCTGCACTCTCTGACCCATTTGGTTCATGGTTGCAAAAGTCGATACAATTGTACTTTTTTCCTTACACTCGACATAGCTAAAGTACACAAATACATTTTTATAAATTTTCAGTACACTTTTGCCCTGTCACTTACATAATAGCCGTGTTTTTTTTTGCATGTTCAGATAAAATTTGAAGAAAAAAAAAACAACATCTGAACTAAGGAATTTACATGTAAAATGCAAAAACAACTGAAGTCCATATGAACTTAGCTAAGTCCAGATAATTATCGGTTCTTAACTTAAGTTCAGATCGATAAAGTAGTGTCAGCTAAAATTACTATTTTGTTATCGATAGTCAAAATATCTGAGTCAACGAATGAAAATATTTTTTATAAACAAATAAAATGGAAGACCATTGTTTTGAAAATTAATTTTTTTCTGATTTGTGATTTAAAATTCCTTTTTTTTCACATTTTTTTGTTTCATTAACGATCGGAATAATTTTCTATACGAGATTTCAGTTCTGCTTCGATGACTTTTTGCTAAGTTCGGATGTCGTTTTTTCGACAATTTTATCTGAACCTGCAAGAAAAGCTACTTACTTCAACAATATAGCTACATTCGATTTTATTTAATTTCAAAAGTACCCTTATTGTGTTGATTCAATACAATGCAGCTTAAATTTATTAAACGTATTACTCTTTTAGCTCTACCTACCTAGGTAATTTGTATAATAAATTTTCACTACACCTACCTTCTTTAAAAAGTTTATTTAATGAAAACTTTTCTTACAAATTCTGATTTATCTTCCATTTAGGGTTAAAAGCAGCTAGTTTCTTTTTTACACGAAAAACTAGCATTATAGTTGAATTTTTCAAGGGGTGGAATTAGAGATTGCAATCCCAGGATATTTTTTCAATCCCGGGATTTTGGGATTCAAACATTTGAATCCTGGGATTCCGGGATAATTCCGGGATTTGCAAAATATTTAAAAAAAAGTAATTCAGAATATATTTTCGTTAAAATTGTTTTGTTTTTTTTCGAATTAAAAACCCTTCTCTTAGTATGCAGAGAGGTAAGACTAATTCGGTCTTAGGGCTGTCCACGAGACGAGACTTTTGTAAGTCTCGTCTCAGTCTCGTTAAAATCGAAAATTTTCAGTCTCGGTCTCGTATAATTAAGTCTCGTCTCGGTCTCGTCTCGGTCTCGTCTCGGTCTCGTCTCCGAAAAAAACGATTCCCGCCAACTTGTTGATTATTGAAACGAAATATTTTCGATTTTAGTTTGAATACGTGTAGAAGAAAATAAATATTTAACTGAAATTGCATTTTTTAAATTATAAGACTCTCCAAATATACAGCCTCGTCTCGGCCTCGTCTCGGTTGCTTAAAAGCCAGTCTCGTCTCAGTTTCGTCATGCGAGACCGAGATCGAGACCGAGACTTTTCTAGTCTCGTGACCAGCCCTATTCGGTCTAGAAAAATAACAAACAAGTGGACATTTTTTTAAAAGAAAAATATTGAATATTCGTTGGAATTTTTGTTTTATTTGTTGAACAAAAACATTAACTTTGAAAAAAACTTAGGTATATTTATTTCACAAAAATAGTAACATTAAAAACTAATTCATTAAAACTGTTAAAAAAAAAACAAAACAGAAAAACAAAAATATTAGTTCAGTCAGAAAAATAAATAAATAAATTAGAAGATATATTTTACCAGAAACATAGTGTTGGTAAATCACATTTTGAATCACAATTTATTTTTGAATGAATAACAATAATGTAAACAAATGGGTTTTGGGGGGTAAAACATATACGAAAGATTGACATATTTATTTATAGTGTTTTTGATTTCCACGTTCACTTTGTATGTTGGTTGGTTGTTAAAGGTAAGACCGCTATCACACAAGGAAATTGAGTTGCCAGCAATTTTTAGTTTGTAGCCGAGAAGGACGTAAGGGGAAGAAAAGAAATCTCCCCTCTCACCCTTCTCGCCATCAAACTAGATAGTTTCTGGAATCTCAGTTTCCTAAGAAACTGTCTAAGAAAGTATAAAAAATGAAAGAGGGAAAAAATTGTATGCGAATATTCAAGATTGGAGCATTTCAATCCCGGGATTTTCGGGCTCTAAAATGGACCAAGATCCTGAAACTGCGGGATACGGGACCCCGGGATTGAAATCTCTAGGTGGTATGCACTTAGCTATTTCAAGAACACTGTTTATAAAATAAGCGGTACTACTAAACAAAGAAAGTTATACTGTAACATTCCCTTATACTAAATTTTGGAGAATGAAAGGCTTAACTACACGCTACTTTTAGCAAAAAGTACAAAAGTGAGAAATTAAAATGTTTGCTAAAGAAACCCACCTGCAAAAAAACTTACGAAAATTATTCTGTCAGATAAATTAAGCCACCATATACAACTTTCAATTGTTTTTTTTTGCAAGCAGGTGTCTTCAGGACAGATATTCGTTTCCTACTTTTGTACTTTTTGGCAAAAGTAGGTCTATGTAGGAGTCCAGGCTTAAGTGTACTTAGCTGTTTCACACTCAAAGCACGCGATTATGTTTTATTTAAAAAAAAATGCTCTTGTTTATTTATTATTCTTCAAAAACATTGATTTGTTGAAAAAATCAAAAAGTACAATTCGATACACTTTTTTTTTTAAATTCAATACATTGCTGAAAGACGATTTTTCATTCCTGATATGATTCCCTATAAATAAGTTTTTTTAAAAATATTTTCCATGTTAGTTTCGATACTCAGTGTGTAAAAAAAAAACTTGCACATCCATTGACTTTTGTAGTAGTAGGTATCACAGCAACCTCTAACTTTTCTCTTTTTCGGAGACCTTTTTTGTTGTTTTTTTTTCGTAGATGAGAAGTCACATACAGAGGTACGGTGCATAATACAAAACCTGCACGTTCTAGCCCACATGATTCAGTATGAATAAGTTTTTTTCGTTGTCATATTCTCTATGTTAATTTTGGGACTCATTGTGCATGAAATAAATCTTGCACATATGAGAAGGCATGGAACTTTTTTGTGTTGAGATTTTTTCTTTATTTTTTTTTTTGTACGAACAGGGTGAAATATTTGGAAATTAGGTAGGTAGGATTGAACTTGCATGGGTCAAGTCGGATTTTTAATTCTACGATAACAATGAAAGTTATGTTAGTTAGTGTGCAAGAAATAACTTAGCACGGTTGTGATGGGTGTTATTTTGGGATTATTTGAAGAATGTTTGTGGTTAAGATGCAAATGGAAGTACATATTAGTTTGCGGAAGATCAGATTACATTTTCTTGCTCCTGGTAATGCGCCCCCAGAATTTTGCGCCCTGTGCATTTGCACATCTTGCTCATATGGTTGGGTCCGGCCCTCAGTCCAGGAGAGGTAGCACACACTTGTTGTCATATTTTGCAGGTTATTTTCAAAAAGCATGCCCGTCAGACTGACATATGGAATATGCATGGCGTTGAGACAGCTGTTCTGTGTCTGATGAAATGGTCACGTTCAGGAAATCAGGTGCTCTTTGTAACAAATTAATTAATCATTGTAATAAAATAATTTCCGATGTAATTAAATAAAGTTTGGTGTTGGATAGAATACCCACGTATTATACACCAATCGCCTGGAAATTTTGCGGACATTACGAATAAAATAAATTTAAATTGATATAAAGTGATGGTGAAAATGATATACGTGGCCGAAATAGACAAAAATGGCGGGGAAATGGCAACCAAGGGGAAAATTCCAGCAAGATGACAGCGGAGACTGGAAAATATCTGCAAACCACGGAAAGCCCTATATAAGGCGCTACATGAGTCCCAGAAGACTAAGATCACTTTCGACTCGTCTTGAGAACATTTTAAGAGCAGAATAATTAAATTCAAAGCTTTAAATCATTTTTTGATAAATAACTAAACAAAAATAAACAAACCCTCTCGGGAACCAGAACTTTGAAATTGAATCGCTTTTTGTTTTTATTTTGGCGTTCACCAAAGATTATCACTGTATTCTATTATTATTTCTTTTTTGCCTACATGAATTTTCGTACAGGCTTCTCCTAAATCAAATCCTTATTTAGGGGCCAGTTATAGCTATCATTGAAAACCATCATTGAAAAAGTTAGCTGGTAATTTTGAGACCCTTCGAAAGTTTAACCAATGATTATTTTAATGCAGGAATATAGCCTACGACTTCAAAATTATTTCTCCTCCCAAAAAAAATTCATTTTGACCCATATCTTCCCCATAACGTAACTTTTAATTTATTCATCATCATTGAAAAAATAAAAGTCATTTTATGAGAAAAGTTGTGCCAAATTGAATTTTGTTTTACCTAGAAATAATTATATAGTCAATAAGCTTTACTTTGGCATCAAAATAATCATTTAATTTTTCTTCAAAATCTCTCAAAATTGACAATTAATATTTACAATGATAGTTTTTAATGATTGCTATAACTGGCCCCTTAGATAAGGATTTTCGATGGTGTATTTCATGTCTTTCTTTAACCATTTTTAAAAATTTTAGCTTTCTTATGTTTTTTACTTCCACATGTTGTTAAGGAACCACATGTTGTGAATTTGAAAGTTCTGAAATTATTTGTAGTGAAGTTTTACTGTTTTTAAAAAGTTTTCTAAATGTATGTTTAAGTTCTGTAATTGTGTTGGGTTTTTTAACTGCGATCAACCTATTTCTAACTTTGTCTGCCAATTTTATAAGTTTACTTTTTTAAATTTTATCACTCAGTGTATCATTAACAAATTTTATTAAGTTAAGGAAACTAGTCAGTTTATTAAATTCTCCTCCATACTCAGGGATTATCTTAAAAAATAGTACAATATCGAATTCTGCCATTTTTGTATCTAGTGGTACTTCCAATTGGGTTCACAACAATCAATCTATTTTTGTATTATATCTTTAATTCTTTTTTTTTTTTGTTTTTGTACATACACTCCATTCCACTTGAATAGAAACAAACTTTTTTTTTACAACCAGAGCGTGTTCATACATTCACCTTTTGGTTTCAGTTCCTAACAGAGAAATCTATTGCGAATAAAACTGCAGGGACAGAATAATTCAGGAAAATACCATAAGGTTATTTTTTACCACTTTCCTAAATACTTCATTAAATACACTGTTTTTTTTTTTTTGCGCCACTTGAATAGAAACAGTGTGCGTTTTGTCTCTATAGATTACGGTAAGAAGAATATTATACTTATTGTTATAATAATAGAAGTGTAGATTAAAAATAATAATTAATTGATCAAAGAAAATATGGGCCGTGGAAAACCATTAAACCCTGCAGAAAATCCAAAATAGAAGTACACGCGGAAAACAAGCTTCACCTAGGCACAATTGCCAAAAAACAAGTAGAAGTGTGAAAATTGGTAGGACCATAGAAATAAAGAAAACTATGTAAAAATATGTAAGGTAGGCAATCAAGAGCCACAACAGAAGTAGACCGAAGAAAGATAATTAGACTGGCTTCATATTCAGCTGCTAAAATCAAAGCTAAGAGTGGTATTACAGCGAGTCTTAACACTATTACCCAGCGGGAAATATTGTCCCCAATGAATTTTATAGCTGAATTGTTCAATCAATTCACTAGCCAAATAATAAAAGGAAACTTCATGCAATGATTTAGCCAGTGAAGAGTCACGCGAGATTTCCTCAGTTCATAGATTTGAACCCAATTTTCGCTTTGTGTGTAGAAAACAACAAGACAACAGCAATCAATTCACTAGCCAGATAATAAAAGGAAACGACATATAATGATTTAGTAAGTGAAGAGTCATGCAATGTTTCCTCAGTTCATAGATTTGAACCCACTTTCTGCTTTGTGTGAAAACAACCCTTTCTTTCCTTGAATTAAAAATTGCATTTGATATGGAAAATTGTAAGATGAAAAAACTGTTGGAAAGTCATGTAGAAGTTCATCAGTTCATCGTCTATGTCCACTCATATGCTTTGTAAAGTGTGCACCGCCATTGTGTGTTTTGATAGAAGTTGATTTTGTTTTGTGTTCTCTGTGTTGACATTGTCTGCTGACAGTAAATATTATAAGAGGACTTGTAAATTTCTATTAAAATGAGAAAATCTCAGATTGTCTCAAAGTAATTCAGGTTGTTGGTTAATCACCACTTCGCACATGAAGTGGTGATTAACCAACAACCCCTGACCTAGTAATTTCACTTTAATTAAATTTAAAGTTTTAATTCTATATTTTATTTTAATTAACCAATCACAAATTCACAACACATACACAACAGAGTAATGAATTCACTATTTATTTAATTTTCTTCACATTTTTCATATTGAATTAACTATAATTGTTGAATAAACAACAACCACTAATCTTGTGATTTGATAATTGAATTTTCATTACCATTTTCATCGAAAACATTGAACTGATGAATGAACCACATACATTTATGTAGTGAATTCACAGACTATGCAACCATCATGTTTTTCATCATCTGGGTCGGTGAATAAACAACTTCCAACGAAGTAGTGATTTCGTTGGCGAATTTTCATCGGATTTTCAGCATGTGCTTCCCGCCTAGGACATGCCCATGTTAATTTCATCAAAGGAATCAGCTGAAAAGTGGACGGTGCAGCTGCCATTCCTCAAGGAAAAAGCTGATATTTCCTCAATGAATTTTTCAATTTTTCCCGCTGGGATAGACGTGTTATTCGTGGGTCACAACATTTAAAGCGCCTAAAATTGAAGAAAAAACCACCGCTAAATCCAATACAAAGACAGAATATAAAAGATTTTTGCAGGAAGAATATGACGTGGAAGGAAGAGTGGACAAAAGTGGTATTTTCTGATGGTCCGGACGGATATAATTACTATTTTCATGTCATAAAGAAGGAACCCAGGTTTCTGGAGCGCCACCATACTCGAGAAGTAGGTGTAATGGCGTGGGGTGCGATTTTCTGGTTTTGAGCAATTGTTCTGGACTTTCCCACATTGAAAATGACGGCAAACTCCTACAAGGAAATACTGCAAGAAGCTTTCCCTAAGTTTATCGATGTCTGTGGACCAATACCATGGACATTTCAACAAGAAAACGTGGCAATCCTCAACGCAAGGATCATTAACAGTTGGATATCGGAGAAAAATGTTACCTTACTTCAATGGCCACCGTGTTCTCCGGGCCTTAATATTATTGAAAACGTATGAGGTAGGATGGTTCGTAAAGTTTACGATGCTGACCGAAAATATGAGGACAAATAATCACTTATTGCTGCAATCAAAGAAGCATGAAGTGCAATTTCTTTAAATTATATAAAATAACTGCATAATTCAGTCTCCAAATGGGGTTCTCAAGTTATTTCAAATAAAGATGGTAGCACACATATTCAAATATGATTACGAATAGAAAACTACCCAAGTTTACTGCACTTTTTCAATTTATTTCCTTATTTAAGAGAATGTTTCTATTCAAGTGGCTCAAAAAAAACAGTGTTTTAAATGAAGTAATAAGAAAAGTGGTAAGAAATAACCTAATGGTATTTTCCTAAATTTTTCAGTCTCTGCAGTTTTATTCGCTATTTATTCCTCTTATAGGAACTTAAACTGAAAGGTGAATTTATAAATTTACCAAAGCGCTACACGCTCATACAGTAAACAAAAAGTTTGTTTCTATGCAAGTGGAGCGGAGTGTATGTAATTATTTCGCATTTAATACAATTTTTTTTTATGTTACACATTGTTTATGGCTTACTAAATAGATATACAATACACAACAATTTTTTTATTTTTGTTATGGTTTTTCAAATATACAATACATTATTATTATTATTTTTATACACTCCGCTTCACTTGAATAGAAACAAACTTTTTGTTTACTATCTGAGCGTGCAGCGCTTTGGTAAATTTATAAATTCACCTTTTGGTTTTAGTTCCTACAAGAGGGATCTAATGCGAATAAAACTGCAGAGACAGAATAATTCAGGAAAATACCATTAGGTTATTTTTTACCACTTTTCTAATTACTTCATTTAAAACACTGTTATTTTTTGCGCCACTTGAATAGAAACATTCTCTTAAATAAGGAAACAAACTGAAAAAGTGCAGTAAACTTGGGTAGTTTTCTATTTGTAATCATATTTTAATATGTTTGCTACCACATTTATTTGAAATAACTTGAAAAACCCAGTTGGAGACTGAATAATGCAGTTATTTGATATAATTTAAAGAAATTGCACTTCATGCTTTTCTGATTGCAGCAGCAAGTGATTCTTTGTCCTCATATTGTCGGTCAGAATCGAAAACTTTATGCGCCATCCATCCCCATACGTTTTCAATAATATTTGGGTCCGTAGAAAACGGTGGCCATTGAAGTAAGGATTATCCATCTCGGATATCCAACTGTTAATGATCCTTGCGTTGGGGATTGGCTCGTTTTCTTGTTGAAATGTCCATGGTATTGGTCCGAGGACATCAGTAAACTTAGG
Organism: Melangyna quadrimaculata; assembly: GCA_949320155.1. Classification (NCBI taxonomy): domain Eukaryota; kingdom Metazoa; phylum Arthropoda; class Insecta; order Diptera; family Syrphidae; genus Melangyna; species Melangyna quadrimaculata. Next base: position 146,388,258 of record OX439485.1, on the reverse strand, counting down.
GAAAACTTCTTGCAATATTTCCTTGTAGGAGTTTGCCGTCATTTTCAATGTGGGAAAGTCCAGATTAATTATTTAAAACCAGAAAATCGCACCGCATGCTATTATACCACCTTCTCTGCTATGGTGGTGCTCCAGAAACCTGGGTTCCTTCCTTATAACATGAAAATAGTAATTATATCCGTCCGGGCCATCGAAATTGATTTTTTTCGTCAGAAAATACCACTTTTATCCACTATTCCTTCCACGTCATATCCTTCCTGCAAAAATCTATTATATTGTGTCTTCGTATTGGATTTAACGGTGCTTTTTTCTTCAATTTAAGGCGCTTTAAATGTTGTGACCCACGAATAAGACGTCTAATAGTGTTAAGACTCGCTGTAATATCACTCTACGCCTTGATTTTAGCAGCAGAGTCGCTTGAATTTGAAGGCAGTCTAATTATCTTTCTTCAGCCTGCTTCTTCTGTGGCTCTTGATTGCCTACCTTACACATTTTTCCATAGTTTTTTTTATTTCTAAGGTTTGACCAATCAATTTTCACACTTCTAGTTATTTTTGTTTGGCAATTATGCGTAGGGGAAGCTTGTTTTCCGCGCGTACTTCTATTTTGGCCTTTTCTGTAGGGTTTAATGGTTTTCCGCGGTCCAGCTTTTCTTTGATAAAACAATTATTATTGTTAGTCCACACTTGCATTATTAGAACAATATTTTTTCTTCTTACTATAGTCTATAGAGACAAAACGCACACTGTTTCTATTCAAGTGGCGAAAAAAAAAAAACAGTTTATTTCCTGAAGTAATTAGAAAAGTGGTAACAAATAACCTAATGGTATATATATATAAAATATTATATTGTACTAAAGTATATACAATTGGGTCTTAATTCTATTTTACAGTATATTACATTTATGTTTTAAATTGTTTTGGCACATTTTATACATTTTTTTTTCTATTTTTATAAACATTATTTCAAAAATTGTCTTTGATTGTCTTATACTATTTACATTATTATGGATGGTTCATCTCGGGTTGTTCATATCCGGTTGTATTTGTGGCGGTATGTGGGTAAGGATGGCTACTAGCCACAGTGGTAGTTTGACGCTGCGTCCTCATAGACCTAACAGTATTTTCCTGAATTATTCTGTCCCTGTAGTTTTATTCGAAATAGATCTCTCTTTTAGTAACTGAAACCAAAAGGTGAATTTATAAACTTACCAAAGCGCTACACGCTCTGATATTAAAAACAAAGTTTGTTTCTATTCAAGTGGAGTGGAGTGTATTTGGAATTATCTTGTTTTATACTTGCATTTTTAGATTGTGCTCTTGTTGTGTGTATACTAGAGGCCTATGAATTAATATGCTAGTTGAATATATTAAAAAGTCTAAAATAACATTTAATTAATGTGCTGGCTAAATATATATTAAAAAAAAGTTTAAATCATACCTATGTTTTTCAAACAATCGTAATAGATTGAAAGTTATGTTTTCATTCTTACTAAAATTTTTTTTTTGTTGATTGAACAAAAATTTTAAAACTAAAAATAATGGCGCAAAATTTTAAACAGTCTATTATTAAGGATTTAGTATGATACTACTTAACATTTTACTAATTCTTTAACAGTTTACTAAAATTTTCTTAATTTTAAATACTTTTTAACTAGTATCATACTAATCATAAAATTCAGCTGAACACGTCCAAAAAAGTGACAGCTCTTGCAAAAAATTCACAAACACCCCTGATTTTGACAATTTTAAACGTCAAAGTGTCATATGGATTTAGTACGATACTAAAAAGTTAAAATAGCCATTTGGTGATTTTAACTTTAGTAAAATGTTAGAAGATAGTATGATGCTAAACTCGTTTAAAATTAGCAAAATACACTTTTTAATCTAGTATTATACTAAAAATGATTTAACATCGTACTAAATCGACTAAAATTTTGCGCCAATATCTTTTATTTTTTTTTTTTTAAAGAAGCTTATATATATTCTTTTTTTTTAAATTATCGAACCTATTGTTCTAATTAACGACTCCTTCGAAAATCAATAGTATATGAGATGGAAAGGTCATGGTAAGTTAAGATTTTTAAATCGTTAATTGATTACAATTTCACATGTTGTTGATACATTTGCCGGAAGGTTTTTATTTGAAATAATCCATCGTAGTACTTTGAAATATTTTGCATTTTCAACAGGATTTCTGTTAGTTATGTAAATACATAATATAATACAATAAAAGAAAAGGTATATATTTCTTAAGTTTAATGAATCTTTTCCTATCCAATTTTGTTTTGAATTTCTCAAATTTGGCATTATCTTAAATTTTTAAGTGCAGATTGGTTTGCTCTTTTATACCAATATTTTGTACTAGATATATGTTTGTACTCCTGATATTTGGCAAGATCGCCATGTAAAGTGCGGCTAACCTACCTCACCTACTAAGCTATGGGGGATATTGAATAGCTTGCCCAAGCCGAATATGGATGATGGCTAGATGAGCCTATCTGAATCTGGTTGAAGTAAAAAAAAAGAAACGGCTAAGGAGCAAATAGTTCAGTTTCAACTTCCAAAACGAAAGTGAATTTATTAGATCGAACTTATGTTATTTATACAAAATAATTTACTTACAAACTAATATCTTAAGCCTATACATATTCTAACTTAAACATATACACACATTAATATTTGAATTTTACTGTTTAATCGACGCATAACAGAAGCGTTCAGCATACTTGCTATGTCATCAAATTAATAGCCAATATACTTGCCCCTTTCACAATGCACAAATGCATCCAAATACTTCCAGCCATAAATACTACACAGCGTGCAGTACATTGAAACTTAGGAATTAGGTATATACACTTGACCAAAGTAAAAGTAATCTGAAGCGTCGCGTCACATCAGTGCGACATTGAAAATATTGAAATATAATTATTTGGATATATTTAGACTATTGTAGAGTGTACCACACATATTAAAATCAATGACCGAAAATGACATAAGCGTGGTGTTCATAGTATAGTGCAGTGTATGTTCACTACAACGGCCTTGAGATCCTGAACGGTTTTCAGATCCTGAACAGTCTTGAGATCTTATACGGTCTTGAGATCTTGAACAGTCTTGAGATCTTGAACGGTCTTGAGATCCTGAACGGCCTTGAGATCCTGAACGGCCTTGAGATCTTTTGAGGCCTTAGGGGTCTGAGGCCCCCCTCAAGCAATATGGCATACTGTGATTGCGTTCACGCATACGTTCCATATAAACGACAGCATTGGTAACTTTCGATGAATTGGATAGACCCCAAAATAAAAGAACTTTTATACCTAACAATAATAGCGAATAATAGGCTATTGAATAGACCGGAATTTTAAGGGAAGAAAGGAACAATTGCGTTCACGGGTTTTTATTATTGAATATGTTAGTGTGGAACTTAAGCTTACTTAAACCACAAAATTTGCTTAAATTCATCAATGTGTTTCTGAGAGAATGGTGAAACTGGTCATTTTTCAATATTGTCAGTATAACTCGAAAACTGAGCCGAATTTGTGAATTAAACTCAAGAAACTTTTTGTAGGAAATAAGATTTTCTATCAAAATTATTGGTTTAAAAATTTTTATAAAAAAATTAAGGCAGGGCAATTTGTCAAAAACTGACCTAAAAAAAATCGAAAAATCACTGATTTGAATTCTTTTTACTAAATTGCTCATAACTTTTTTTTGGAACAAAGGTTTGCGCGATATATCAAAATGAAACAAAGTAGATGCAAATTGGCGAAAATATATCCTATTAAAAATAACCTTTTCTTACATTTTTTTGTACTTTTTGGTCGTAAGCATATTTTTGGCTTGCAATTCATTGGTACTATATGCCAAGATTCTCATTCCTGAAATATTTTTAAGTAGAGATTTTGATCAAATATGTTATTCCGATAATAGGGAATTCGAAAATAGTATGTCCCGCAGTTTTATCTGTCCATCTGTCAATTTCTAAATTTCAATTTCGAGAATGATTCACTTAACAGTATGAAAATTCTACTTTTTACTTGCGATATATATGTATATAGGTACTATGTGGCAAGTTATGGATTTGTAAACAAATCGAACTCAAATGATGAAAGAGAACGCGAAAAAAGTGGGTTCTGCAATTATGTCTGTCAGTCCTCGCCCCTATAGCCTAAACGAGTGGAGGGAATTTCTTCAAACTTGGTACATATTGTTTTTTGACTTATATGCCCACACATTTTTTTTAAATCTTTCTTAGGACCAAAAACAACGGTACCGGCCATACATACATACATTTTTGTTCGCCAAAAACGAAAATGCAATTTTCTCAAAAACGGTAATCCCCATAAAAGAAACCTATGATTAATCCTTTGACATAGCACGTAAAGGGCGTCGATAAAGTTCTAACAAGCTGAAGCTTGATGGAAAAGTCGTTTTCAAATTGATTGATAGAGTGTCAGTCGCTGCGTAAATACCGAGTTTTTTTTTTTTTTTTTATATTTAGCGCGCGCTAAAGGGGTTATGAATACCCTTAAAGTGATAAACACAGCACGAGCGATTAGGTAGGTTGGAGGGGATTTGAAAGGAGAAACCGATGTACATTGGTTTTGAATGTCTGTAGATCACAATGGGAGGGGAAGATAGCGCTGGGTAGAGCATTCCACATTCGTGTAGTGCGACTAAAGAAAGAATCTCTGTACTTAACTGTACGTCCGAAGTTGGGCTCAAGGGTAAACTGATGGGCATTCCTAGAAGCGCGAGTATTACGGTTGAATTGTTTAAGGGGAGGAATGCAACTGGCTATTTCGCTAGAGCAATTTTTGTTAAAATAACGGTAAAATAACGAAAGGCATGAAACATTTCGACGGTGCTCCAGAGATGTAAACGTTTCCGTTATAGTTCTTTCACCTATCATTTTAAGAGCTCTCTTTTGAATTCTATCCAATAGACTCAAGTGGGTTATTGGAGCACCTGCCCAAATATGGGAGTTGTACTCAAGTTTTGGACGAATAAAGGCTTTGTAGATCACAGCCAGATTGGAGGGGGAGAAAAATTTCTTGCATCGACGGAGAAAACCTAAACACCTAGCAGCATTTTTGGCGATGTCAAATATGTGGTCGTTCCACAAAAGGTGGTCTGTGACACACATACCGAGGACTGAAAGCTGTTCAGTTTCTTCTATGCAAGTGCCGCTCATGGATAGCAGCATTGGGGGTGGGTTCCGCTTTAAGTTGAGTGGGTTGAGGATAGGTTGACGCACCAATGTCTTTTAAGGGCGTGTCCCTTTGCTTTACCCTCACTGGATTGATCAACCCCACACCAGACCCGTAGGAGCAGTGGCTCCATGCAACGTCTGGGGCTGGGTTCGATAAATCAGTGGTTGGCGCAAGCGACTGCCCAGTTCGGTCAGATAAGGAGAGTCCGTCGACTCAATCACCGGGCAAAGGAGAGGCCAGCCCACCAAAATGTTTTTCGAGCGTGAACCTCTCCCTTACCCCCACCAGGTAAATCATTCCTCCGCCAGGCCCGTAGGAGCAGTGGCTCCATGCAACGTCTGGCGGGTAAGTTTGATAAATCAGTGGTTGGTGTATGTGGCAGCTTTGTTAAGTCGGTCCCATTAAGGTGTTGGAGAGTTGTCTGTTTGCGCATAATCACCGGGTTGTCGCGTGACGAGACCGAGACGAGACGAGACTGGCTTTTAAGCAACCGAGACGAGACCGAGACGAGACTGTTTATGTGGACCGAAATTTACAGAAAGTCTAATAATTAAAAAATTCAAATTTCAGTAAAATATTTATTTTCTTTTGCACGTATTCAAACTATAATCGAAAATATTTCGTTCCAAAATCAACAGGTTGTCCGGAAATCGTATTTTTCGGAGACGAGACCGAGACGAGACTTAATTATACGAGACCGACACGAGACCCAGACGAGACTGAAAATTTTAGATTTTAACGAGACTGCGACAAGACTTACAAAAGTCTCGAAGAATCTCGTCTCGTGGCCAGTTCTAATTGTACTCGTATTGAAGATTCTTAGTATCCATTTGTTCTTAGCTACTATAGTACTTATCTGTTCGCAGAAAAAATCTTAGCTTTAATAAAATGACGTATGTCTGGCGGCCCTGGGCTCTTAGTCTTTTAAATTTCGTTTCAACATTCCATAATTGAAGACTGACTCATTCAAAATTCGTCAATACCCAGGCGCGAACGGAGGAAAAAAATTGGGGGGGGTTAACAAATTTGGGGGTAGGGGGGTGGGTTTAAACTGAAAACTCAAAAATTAGGAGTGGAATTGTATAACGAGGAAGTTAAATTCATACATTTGGGGGGGGGGCGGTGTTGAACCCCTAAAACCCCCCTGCGTTCGCGCCTGTCAATACCTCATTGACTAGCTTATTCTAGCGAGTTAACTGCAAGAGCAATTTCGTGCGATCTAATCGGGTTTTTATTTTTTGAAAAACCTTCCAACGTCATATAACTATAAATGATTCCCTTTTATATTTATTTTACTTCGCATGGTTGTATGTGCTGGGCCTTAAATAAAAAAAAAATGTTTTGAGAATCGCGCACGTTTAGTTATTGGTTGGCTAGGTAGAGTAGAGGCCAACATTTATGAACCCATGTCATCATTTTATTTGAGAACGGTCATTACTTAACATTCTTATTTGGTAAACATCTAAAAGTCATTTTGTAAAATCAAAAAATTAAATCACACAAATTATCATATATGCAGGAATTTATTTTGCAAAAACAACAACAATTAAAAAAAAATAAACCTTATAACATAAGTTAAAACATCATCATCATTTAGTTAGGTATATCGCTCTCGTTCATAATTCTTTTATAAGATAATCTCTGAATAAAGTATTTATCATCGCGCTATAAATAATTATATATCTACCAACCATAACATAATCGGCAAAATAAACAAAATGCGCTGTTATAGGTATGTATATACCTGGTGGAGAATGTGACAATAACGTTAACACTTATAATATCACAGCACATAAGAAACACCAGGCACCACCACCAGGCAAACACAGCAAAATTAATGACACCCCAAACTTTTTCAAACCTAACTTTCAACTATTTCCAGGATACCTAACGTTATACCTATACCGACCCGTCCCATATGTCATTCTCCATCATACATTATCTAAGAATTAGACTTAAAAATGGAGATACGACAACAACTTAAAACAAAAAAAATAAAACCATTTCTAGTCCATATAACCATCACTTTAGGCCATTTGTGCATGAGGTGCAAACTCGTTAACGCCCGATTCGCCGCAATCTCCCTCTAGAGCCAATATAACTAGTTAATCCAAAAGATAGATGATTGTTGGTTCAACACCACACTCTAGGAACTTTATAGTTCGTTCTCGCTTGCTCCATCGAATGCCTGATGTTGGACCTGTTGCATAGAAGTCCTGCCAGGTCTGGACATTTAAAGTACCTATTTCTAAGTCTATAGTCTATATGGAGTGCTTCCAGGCAGGCTCTATTTTTCGTCCCCCATTGGAAATATGGCAATAGGCTAGTATACGAACGGGACAACAACTACTTTAACTAGATCTGGACTTAATGTCGTCATAGAGAGGAAAAAAAAGCCTCCAACAAAACTAGACTATAGCGCCGCTGCTGCCGCCAAGTAAAGTATAAAGCTGCAATATCAGGAATTATTACTTAATGGGCACTCGCGCGACCAGCATATCAATCGACATTTTCGATAATAAAGTGTGGCCATTGATTAATTTTATCGGCAAATTTTAAATGATTTATTAAGATCTAAGATAAATCATTTAGCAGCGATTGCTAGCGCGCGATCCAAATGAATAGGTTAGGTCGTTCCTTATATGCAACACACTGCCTGACTCTGATGATGGATGCAGCAGCAGCGGCACGAGGAGAATTTGCATAGTAAACACATTTTTTTTAACAGGCAAATGTTATACCACTTTTCTTGAGGAGCAAGTTTAATGATGTTGATGTCATAATAGTCTTTCAGCTGCTACGAGTATGATTTTTTATTGTGAATGGATTTTATAATATCGTCGTCGTCATCATAGCCAATTTTGTGAATGAAGTGTGTATTGACCTGTTATCCTGACGTGGAAAGAATTATTTCTTCGTTTTCGTTTCATCCTAGAAACATGATCACTACGATCACAAATTTAATTCTTTGTTGAATAAGAAGTTTTAACCCGAGTAGGGTTAAATCTATCAAACCCAAAGAAAACTCATGGTTTGATTCGTGCTGTAAAGAGGTTATTATGGTCAGCGAAGTAAGTTTCCGTATTAACAAAGAACAAAGCAAAACCTACTTAGGAAAATCTGAAGAAGTTTCAACAAGCCAGAAACACCTGTTAAGCTTATAATTGTTGAACCAAATTTTGGCATGACAAAAATTAAGGCAAGAAATACTTCAATGCCCCTATAGTATAATAAACAATTTTTGGTCATTTGTAAAAAATATTTGAAACACTGCAATACTACATCGTCTTCGGTTCCAACGCTCGTCTTCAACGACACAACTGCTGTCAGCTCGCAAGATGAAGCAAATTTGCTTGCAGTACAGTTTGCTGTTAATTCAACACTGCCAGTAAGTGTTAAAACTCCGCCTGTACTGGATAGCGTAAACGATTTTATGTGACAAATCCTTCTTTTGCGCTCCAGCAGTTGCTAGAGTTATTTTCTAAACTTGATAATATAGGAAAAAAACGCATAAATTCTTTTTTATGAAATTTAATATGCCCTATTTTTTGTTGAAGATTCCACTTACAGTTTCTAAGATTTACGTAAAAAAAAGAAGAAAAAAACGACATGTTCACTCGCGCCAGGGCTCCTGTCTGATTCTGTTCTGGACTTATTTTAGGTCATCACTAGACATCTGTTAGTAAGTGTGTCAAGTTTCAAAACTGTTGTATTTTATTTCAATTGAGGGAAGTTTGTTTGTTTCTCTTCGTTTCCTAGACAATCAATAAAATTTCGAAACTCATAAAAGCCCCAAGTTTAAAAATTTATAAAAATCCAAAAACAGTCATAAAACAAAAAACAGCTAAAAAAATAACCACCCATTTGTTTTTCGTTACAGCTAAATGCCTTAAATTCCATATGGAACTTCGCATTGCTGTGCTAGTGCTGGCTGACCTAGTTCTGCTTCCATTATCCATCGATATATTCTTTGATTTTATTTATGTGAACATTCGAATCCGTTGGGTCGATAACAATTTAAAACTACTTCTATACAAATAAAGGTACCTCTTCGTCTTCATACAATCTACATTCATATCCATACATTTGGCCTGAAATTACGAGTCACGATTGCCATGTTCCTCGGCCAACGAACACTTTTTCCTTTGTTGGAAACGCACTTGGAATACCTGAGCGCCACATGCCACCAAATGGATGGTTTGAATGTTTGTTTTTTTTTTTTTTTTTTTTTTGTGGACAATTTTGTCTGATACTCTGACCGCGGCAGTGGTATGCAGATTTATTTGAACCCTTGAAATTGAATTTCCTCCAAAAAAAAATACAATCCATAGCTCGGCTATATTGAATTTGGTTTTTTGGGCATAATTTTTGTTGGCAATTGATTTTTATGGAATAGCGTATATTTTTCAATGGAAGTAAAGGGCATTATCGGGTAGCCCCTTTGGAATTTCAGGAGGGTTAAAATATGAATGTTTTTATTTTGTTTTGTTGTTGGTGGTGTATAAAGGGACATTACGCGTTGTTCACTTGTTTCTTGCATCCAAAAATGGGCACGCGGACAGTGCTTGCTTGTAAAACAAAAACAAAACAAAGCGACAATTTATTAGCGATTGTCATCTTTAAGGATTGTATATGCTCATATGGTTTTTATCATCATCATATCACGAAAATGGAGAAAAAACTGCGGAATTGATTCAGAAATATTGTAGTTTATTATTCATACATTCGAATAACTACATTTCGGATCGGAGCTATGGAATATTGCTCAGGTTTATTTGTTAAGGAAATGCAAACATACCTAAAAATAGAACACGAAAAGAACGAAATTAAATATTTGTTCTTCTAAATAGCCCAGCCACTGGATTTTTGAATTGTTTTTTAATCAGTAGCTGGAAAAATCATACCCAAAATCGGATAGAGAAAACCACAACCACAACAGCAATGTATATTAGGAGATCATATATGACAGATCTATTTCCCCTGTTCAGGTGACAGGGGCAATTTTCGAAGAAAATGTTTCTATATTGAAAATGCAAAATAAATATTTAAAAAACAAAGACAAGTCCTAGAATACTATTCTTCTAGCTTTTTTAAAGCCAAAAGCTCATTCCCGTATTCTGTTTTGTTTCTTAATGAAGTTGTTTCCTTGAAAAGTTTTTGAACAAACTAAAAATAAACATTTGTTTTTAACTATTATTTCTTCAAAACTTCACAATGATACGTCCTCCCTTGGGTCTCAAATCAAATTCTGAAAACAAGACATTTTATTAACTGTTTATGTTTTTGAGAAAATTAAAAATTTCAAAAACTTCATATTTTTGGTCATTTGAAGCTTTCAAGCTGCTAACTGGTCCACCATTTTGTTTTTTTTTATGATGAATTTATTTAGTCAGGTGGCAATACTTATTAAAATTGAATCACGGCTGGAAAACTAGCAGGTAGGTACCTCTTTTTAATTTTTTTCATGGGCTCATTATTAGAAAATTGAAACCTTTATCAACGCCTCTTACACCAAAAGCCCACAGCAAATTTTGGGAGTGTGATATGAGTATAAGGGTTTGTAGGTGCATATATCGTGGTATCGAAAACAATCGTGGTATCGAAAACAATCGTCTGGCAGGTTTCTTTTTCAGCATTAGGCGGGGGTGGGGGTTTGAAAACAGCGATTTCCCAATTTTGCTTGTCAGAGGTATTACCACTTCAATAGATTTAAAAAAACATATACTGTGATGCTCTGTCATTTTCTTTAAGTCAAACCGTTATAATCTTGGCAATCCGAGCAATAGAACTGAAGATATAATCTTTTTAAGAGGACATTATCGTCTTTTTCTCGGAGAATTATAAAACACAAAAAATCAACAAACCAAAGTCTCCAAAAAAAAAATGGGCACGACTGGATCGCACAAAATTGCTCTCGTAGCCAACAACTTGAACGTAGCTTAAAATTGACAATGTACATATGTAGTGGTTACATTGTGTAGTGGTATACATTATGATAGCATAAAAAATGTTTTAAAAACAATTTAAAATATAAATTATTACTATAAATTTGTTTTTTTAATAGCTAAAACAGATAGAGCTCAAAAAAAAGTATGCCATCTGGTTTGTTCGATAAAAATGAATTTATGAAAAAAAAAATTCAAAAATCGTTAGAGCGGTTTTTTTTAATAATTTTTTTTATATACAAATTCTATAAAAATTAACTTTGTGTGCTAACTTTTAGCATTTAATAAAATACAATTTTTCACTAAATTCAAAAAAAAAACATTAATCCGTTTTCAACATATTGAATTTTCAAAAAAAAAAATTTCAATATATTTTTTAAAATTCAAAAATAATTTTTTGAAAAATTTTAAATGCAAAATTGTTAAAATTGTAAAGGACCTCTTACATAAAAAGTTTGGTTGAAATCAGTGAAGCCGTTAACGAGATAGTTGAAACCCAAAAAATGGGTTCTATGGCAGGTACTGTTAATAACAAACTTTTTTTTTCTACCAAAATATTAATTGTAGTAATTATTGAGACTTGGTAAGTTGCGTTCAACGCCGTCTGCATGTCACAAAGAGTACCCTGTATGTGATATACATTTTTTTTCGATTTAGCATTCAATGCATTTCCCATAAGAGAAAATCAAAACAGCTCTAAGAAAAATTAGTTTTACCAAATTATTTGATATGAACGGGTATACACAACACAATTACAATAGAATAATAAAATATGTAAGTTTGTAAATCAAGAGGAAAATATTATTGAAACTTAATACTTATTTGCTGTATTTTACAGATAAAAATGTAAACGAACCTGTGTTGTCGTTGTTGTTTTCTAAGATGGATGAATGTCGCCGTCAAAATGATATCATGTGCGTAGAGGGAAGAGCTTTTAGGGAACTAGGTAATACCAGCCTTCTAAATCGATTTATATTTTCTTTTCGCGCGACCGATTAAGTGTATTTACCACAATTCTTCTTCTTCTTTTACTGAAAAAAATAATATATTCTAGGATTTAAAAGAAATATTATTTTTACATATTTTTTTCAGTAAAAGAAGAAGAAGAATTGTGGTAGATGCACTAAAGCGGTCGCGCGAAAAGAAAATATAAATGTTGCCAATCGATTTAGAAGGGTGGTATTACCTAATGTTTCGGTCAGCGCTCTAGCAACAACAGAAACCGAGAAATTTCACTTTTCAATTTGACAAGTGTCGAAATGTCAAAATCCGAGGGCGCTAATCGATTTGGCTGGTGGATTTTACCTATTGTCACGGCCAGCACTCTAAGCGCAAAGGAAACTGAAAAAATCCCACTCGACACTTTGACAGTTGTTGATAGTCCGAAAAATCACACCTTTCACTATTACAGTTTGTAGTTAAGGTTAAGATATAAAAAAACCGAGAAAACCCAAAGATTATGGCGAAAAGTAAAAAAACCGATGAATTCTAACTCCAAAAGTAAATGCGCAAATTTGCACTAGAAGTCTTTACTATCTTTAATGTAGAAGTGTAAAAATGTATGGCAACTTGACATGAACAAAAAATTACATTATGTATTTATTTCGTTTTCATTTGGTAGTCCAGAGCTACTCTTTTTTTTATTGTTTCTGTTACATTCCTATCGAATATTAAAAATCTGGACTAGAAGTAGTAGTTCCAAACCGTCAACACTAAACCGAGATTACGCTCATCTGTTTCATTGCAAAATCTGCGGTGAAAAAAAATTTCATCTTTTCAAATACATAACTTCATTTTAAAAACTTAAACAAATATGTATGAATCAAACAATTCATATAAATTATTAATAATCCTAACTACGCATCTGTCTTGATTTTTGTCTAACCAAGCATTATTGTTGTTGTTTCTCGTTGTGAAAGTAGTTTGTTTACATTTTTCATCTACAAAGTAAAGCATTTTATTTATCGGTTTCGATATATTTCACGCTGGATTTACAAACTCACATGTTTAGTTAGTCTATTGCAATTGTAATATGAATACCCTTTCATATAAAAGTAATTAGAAAAAGTAATGTTATTGAGGACCCTTTTTCGTTTTCTCTTATGGGAAATACGTTGAATGCGAAACTGAAAAAAAATTTATATCACCTACAGGGTTCACGCTTTGACTGCTAGGTGCCGTAGTACCAAGTGTCAATAGTAGATCGTTTTTTTTTTTTTTTCAAAATCGTTAGAGCCGTTTTTGAAATAAATCAATTTTTGTATATAGGTTGTACGGCAGGTACCGTTATTTTTTGAGCTAAACAAAAATTTCAATTTCCCCTCTAGGGAAGAACCTAAAGTCCAAAGTTTGAAAAAAAAAATCGCTTGAGCCGTTTAGGCTGCAGGTAGAGGTACAGACAGACGGACAGACAGACAGAATTGCGAGACCCACTTTTTTCGCGTTCTCTATCATCGTTATGTTAGGGAAAATTATTATCTCGATTTTTTTTTTGCACGAATCCTTAACTTGCCCTGTAAAAATCGATTAAGGTTCGCTTAAAAAGCTTATATCTTGAGTTCCATTGGTCGGATTGCCAAGATAAGACACTTTGACTTAAAGAAAATGACAGAGCATCACACTATATATTTTCTTAAATTTATTAAAGTGGTAATACCTCTGATAAAATAAACTGGAAAATCGCTATTTTCAAACCCCCGCAAAATTAAATTTTCTACAATGTTGTTTTGTAACTTTCCACTATCCCACAGCTCCCTGAATACGATGTACATTTTAATTTATCTCTTCTTTACTTTTAGCAAAAATTGTAAACTTTGATGTGTCATAAGTTATGAAATGTCTGGAAGAGCTACAGAAAAAACAATATTTATTGAAGACCCAGAGTGCCAGAGTCATTATTCAATAAATTATCAAGTTCGGTTGATTTTGGACAACCAACAAAAAAAAAAGGGTTTTGAGAAAAAAAAAAACCTGGCAAAATTTCGTAAAATACACCAGCAACTGCAGAAATATTGAATTGTTTGAAGAATTGTTTGCTGATGAAAAGTTAAGTCAACTATTGACAATTTACAAATAAATACGTTTACCCGAGTTATTTTGAAAATAGAAAATCGATATAATAGTTCCTGCATTCAGGGCCCGATATTTTTAGAAAATTATTCGTAAGGAATAAAATTTGTTAACCAAATCGTTTTGGACGAAATTAATAATAAAAACCTGGTTCTAGCAGAGATGTATAATTATTAACCATATTCCAGAATTTGTTCTCATACCAAAAAGTGTCATTTTCCTAATTTTTAAAAAATAATTTTAACTTTGAATTGAAATGCATACTCTATACAAAATTTAATCAACCTAATCAGTATCAAATACTTCTCCTTCCTCGGAAAAGATTTAAATTCGAACCGTACTTTTACGGCCGCGGCGGCAATAACTGGCACCTATTTATCACACTAAGATTATACAAATGCCAAGCTTTTGATTTCACAGTGTTTTTTAAGCAGATAAAAACTATTGGTTTTCGACATAGAAACTGGGCATAAGCTTCAGAGTAGTGGTTTAGGCTCGTGAAAGTCCAGAGTAGTGGTAGAAAGATCAAATTTGTGCAAAGGATTCTGACCATGTTGGAACGCGGTTACGTGGAAAAAGCTAAAACAGAAGAGAGGCTCAGCCTTCAATCCTAATTCATCGAATTTGACCAATTCGCAAACCAATACTTTATGTAATTTAGGAATCTGTTTAAGTCAATTTTGAAATCCTATATTAGTCTTGAAAAAAAATGTTGGGTTATTAAAATCGTCAAAGACGGTTTCGCATAAAATGCATGCAAATCTATTTATATTAGGGTGGTCCTTGTAAAAATAAATAAATAAATCGGGTGGCACAACGGCTCATGAAGAACCAGGGCCTAGTGACTAACAACTCGCAACCATTCCTGTGTGCGCCTTTCGACAGGAATGGAAGGGACCTACAATTTTATGCCGAATCCGAAAAGCTAGACGAGAAGCACTTATTCGTGACAAGTGATACTCTTGGAGTATTTGTCAATTCCTGGCAAGAGGCAGTAGCCCTGAAAAAAAACTTTTTACTTTTTAGGTGGACGAGGCTGGGAGCGATCCCAGACCTCCAGCGTGACAGTCGAACGCACTAACCATTACCTACGTGGTCCTTGTAAAGGTCATTGTATTATTTAGAAGGGCGCACCCCCCTAATTTGTTTTAAATAAATAAACAAAAAATCCTGTTCAATTTTAGCTCATTATATTAACGCTAACCTGGTCCACAAGACGTCTGTATGTATTTTTGTAATTCCAAATTTGAAAATTCTTTACTTTGGTAATGATTAAAAATTAATTAATTGCTTTTGTCAAATTTATAAAAATGTATCAGATAAAAACTTACAACAGTTATTTCCCTACTTATTAGACACTTAAACAAAAGTAGGTATGTTTTTTTATTAAATTTAAAAAAAAATGTTTTTAAAATTTTTTTTAATAAATTTTTTTGAAACATGACAAAAGTGACTACATGTGTGTCAAAATTCAATTTTTTTTTATCAATTATTTACCAAAGTTATGAATTTTTAAAGTTAACTGTACAAAAATAGATGGGATTTCCCATATAAAACTTCAAGTTATAATATAATGAGCTAAAATTTTACAGGATTTGTTGTCATTCAGAATAAGACAATGACAAAAACCACCCTTATGTATACAGGGTGTTCCTTAATTCGTCAATAGTGTTTTAGGGCATGATTCTTGGGTGTATTCTAAGAAAAAAATTGTTCTACAGTAAAGACCTATCTCCAATTTTTATATCATTTATCGGGGATTAAAGAAAAACCTTATTTTGTTGTACCCTGCCCCATGTTAACGGTAATTGCGCTGTTAGTAATAATGATAGAAATTCGGTTAGGCTTTTATTTTTAGAAGAAATTAATTTTACCTTCCGCTGTTTTTCCAAATTATCATAAAATCCATGGGTTTTTCGGCAAACTTGCTAGTGACTTTTATTTTTAGTATTGATACATACATTCAAGAAAATTATTAACACATCATGTTGATTACGCATTTTTTGGATAAAATTGACCCCAAAGTCAAAAAATTAGCATGGGCAGGAAAAATGAAACAGACTAAAAACTAAATATCTTAAGACTGAGAAAAGATAAAAAAATGATTTAAACGCAGTTAAAAATGCTTGAGTTTCTTCTAAACATAAAGGACTAAACAAAGTTTCTAACATTATTACTAACAGTGCAATTACCGTTAACATGGGTCAGGGTACACCAAAATAAGAAAATCCCCGATAAATGATATCAAATCTTAGAATACACCCAAGAATCAGGCCCTAAAATACTATTGACGAATTAAGGGACACCCTGTATATAAAAACAAAAATGTCATATTTATACCAAATATCAGAGTTTAAAAATAGTATTCAAGGGCACGAGTATTACGAAAATTCTCGAAAACTCATTTATTCATATCAGCTGTTAAAAACGGGTTAATCTTAGTTCCTTGTTAATACCAGAAGTAAACAACTACCTACTTTCAATTGCTGATTTTTTTTTTGTTAATCGATGTTAAATCGTTTGGTCGTTGTGCCAACCGCATAATCCAAAGGACATGACCAACAAAATCAACAAAGATAACTCAACTGCTGGCAAATCCACAAAAAAAAATAAACAACTTCCAAAACATTACGAGACTTTTCGAACAATAAATTGTTTGAACCAAGTGCACCGCGAGCAGATAAAGACAAAAACAAAAAAAAAATTGAAAACCGTCAAAACATTAAAGTTACCCCAAAAAAGTTGCATTTCTCGGTTGGTCTTTGGCTCAGAATGTTTTTTTCTGATTCTTCACATACATCCTCCTTCTGCGTTGCTTTATATCTGCTTTTACTACATGGTCAAGGAAATCAGCCCCAGCAAACGGATTGTTTTTCTCTTCCTTTTTTTATGTCGAAATTGTCTAAACCATAAATAAGATGCAGAACTTGCTTGGTGAAGGTCTTTTGAAAAAAAAATTACTTTTGTGTAAAATCTCTGTTCATCCCGTCCGCTAGTACTTATAACGGTCCCTCAGTGACTTGGGACAAAAATATTTGTGGGTTGGTGAACTTTTGTACCACTGCGCGTTTGGAATCCATTGAAACAACGAAAAACCGTAATCTGTAGCAGGACCAGCAGAAGAAAAAAAAAATACAAATGTTCCTCCGTGCATTGCTAAACTTCTTTTTTTTTGTGTCCCGTTGAAGTGCCCAATTTCAATTCGGATGCCATCAGCCTGATGTTGACAATCCTTCTGATTCATTTATGTTCCGCAAGTGCAGCTGTTGATTGCCCCACAAAAGAGATCGCACTTGAGAAATTACTTAATTACACTCGAATTAAAGTTTGTGAATGTTGAATTCTCGGGGTTTGGTTTTTGTGTCACTACGACGACACGGCCGGCGACGCAGTCCACCTGTGTCCTCATCCGCTGCGTGGACAAGTTTCAAATGAATGGAACTGGTGCGGTCACTGTCGTCGCCACTCGCCGAAGAAGTTGCAAATACTTTATCGCCTTAAGAAATGCAATGCGATCGTGTGTTGATTTATTACGTTGTAATTGCATTCTCATTGCCACCGAATACTGATTCTGTGCGATTCTGTTTGCAGATTAACTTAATCAACCGGATAAGGAGCCAATTGTGTTTTTTTTTTTTTGAAGAGGCTTTCTTCCTTTCATTTCTGCGAGTGTTTTTTTTTTTTGTCACAAAATTTTATCTCAAATCAAAAACAAGAGAGATAGTATCAGATTTCAAAAAAATGCAAGTGAAACAAGTGGCGTGAAATTGGAGAAACTCAAAGGGAAAGGTTGTTCTTTACTTTTTTTTAATTTTTGGCGATGTACACAAGGTAAAGTTGATAATAGGGGATATTTGTTAAATACAGTAGTTGGTAAATATACAACGTGCATGTTGAGTTTTAGGTCACCGCTTAATGACCTCGTTAACACCAAACAACTTGTAACGTACATGATTCAATTAAGAATAATAACGAAATTGCAATTTTTCTGGTTAAGGTACCTTTTTCTACATTAATAACATAGGTACATACATTTTTTAACATTCTCAAAAAAAACTGTCAAAGGAGTGAAAGCAGACTCTAACAGCCATATTATTGACACATTTCAAATATAGTTTTAAGGCAAAATTAGTTCTATGAGGGTTTCGAGTTTCAAGTTTTGAAAAAATCGGTATTATTGAACAAAAATTTGACATCTAAAACTTGATATCTTAAAACTAGTTTTGCATAAAACTAGAAATTCATAAAACTGGAAATATCTAGTTTCAAACTAGTTTTGACGCTTTTTCGTAATTTTCATCAGAAAATAAAATCAAGTTGTCGATGACGGAATCTCATGAAATATGTTACAAACACATTTATTAATATTGATGGCAAAGTGCAATGCCGTATGCAGTTAAGGCGTGAGGATTTTTGGGGAAGCCGAAGAAGAAAACGCTGCAACATCATATTACCAAGGTTTTAATTAAATTAAGAATTGTTTTTTGAGGTTGTTTTGTCATTGAAAGGACTTTCATAGAAGTGCAATATTAGGATGCATCACAAAAATTCACTTTTTTCCAAGGCTCAAATAATGAAATTCAATGTGTCTATGCAGAAACATATATTAACCTATATGTTCGTTCAACAAATTTTTCAATTATCATTCCACATACAAGACGCTGTAATGGCATATCACAACAAAAACATTAATGTTAAAAAAGTATCCAAGTTCTTCTAATACAAATAAAAAGTATAATAGATGTCTCTAATAATTTTAAGGTTCTTCGATATTATTATTTTTATTATTATTTGTTAATTTACTAACGTTAGAACTTATAACTATTTAAATACAATTTTAATACACTTAATATTACCTACAATATAAATACAAGTATAACTACAATGAAATGTTAAAAAAGTTTTCTTTAAATTTTTTACTTTTAAAATTGTCGTCTATAGAAGTAATTAAATAATAATAATTATTGAAGACTGATATCAATTGATTTAAAGGACTATTCACACCATAGTTTGTTCTGCTGAATATCGGACATAATGGCAATTGTGGTCTTATGCTAGTTAGACTGTAGCTGAAATTTAAACGACATAAAGCTGATGGGGAATTTATTGATCCATTGATTAATTAAATAATGAAACAAAGCTGGAGATACTGTCTGTGTTTTAACAGTGAGGGAAGATTTATTAGCTTGAGTATATGAGTATAAGGAGGAAGTGCGGGATCTTGGGGACCACGGAAGAAGACGAAGACAAAAACGCATGAACCTTCTCTGGATACTTTCAAGTCTACTTATATGAATTGTATAGTAAGGTGCCCAAACTACGCAGCCGTGTTCAAGTATTGGCCTTACGAAAGATATATAAAGAAGTTTGAGGACGTAAGGATCACGGAAGTCACGAGAAAATCGTTTTATGAAACCTAGAATTTTATTGGCTTTTTTAATTATAAAGTTATAGTGGTCTGTAAAAGTTAATTTAGTGTCAAGTATAATACCTAGATTGGAGAAAACGGAAAGTTTGCACAAAGGAGAAGAATCTAATAAATAATTATAAGTTATAGTTTTTTGTTTGCGTGTAAAACACATGGTTTTGCATTTGTCTATGTTTAACAGAAGTCGGTTTTTGTTACACCATTCCCTAAACCTATACAGGTCTTCTTGAAGCAGTGAACAGTCGTTTATTGAACTTATAATTTTGAAGATTTTTATTTCATCGGCATAAATTAGAACCGAGGAGTATTTTATAATCGAGGTTAAGTCGTTAACATATAAAATAAACAATAAGGGACCTAAATGGCTTCCTTGCGGGACACCAGAGTTGACGAAAAATTGAGTAGAATGTTCATTCCTAAATGTAACACTATAGCTTCTGTTGCCTAAATAAGACGAAATCCACGTTAAATAACTTTCATTAAATCCTAAGGCCTTTAGTTTATGGGTTCACGTTTTATGACACAATTTATCGAAGGCCTTACTAAAATCTCTAAACACACAGTCTACTTGTTTCCTATCTTCAAAAGAATCAAGACAGAAGGAAGTAAAATGAAAGAGATTTGTAACAGTTGATTTATTTTGGACGAATCCGTGGTGACTGTCGCAAATAATTGATTTACAATTAAAAGATAAGACATTACAGATAATAGACAATGGACAATGGATAATGGAGAGTTTAGGAATAACAAAAAGTTTGGCGATAGGTAGGTAATTCCTGATGTCGTTTTTGGAACATTTTTTATGAATTGGTGTTATTAAAGCACTTTTCCATAATTTAGGAAAAATTGAGCACCTTAGAGATTTATTGAATAGAATAAAAAGAGGATAAGATAAATTGAAAATACATTTTTTTAGTACACAAGATGGTACACTATCAACACCAGGGCTAAAACAGTTGTCAATTTTTGAAACACTATTAGCAATTGAATCTTCACTAATGGTAAAATTAAGTGAGTTAAGGTGAGGATAATTTTGAGACGGAAAGAATGGGTCGGAAGTTTGGGAAGAAATACGGACTTCAAAAGCATCTTTGAAGAAATTTGCGAACATGTTTGAAATTTCTTCGGAGTCTTGGCTGGTTCTGTTGTCATAAGACATGGAGTTAGGGTAGCCATCAACAATTCTTTTACTATTCACAAAGTTCCAGAAGTTTTTTGGAGACTGTTTTAAATCATCTTCAAGTTTGATAATATAATCTGTATAAAGAGTGTTGAAATAGTCTGTAAACATATGTTTCGATATTACTCTACTTAAAATATTTAATATTTTATATTAATAAACTAAGAACTTGGCGTACTTTTAGATCTCATTACTTTTTATGGCTGACTTGTTACGCAAAGGTTTTTGTATTAGAAGAACTTGGCTACTTTTTTAACATTTATGTTTTTGTTGTGATTTTACTACTTTTTGCAAAGGTTCTTTTTATCAGGAAAAGTGGGTGGAATAAGCGCTCAATGAGAGTCTCATAAGTAAAGTAAGTTTTTAATTTATGCCTTTTGTATATACTACAAGTCCTACCCATCTGCCAATTTTAATAAATTAGAAGTGCTCCATTGAAATGATAATAATTGATAAGAAGTGGGTGGATGAAAGGCCCCTGCATGAACAGTTTTAAGATATCAACTTTTTCTTTGTATACACCTGCAAAACGAACCGCTTTATACCAAATTTCATAATCTTGTACCAAACAGAAGTACTCTCAATATATTTATTATTATTTCTGTGAAAACGTGTAGTTGCCATGCCCACCGAATGTTATTTCTCAAATTTTTAATTTTCCCTTTGCTTGATAACGCTCTGCCAAATTTCATCATTCTACGACAACCAGAAATGCTCCATATAATTGATATTAATTCTGCGAAAATGGGTGGATGCCACGCCCTCTGAATTTAAAATCTCAAATTTTAAAATTTTGCATTTACTTGCACTTCTAGCCTTACCGTTCTACTACATTTTATCATTCTAAGACAATCAGAAGTGCTCCTCACAATTAATACCAATTCTATTCAAATGGGCCATCCCCCTGAATGTTAAATATCAAATTTAAATTTTTTTCCTTTGTTTGCACTTTATGCCCTACTCCTGTACTTAATTTCATCATTCCACGACAATCAGAAGTGCTCCAGCAGTCTCTCGACTGCTTTCATACGAAACGGCTGTGTTTATTTCTATTATTTATGATGGTTTCTAAATGTTTAAATTGTTCAAAAATCATTACTGATTCATTTTATATACCGTGTGAATTATGTGGACTTAACTCGCATTTAGACTGTTGTAAGATCAACAAAAAAGACAATAAAATGTTAAAGTCTTACAAAAATTAATTTTATAAATGTGAAAATTGCATGCATATTCCACTGCAAAACTGTTTAAAAAAATTGAGAACTATCAATGTACTTCAAAGAAAGCTCTTCCAATAATTTTATTTCTCAGAGCGCAGATGCAAATGCAAAACCATCGAGCTCTAATACATCGAAATTAAATGCAAGTCGCAATACTCGTGGTTCTACTCGTGCACAGAGGATCCCCCTGGTGTTAATAAAAAACGGCTCTCTACCTCCGTTGATAGAAGAGTTGCACTAGTGGGGTCATCTACTTACTCCTCAAGATCGTGACTTGTTGAAAAAACGCACAGTTTCGTTAACTGACTGTCTCCCTCCGGCTAATACTGCTTGTCTTGCCGAACAGACAAAATCATTATCATCTCCTATTATCATGGATGATTTATCTGTCGTTGTTTCTAATAAAACAGACGTTGTGTCTCCTTTTCTCTCATCGGAGAAGTTTGATGTTGCTGCTGCTGAAATTTCAAATGTTGACAACACCGTTGCTGCTGGGCGATTCCGCTATAGACGATTTTCGGCATCAATTTATAAATTACAATATTTTTAATTTTTTTGTATAACAATGCAAGGTAGATGGTTTGTATTTATTAAAAAAAAAATATATTTACCTAATTTAAAGAAAACACTGTTTTTGCGCCTTGCAACATTGTCACACGAAGAATCAGTATGAACTGCAACTATCATAGCTGCTAACAAAAGCCCGAAAAAGACATTACCGATAGTTTGAGGTTATGATTTACTTGGTAGACATGTTGTCAGAAATGTTATTTAATCGCTTACATAAACACATATACGTTTTTGTTATTATTTTTTAAACTATTATTGATTGCAAATAGCCATTGTAAGTTTGTTGCACCCGCGTTATAAAATATATAAAAGTTTGTTTATCCCATAGAAATAAAGTGCTAACTTTAGTGAAACTTTGTAACAGTAAGAAAAAATCAAAAACAAAATTTAACTAGTCGTTATTAGGAGTAAATTGTACGTTGAATTAAAAAAAAACGTTAATTCAAATTGGTTAAAATCGCGGGTGCAACTTAGCGACAACTAACATTATTGAGTAATGTATCATATTTTATTTATAATATGCCTTGAATAATAATTTTTGTTGTTCAAGATTGTTTTTTTTAACAATTTAATATAAAATGCAGGGAAGTAAGGAAAGAGACTGCTTCACGACAATATATGCGCAAGCTTGAAAAAATGCTGGACTTCATGCAGAGTAGGGCTGGCCACGAGACGATAAAAGTCTCGGTCTCGCATAACGAGACCGAAACGAAACGAGAAGAGACTGCATTTTAAGCATCCGAGATGAGACTGAGACGGGACTGTATATTTGGACCGACGTTTATAGCGAGTCTAATAAATTGAAAAATCCAATTTCTCTTAAATATTTATTTTCTTCTGCTCATATTCAAACTATATGGGGGACAAATTATAGTTTGACGTTCCAATAATCACCAGGTTTTCCGGATATCGTATTTTTCGGAGACGAGATCGACACCGAGACCGAGATGAGACTTCCTAAAGTCTCGCCGAGTCTCATATCGTGGCCAACCCTAATGCAAAGCACTTACGTAGGGAATAGGTTAAAATGTAGCCCTTCAAGCAATATTTTCATTAAAATATTTTTTTATTTAATTATAAATATACTCAAAGGAGTCTGAATATTGCACCAGCGAAAGAGAATCGCACCACAGTATTTTTCGAAAATATTGGACGTATTAGAAAAAAACAAACTAATAATTAATAGAGAACGGTATTGACTAGCAATATATGTTATTAATTCTCTTATCCAGTTCATTTATATCGTTTTACTGATGTCAATATTCATTCATTAAAGTAAGACGCGTTGCACCCGCGATAATTTGGGTGCAACCGCGTTTGCTTTAAAAGTGAAAAAATCATTGTTGATTTTTGTTTTTTATCTTAATTTTTATGTCTTTAGTTGATTGAATCAATGTCGTTCAATAAAATGAAAGAAGAACATAATAAATGTTTCACAATTAACAGACTTTTGTGTTTTTCGTACTATGATCAAGATAGTTGGGCCAAATTCGTTGCACCCGCGATCGCACTTAGCACCCTTTTTTTCTGACGATTTATTTATTTAATTTGAGTTTTATAAACGAATCCCAAGCGAATAGTCAAAAATGTAACGCTTCAAGTAATAATTTCATTAAAATATTCTCTTATTTTATTATAAAAATACTTAAAATCTGTCTAAATGTTGCACCCGCGATAATGGAATCGCCCTGCTGTTGCTGGTGCTGATGCTGATGCGACTGCTGCTGATGTTGATAAAACTGGTGTTGCTGTTGCTGATCAAAATGTTGCTGTTGGTGAATTAGATGAACATGCTTCCCTGGTCTGATGTTGGCAACAAAAAACAAAAGCAGCTGTTTGGCATTGATGCTGATGCTAATGTATTTGCTGCTTTTCCATCTGTACCTCGGCTACGTTTTTTGCATATCTCCCGACTAAGTAAAACAGTCACTGAAGAATGTGTTATAAATTACGTTGCTCGTAGACTCAATTTGCCAATGACAAGCTTGGTTTGTCACAAATTAGTTAAAAAAGAAGCAGAAATTTCAACTCTCTATTTTATGAATTTCAAACTTGGTGTCCCAACTGCATCATTTAATGCTGCTCTACAAACTTCCATCTGGCCAGTTGGAGTTCAAATAAAACAATTCGTAAGCCGTCCAAAAACCGAGTTGCACCCACACCAACAGAGTGTTTTAACGTAAACAATACTTTTGACAGTGCTTTTTTTAAATGGACACTTTTCCATGTTCTATCACAATGCTGGAGGTATGAGGACAAAATAAAATGAATTTTGTATTGCTGCTGCTGATTCTTCATATGACATTATCACTCTCACCGAAACATGGTTAAATGATAATTTTCTGTCAACTGAGTTCTTTACATCTGATTATAATGTTTTCCGGAAAGATCGTTCCTGTGAGCTGACTGGTTTAATTAGAGGTGGAGGTATTTTATTTGCTATTCCCAATAATTATTCAAGTAAAGAAATTATTTTATCTAATACTTTTATTGAGCAAATTTGTGTATGTGTAGATTTACCTATTTTTGCTGAAATTAGATCTATTCATGTTTATTTTTTTGTTTCTTATATTCCGAGTATTCCTGAGTATTCTATTTATGATGCTCACATAAGAAATATAGAACAAATTGCAAAAAATATTGATGATAGTTCGTACTGTATAATTCTTGGAGATTTTAATTTACCTGATGTTAAATGGACATTTTCAAATGATGAACATCAATTCTTTCCTTATAATGTATCTAAAGATTTTGAGTATAATGTAATTGATAATTTAACTGCTTTGAATATGTACCAGATCAACAAGGTTTATAATTCCATAGGCCGTATTCGGAACGTTTTAGACTCTGCAGTTTTAAATTTCGTTGCTATTAAGTATTTAAAAAATTCAAAAAGACCAGTTTGGTTTAACAAAAGTCTATCGAGACTGAAAAATGTTATGAATAAACTTCATAAAAAAGTAAGATTTCGGCGATTTTTCGTGAGCAATTTTATCAAACTCGGAAAGAATACGAATTTTTGAAAAATTTTACCTATAGGCAATATATTTGGTCTCTGGAGACTAAGATTAGAAATAATTCCAAATGTTTTTGGTCATTTCTCAATGCAAAACGTAAATCGCTTGGGATTCCATCTAATATGTCGTACGAAGGTATCTCTTCTGATAATCTAAATGTAATTTGTAACAATTTCGCTTCTTTTTTCCAATCGATCTTTATTGCGTTAAATATTAATAATGATCAAATAATTAGTAATTATAATTCTAATGTTGAGGCTGGTTGCCTATACTTATCTTTTGATGATGTATTGGAAGCTTTAACATCTCTTGATAACAGTTTTTTTATTGCACCAGATAATATCCCATCGCTTCTTTTAAGGAACTGTAAATTATATCTAGCTGCTCCACTCTGCTATATATTCAATTTATCTTTACGACAAGGTGTATTTTTGGATACTTGGAAACATTCCTTGATAACTCCTCTACACAAGTCTGGATCTTAATGTTCCGTTGAAAATTACAGACCAATTATTGCTAAGCTTCAGCTTATACCTAAAGTATTTGAAGCAATAGTAAAAAACAAACTTTACAATTTGTTTCAAAATCATATTTCTGAAAACCAACATGGGTTTATGAGTGGAAGATCTACAACAACTAATTTATTTTTATTAACTAGTTACTGTCTTCGTAGTTTAGAGAACCGTTATCAAGCTGACGTTATTTATACCGACTTTTCGAAAGCTTTCGACCGTGTACAACACAATGTTCTTGTAAAAAACCTTGAACTATTTGAACTCCGCACTTCTTAAATGGATTCACAGTTATTTAGTTGGACGAAAACAATATGTCAAAATTGGTAATGTACTGTCAAATGAGATCGACAATTTTTCCGGTGTGCCCTTTTGCGCTCCTTTTCATTCTTTTCATTAATGATTTACCAAATCACATTTCATATTCAAAGTACTTATTATATGCCGACGACGTCAAGATTTTTAGTTGTATTAGATCTCCACTAGATGCGAGTAAAATTCAAAATGATCTCGATAACTTAGTTCACTGGTGTAAGCTAAATGGACTATATTTCAATAATAATAAATGTAGTGTTGTTACTTATGCAGGAATACTCAATCATATATGTTTTGATTACAAAATTGATGATCAATACCTACAAAGATCAGTGAGTCAAAAAGACCTTGGGGTTATCTTTGATTCTAAAATCAGTTTTTCTCTTCAAATTGATCAAGTTATTTCCAGGGCAAATTCGATGTTGGGTTTCATAATAAGAAATTCAAAGACTTTTGAACTTTGTATTTATCTATTGTTAGACCTTTGCTAGAGTATTGTTGCGTTATTTGGAACCCATATACTCAAACAAGTATCCTTCGGATTGAAAAAATACAAAAAGATTTACTAGGTTTGCATTGCGAAAAACTTTTAGGAATGCAATTCTTCCGTCTTATGAGATCAGATGTGCTCTTATTGATTTAAAACCTCTAGTACATAGAAGAAAAATATATTCTGATCTTTTTGCGTTTGATATACTCAATTCTAATATTAACTGTCCGATCCTACTTTCAATAAACAATATGTATGCACCTTCTCGTTTTTTGCGTCTAACAGATGAAAATTTCTTATATGTTCCTTATCATAGTAGAAGTTATGCAAAACATAATCCAATTACTAGTTCTTATATTGCTTTAAATGATTTTGGTTTTGCCATTGATTTTAATAAAAGTAGGATAAGTATTAAGAAAGATATATTGAACTCATTGTAAATATTATAATTCGTATTACTATGTAAATATGTTATTTATTTTCTAGTTTATATTATACAGTCTACATAAAGTTATGTAACTTGATTGATGAAATAAATAAATAAATAAATAATTGATATCAATTCTATGGGCGGAAACCACGCCCCCTGAATGAAAAATCTCAAATTTTAAAATTTTTTCTTTGCCTGCACATTAAGCTCTACCGCTGTGTTAAATCTCATCATTCTACAACAATCAGAAGTGCTCCAAATAATTAATATCAATTCTATGAAAATGGGCGGGTACCACGCCCCCTGAATGGAAAATCTTAAATTACCTTTGTATACACCACAGGGCCTACCATTGTACGAAATTACAAGATTCTACGATGTCGGAAAGTGCTCCATAATTTTGATGATCTGTCAGTGAGTGAGTGAGTCAGTCAGTCAGTTACGGTTTTTGCGATTTTTGCAGTCTTATATCTCTAGAACCCCTAGTGCTAAAGAATTGAAATTGGTGAGTTGCCTAAACCCGGTGAGCTAAGCAAATACTGCGAGTTTGAAGTTTCTGACTTTATTAGTACTGAAGTTAGTGAGGGTCGAAAATCGCCTGAGTTTGATCCTGTAAAAAGGGTGTAGTGCCAGAACTTGGCTGGGCACTACCGTGCCCTTTGATTTGCTACATAGGAGCTTACCAATTAGTTATGAAATGATTTTTTAGGTTGTAATACCAATTAGTAGGGCTTTGGAAAAGTGCATTTTAAGATGCATCACAAAAATGCACTTTTCCAAAGGCCTTAAAATTGGTAAAACAACCTTAAAAATTATTTCATAGTTTAATGTTAAGCTCTTTTGTAGAAAATATGACATTGCAGCGTGTTCCCAGGTGATTGACAGTTCCAAATGTCTAGTACGCCCGTAGATTAATGCATATACATTCTAATTGATCACTTGAACTTTGGGAAAAAGTACATCTGTATGATGCATCCTAAAAATGCACTGTTCCCAAACCCATAATAAAAACCCATAGTAAAACAATCTAAGGAAATATTTCTTAACTGAATATTTAGTACTTTGGTAGCATATTATGATGATGCATCGTCTGCGGAAGGACACTTGGAAAATGCAGATGGTTAACGCCCAAATGTACACATATAATGAATACATATTGAAATGTAAGGTAGGTATTTACCAATTTTGAGAATAGTGAATTCGAAACGATGCACAAATTCACCATATATCACACCCAAAAGGGCCTACAAGACGCTGAAACCTAATAATAAAAATTGTCGATGCGGTTTTCCATGCATGTAAATTTTCGCCAAACACGCTAGAAAGTGTACTTTGTCCTCGTACAATGCCCTCTCTTCCGTTTTTTTCAGCACAGGTACGCAGTCCATAGAGGTGACATAACACATTCCCCTTATCTATAACTAATAACACAGCTATTTAGTCAACAAAAAGTGGGATGTGATAGAGAAAATAATTAATTTGACATTTAAATATTAATTTCTGACAAATAAAAACAAACTTCATTGACAAAACTAGTTTAAGGGTCAAAACCAGAAACTCGTTTTTAAACCTCAACTAGTTTTGACTCTCAAAATGAACAATACCGATTTTTTTTTAAACTAGTTTTGATACATTTTTTTTAAAACTCGAAACAAAACAAGTTTTGACTAAAACTTGTTTTGTTTCGAGTTTAAAAAAAAATGAATACTATGGCTGTAAGAAATTCTTTAAAAAAGTGTTATTTAAAATCTATTTGAAAATTAATTATTTATTGCAGCTGTAGCCTTGGAAAGACGAAATTTTGGCTTGAAGGACCAAAATATTTCAACTCCGATTTAAATGAAACAAAATAGGTACATCATTTTAAAAATGGCAAACATTATTTAAAAGAAAAACATTTGCTCTGAACTAACATAACTTCTTTTTTATTTTACCGGTGATTGACATGATCTCGAGGGGGGCCACAACTCTCCCACTCAACTGCTTCGCCTAAGGTTCCACTTGTGGGGTTCGCCGGGTTGACCTCAAAAAACGTCGACAGGCCCCTCGGTTTTGGATTGTTCTATGTCTGAGGCCAACTAAATGCAGGTGTCGTTGCATTTGTTTCATCCAGGAGTTTTTGCAACACTTCCGCGATAGTGTTGGAACGTCTTGTGCTATTGCCTTTTGAACTGGGTTCTCCTGGCATCTTCCTTGTACATGACAGTACCATCAGCTAAGTTGGTCATGCTGTATTTTGTCCAACATGGTATTTTTGACTTGTAGGCTTTTCTTGCTTCTTATTCGATCACGCTTTGTCACTCCTGCTGTCATGCGAAGCATCATCATTTCAGCTGCCGTCAATCAACTCTCATACTTCTTGTACTTTGTCCAACACTGTGAACCGTATGTAAGCGCTGTTCCATTCAAAAAGATGTCCGGAATAGGCCTATGTGGATGAGTAAATGGACAGCATAGGTATTCAGTCTTTTTTCCCTTCAGAACAACAGCAAGGACACAGGATCTTAACTTATGATGGCTCCATCGTCAGCAAAGAATAACTGATTCACTTTGGGGTCCGTCACCTTATTCTCAAGCAGAAATTCAAGGACCATAATAAAGAGTAAAGGACTCAAGACGCTTCCCTGGTGCACACCTACTCTCATTGAGAAATCTTCGGTGATTCCTGCGGGGCATCTTACCTTTGTTTTAACTTGCTCGTACATGTCCATGATTATCCGCACGTAGACTTCCGGAACTCCTCGTTGCCTAAGTGCAACCCATATCAGATCGCGTCGTTGTCTGTCGAATGCTTTTTCAAAATCAACCAATACAATATGCAAATCTCTCGAGGAATCCCGATATTTTTTAACAGCTATATTTTCTAAATATTATAGGGCGTTAGAAAAAAAAGTGTGTTAATCTTTTTTATAAAAAATATTTATATTTAAAAAAAAAAAAACAATATTTTCGTCATTTTATGTTATTTTTAAATAGCTATACCTTTTTAATTATTAATCGTAGGAAAAAAAAGTGGGCACATTTTTAATAGAGAACTTATTGATCTATAAACTGTACTCCCACTTCTTTTTGATAGCATTTGCCATAAAAAAGTTATTTCCTAAAAACTGATTTTTTCGACACTTTACCTTGCTTAAAAAGTTATGCTCCTGTCGGATCGTTGGGGTCTTTAGTCATTGCTGCGTTATAGTTACTGGAAGGCCCCCACCAAATTAAAGGAAATGTCTATTTTGGCTGGGCTATTAAAGAGAAAGAAACTTAAACTTTCAGAAATAGTTAAAACCGTAAAACAAATATTTTCTGTTAATTTTTTGTAGCAACTTAGGTATAAACTCCTGATTTTGTATTTTTCTGTATATAAAACTGCATTTTTTCAAGTTTTATTTCCTTTACAAATTTATGAAAAAGAACTTCGAAAAAAAACACCTTCCACCAAATTCCAAATAATCCTCGATCTAACGTTTCTTTATTCTTGGAAAACCACAACACAATAAGCCCAATATATACCCATCTTAACAACACAATATAATGCATCAGCAGACAACCAACTATATACCAGCAAGAAAAACCACAAGGAACAATTCGAAAATTCCCATGTTCTCAAATGCCCTAAACAATCCAAATAACCCATCCGCGCATCCCATTATCACATTCCGAACAAAACGCACATTCAAAAGACCGATGAAATAAATCGGCCCGTTTACCGCCCGCCACCGGCCACAGCCATCATTTATATGTATGTAGGTATAAAACCTTCTACCAACCATCATCATCATCATCATCAGCCCTGAATGCTGTATGCTGTTTTGCGCGGACTCAACTCAACTAGCGATGGGGACTTTATATGTGTAGCAAGCTCAGAGCTGAGGGAATCTCAAGAAAAGACAGAGACCACTTCTGACGGATTCCTCATCGATCACCAGATTGAGTTGGGCGCACACACCAATCAACGCTGGGAACGGAATCCACCTGTTTGTTCGTGCGCTGATCGTGGTCAGCGTAAATTACCCGCTTCAAAAGAGTGATGGTGCATTGCATTCCAATAAAGGACGCCGCAAGCATCCCAATATTCTTCAAGTTCTTCTGCATCAGGGCAAGGCAGCAGGGCAGAGTATCATTGAATGCTGCGCGGGAATTCCTTAACCATGCTCCTCAAGCATATATAATGGGATCGTAATAACACTTTGTTGGAACAATAACATACCTGCCAATCATGGTTGAAGCGTTCGAGATGGACGCGCTATTTGTTTAATTGGTTACAAAAAAAATGAAAATTAAAAAAAAAAAAAACAATGCAACTCTTCAGAAGGTATGCGGGACCAAGGCGAAGGCAGAAGAACCAAACGAAAGCAAGGTAGACAATCCGATCATCATGTGTGTAATCATCATTTTTCTTGGACTTCTTCGTGGCAACAACGATATAGACCGTGCAATGTAAAGTACGGTTCTAGGCGAACAATGAAGGTGATCCACATGATTGAAGGTGGCACGAAACTAGAAGAAGCCACAGGAAGGCCATTGGGGTCGTACAAGAAAAGACTCTCTGATCCCGCGCTATTCATAAATTCGATAAATCAAAGGGGAATTTCACCGGGTAATTGCGGATATCAGTTAAATTGTTTTCTTTTATTAAAAAGAGAACTTATATCAATGAATGCACCACATCAAGGACATTTTGAAAACTTTTTCTATTAGTGCTAGAAAGGAGTCCAAGTGGCAACACAGGCGCTGCGTTGTGTGGTGACCATTTCCCAAGCATTTGGGTCTATAATTAATTTGGTTACCTATAACTGAAACTCGATTACAAAATTTGGACAGTTGAAGTGTGAAAAGCTTCTTCTTCTAAAAGAGTTACAGAGCTCAACGCGATAGCACAAAATGTTTGGTAATTTTCGAAAAAAATTTCATTTATCCAAAATCAATAGAAGAAACTATAAGTAACGTTTCAAAAAAATTTCAATTGGAGCAATTTTTATATATTTCAAAAAAAAGCTCGCACAAAAATTGTAATGCAATATCTTCCACTTTTTGGTTATAAAAAATCCTGTATTAATTTTTTTTTGAAATTGTGAAATATTTGTTAATTTTTTGAGTTAACGAAATCCACGGGTAATTAACAGAGCATTTTAGTATGATTTTTATTGCCCCTCCGCAAAAATTTTACTACACAACTGGTGTCCTTATTTTAAGATTCCTTAAGAGACCCTAGCCTTGATGAGCTAATTGTTTATAAATGAACTTATATTTTTTTTAAAACAACCTAGTAGGTATTATAAGGTTGATTTATTTAATAATTTTACTGTGATGCTTCTGAAGGTGCCGTAGTAGGATGAAATATCAAATTAATGAACAACTTTCGCATTCACAGTTTAAATTTTAAAGAACACTTCCAAATATGAATATTAATCTATAAAGGATAAGTATTTCCCTTTTTTCGTGACACTTCTTCAATAATAAATGAAAATCCTAAAGTGAGCTCTAGGTAGGTCTGCCAGACGTCCCGATTTTGGCGGTACAGTCCCGATTTTTGAACCCTGTCCCGATATCTGTCCCGATTTACAAAATGTCCTGATTTTGTCTCGACTTTCCATTTTTACTTGCTCTATAGAGAAATTATTGGTATAGTGTCAAAAACAAAATTCGAGGTTTTAATCAAAACTAACATTACGATAATGTAAGAACTAATTTTCGACAAAAGACGTCGGTGGATTTTTTTCAAATTTAGTGTGAAACTTTTGTAATGCTTTTGATAAAACTTCGTACATGTAATTTTTATAACACTGCATAAGTTTTTGCCAAACAAAAATCTAAGAACTGAAATAAATGTTTTGTGCAAATTTCTAGTTTCTTACTTGTTTTGCGATACTCTCGAATGTTTCTTTAATGACTTTTTTTATTTCGTCAAAATTTTGCAATTCGGTAGGTACTTCTAAGTTATTCAAAATTTTTTAACAGCCTAATATTAAGGATTAAGCATGATACTACTACACATTTTTCTAATTTTAAAACAGTTAAGTGAAATAATTTTCTAAATTTTAAATATTTTTGAACTGTAGATATTCACCAAATTAAATCTGGCAGCCCTAGCTCTAGGTTGGTTTTTGAAAATTTTTATTTTATTTAAATACTTGTAACGAATGGGGTGTGTTTACACCCCTTTTTTAAAACTATTTAATACATAATAATAATAGACCGGGAGCTGGCAGCAGATTTTGGTCGTGAAAGGACACTAAAAGAAAGTCCGGGTGAAGGTGATAACGAATACGTTCGTCTGCCAGCATGTAAGTGGCCCTGTTACGACGTAAAAGTGCATCAAAAGTACAACTTTTCTGAGTGGGAAATTTCAAATGTAATACAACTTGACGCCATCAACTCCCTGATTACAAAAATTGTTTCGACAGACGTCTAGGTGGACCCAAAACCCAGACAGACGTCCCCGAAAACGCAATTTTTTTTGGCGTTTTTAGGCTTTTGGGAAACCACCTGAAATTGGTCACAACTCTTAGCGTAGCGAGCTTATGCACTACAATTTTAAAAACATGAACTGAGTGTGAGTACAATTTCACATTTCATAAAGAAAAGAATATAAGCCACTTATGTCGCCTATTTGAATGGTTTGGTGTGTTCAAAACGTGTTTCCTTCAAATTTTCTTTTTCACCTATACAAAACCTTTAAATTAGGTAGGTACCATTCAAATTGAAAGAAAAAGCAATAATAATATTTGAAGGCGAGTTATATATACTCAAAACGTCTGTCATCTACATTTTCCGACTCAGAGAGTCAAGCCCTTTAAATTGAGATACATTTCAAGATATTTGTATCTATAATCTATTTGATAAACTAGTAATTACATCCGCGACTTTTATCGCGCTTTTCAGCAGTTTGGCAAAACTCAAAGGCCTGTAACTTATAAAATCACTTTCTTGAGTCAGAACCTTTTAATTGGTAAACATTTGGAGAAGCTACCACTAATATACAAGTAAAAAATAAATAATAACATCCGCGAATTATATCGCGGATGTCAGTTGTTTGGGGCCACTCAAACGTCTGTCTTTTGATTGGGATACATTTCAAGTGGTTTCCCTCAAAATCCTCTTACTAAAAAAATAAAAGAGAAAATACGCGATTTATTTTGCGACTTTCCAGCTGTTGGGTGACACTATAAACTCCTTTTCGTATACATTAATACTCTGGTAGTCAAGACCTTCCGATTGCGATACATTCTGGTGGCATATCAAATATCTAAAAATTTCAATAAAAAATCCGCGACCTTAATCGCGTCTATCGGGGGTTTTGGGCCACTTGGACGTCTGTCATGTACATATTCGCACTCAGGTGGTCAAGATCTTTCGTTTGTGATACATTTCAAGTGGTTTCCTTTTTGACCAAAAACGCCAAAAAACATTTTTGGGGACGTCTGTCGGGGGTTTCGGGGCCACTTAGATGTCTACTGTCACGTTCATATTCACACTCAGGGAGTCCATGGCTAAAAGTTGTGACCAATTTCAGGTGATTTCCCAAAAGCCTACAAACACCAAAAGATATCGCGTTTTCGGAGACGTCTGACTGGGTTTTGGGGCCACCTAGGCATCTGTCGAAACCATTTTTGTAATCTGGGAGTTGATGGTTTCAAGTTGTATTGCATTTGAAATGGTTTCCCACTCGATTACAATTTTCAGAAAAGTTGTACTTTTGATCCACTTTTACGTCGTAACGGGGCCACTACATGCTGGCAGACGAACGTATTCGTTATCACCTTGACACAGGTCTACTTATACTATTAATATCTTTTGGTTTCCTTTCACGACCAAAATCTGCTGCCAGCTCTCGGTCTATTACGTTTAAGCTAAATGGAAACAGGCAGACATTTTTTAACGCCTTTTGTAAGTAACTCGCTGCAAACAAAGAATTAATTTTAATTTTGTGTTATTTCTTGAACTTTCTTTTTTTATGTTTTTTTATTTTTGTAATAAAATTCTGTAGGTATTATATTTTCTTAAAAAATTTATTAGTATTTTTAAGAAAATAAAATGGGCTTTCATAATAATATGGAAAAGATGCCCCTTAAAAGGGTGTTTTTGTGGAAAAAATGACACCGAACGAACTAAAAATGCCAACAAAATTGGTTTGATATTTAATCGTGGAAAAATAATGTATGGCAAGTATAAAGTGCTTATTGTCCTTGTGTTAATAAAACAAAAGAAAAAGTTCAAAAATCATAAAAACCGTTATAAGTCGAAAAGGAAGCGAAAACGAGAAAATTACCTCCAAAGTTTTTTAAATTAAGATTAACTCAGGAACCCATAGTTTTCCTCTGGGCCAGTGACGATGGGACCCTGTACACAGCTGGTGGCGATGTGTAACATTTTTTGTTAATAGAAACTTAGGTGGTTGAAATTTCTTATGCATTTTAAGCTTTTAATATCAATAGAATTCTAAATAAATAATGGCGCAACAGCTCGTGGAGAACCATTCCTTTATTTGTATGGCGAATCCGAAAGGTTAAACGAAAAGCAGTTTTGCATGACAAGTGATCATCTTGGAGGATTCATTAATTCTTCGAAAGACGCAGCAGTTCTGCAAAAAAAAACTCTTTAGATTAAATTTTTAGGTGGATGGGGATGAGGATTAAACCCAGACCTCCGGCGTGACAGTCCACCGCACTAATCATTACGCTACGGGCTTTTACTTTTTACCCGTTCTACTACATAGGTACAAATCGACAGGCTTTGCCCTTTCTGTCTCAGAAATTCTCCTGCAAGTCGTAATCAAGCTCATTGAAAGTAAACGATGACGACGCGACCGACCGACGCGACGACGACGTATAAATACACAGAGAAGAGGATACATATATTTTGAGATGATGCGTATTGCGTATGCGTATATAGGTATATAATGAAGACGATCGCGGTTTATGTGTACCTACTCTTCTAAGTTCAAGTATCCGCATCCATTCGTACAATATTATGCTGAAGAGCCTCTTGAATCTTTCATGGGTCTTATTATATAGTTATGCTTTGACGAGACACCAACATCAGAAAATAAGACGCAGGGTAGAGGGAGTGAGTTTGGAGTTTCTATTTGTATGCGGTGTGTGCATACACCGCGCGCGATATCAAGGAGGCTATTGTTTGCTTAAGACCTCATCGTCAAATTGGAGGTCTCCTCTTGAATCTCGTTAAAGTGTATTATGAGATCATTAGGGAGGCATCTGAGCGCGACTTTTGTTGAATTGAGAATTGGGTGGATAAGGCGTGGGTTCTTCATTATATGCGATGGCATATAATATGTACGTACAATTGTGAACGTACCTCTAAGAACATATATATTTATGTGTGATCATGATGTGTTTATGTTTGGAGAGCTTTATTTTAAGTTGGTCAGATCATCAGGTGATTGCACACGATTGTGGAGTTGGAAATTATAACTCAAGACCACATGCTTCTTTTAAACATAAAACCGTGTTGTCATAGTAAGAAAATAATAACAAACTGTTTTGCGGAGCTCGACCAAATTACAAACATAATTTTATCATCAAGGTACTTCAGCTGGAAGAGCGGTATGGCTTTCTTAAAGAGTCTTTTTACCTGTCCTTAGGGCTGGCCACGAGACGAGACTCAGCGAAACTTTTGTAAGTCTCGTCTCGGTCTCGTTAAATTGTAAAAACAAATTTAGTATCGTCTCGGTCTCAGTCTCGCCTTTTTCGCGAGAAAATTCTCGTCCCGGTCTCGTTTCCGAAAAATATGATTTCCGGACCACCCGTTGATTATTGGAACGAAATATATTTTCGATAGGTCAAAATATAATTTGTCCCTCATATAGTTTGAATATGTGCAGAAGAAAAGAAATATTTAACTGAAATTGGATTTTTCAATTTATTACTCTTTGTAAATTACGGACCGAATATATACAGTCTCGTCTGGGATGAAGGCAGTCTTGTCTCATCTCTGTCTGGTCATGCGAGACCGAGACCAAGATATTTATCATCTCGTGGCCAGCCCTACCTGTCCTAGCGGTGCGATCCGCATTCATCGAGTTGCTCATACCTCTAGATTTTTGGAGGTCCAGTACATGTCATAATTTTGGCCTTATCAAGACATGCTTTAGGCTGTTTTAACCCTTAAATGAGCTAAAAAGCTTTTTCCTTTGTCAACTTGCAGAGCCACCATGATTTTTGTGCTGAGCTTGTCAAAGCCTATACCTTAGAGCCTTCCCGATAGCTGGAATTGATTATGAATTAAGGTTGTACGTGTCAAGTGCCTACTGTTCATCTTGGTTGATAAATTTTTCCCAAAACATATCGTTAAATTTCAAGCTGACGATAACTTCGCTTTCTGTGTCACATTTTGAACGGGAAAATAAAAAAGAAAAACCAAACCCAAGAACACAATAGGTACAAGTTGAATAAAATATCGATTGAAATTCCTTTTTGGCAATAACTTTTACCCTTCCAAGGCAGAAGCCGTCAAAAACAATTAACCTCTCACAATGGACTTTTGGGCACAAATACAAAAGAACAGATTTCTTGAGACATTATTTTCCGCCAACGAATAAAGGTACAGCGACAACCAACGACGACCGACGACGCGACGCGACGTCGACAAAACAATTCATTGGGTATCTACCACAAAAATGTTTTTTTTCTTTCAATTCAAGTGCGGCACAGGAATGTTGACAAAACCCCGGAACCCA
The DNA here is from genome assembly GCA_949320155.1 of Melangyna quadrimaculata. Classification (NCBI taxonomy): domain Eukaryota; kingdom Metazoa; phylum Arthropoda; class Insecta; order Diptera; family Syrphidae; genus Melangyna; species Melangyna quadrimaculata. The sequence goes on along the minus strand of OX439485.1, from coordinate 146,350,170 downwards.
AAAATAATAATAAAAAAAAAAAAATGAAACAAAATCGCCCAAACATCTCTTTCTGGGTACAAATAACAAATACATTTATTCGGTTCAAATTTACAGTCTTTACAACTCTTCTGGGGGAGCTAGAGCTTGAGCATACTCGTATATTGTATTATACTCTGGGCCTGAAGTGGAAGGGACAAAATATCGATTCCATAATACAAATCAAGTTGAACAGGTTGTTCCATGAGTGATCCTTTTGCACAAATGGACCAAAGCTAAAGCACACTTTTTATAATATAAAAGGCATAAGAGGTTATATAGGTGCAGGAAGCACATACCACCAGCAATGTGCATCGATATCGTTGATGCAAATTGTTATTAGTCCCGAATGCTGCCACCGCCCGATCGAGTCAAATGCTTAAAAGTATGTACGTAAATGAACATATGAATGCTACAAGCCAGCCAGCGATGCCAATTATAAAGAATTTATTAAAAGGTTTTCATGTTTATTATCAATTTGTATTTATTTCGAATGAACTAGGTATTTTTGTAGTGACAGATTTTTGATACCGTTTTGGAAAATTTGCATAAGACTATAAGACGGATTTAAGTAAGTAATCAAAAAACACATTTTTCAATAGCAAACGACATGTTTACTATATTCTTATTAATAAAGACAAATAAAATGTGAATTAACTTAATTTTAAGTGTGAAGTCTTTGTTTGTACAACTTTAAATTAACTAAGGGCCAGTTTTTCATTGCGGGGTTAAAGATAACCCTAAGGCCTGAGTTAAAGAGAGTCTGTAATAACACTGTTACACAAGAAAAGAGATACTACAAATATAAACAATTATTATAGGCCTATAAGACTTATTGCCGTCATGTACAAGCTTTTTGCGTAGTGCCTATTTAGGAGGATTCGTGGAGTTTTGGATGAGTAACAGCCTAGCACTACCGATCGTTTACAGAAAGTAAACCAAATAATTGAAAACTGTGGCGAATATCAGCTTGATTTACACATGGCATTCATAGACTTGACTAAAGCCTTCGATACGGTGGAACTACAATAATATCGGAGTCCTTAAAGCAACGGGGAATCAACGACAAAATATAGCACAAACAATTAAAAATGTGTACACAAACGCGAAAGCTAGAAAGTCCCTTGAGAGCAAATGTAGAACATTCAATCTTGGCATCAGAGGTGTTAGGCAAGGGGACCCGCTTTCACCAGCTTTTTTCCTAATGCAGCTTTAGAAGATATTTTTCGTTCGATGCCTTGGAAATCATTGAGAGTAAAAAACGATCGCGAATATCTTATCAATCTACGATTTGCTGATGATATCATCTTATTTGCGTCCTCAAGTGATAACTTAAAGAAAATGTTGAAAGATTTGGAAGGATATTGCGCTAGAGTAGGACTTCCAATGAATGCTGAAAAAACTAAGCTAATGAGCAAACGAGAGCAGAAGGATACTTTCGTAGATGGAAAACAAATTTACATAACACGTAGAAGACTATACTATAAATGATTTCATTTTCAAATAGAGAAGAAAAGGAAATAGGTAGGAGAATAAAAAACAGCTGGAAACAATTTTGGAAAAATAAACAGGCGTTCGATTCAAACCTAACCAAACTGTCTATAAAATATCTTTTTGACGCAACTTCTCTTCCAGTTATGACATACGGCTCACAAACCTGGAAAATAATCGGGAAAATTAGTACACAAGATAAGAATGACACAATGAGCTATATGTTAAAATATCTAGGAGACAACGACTCAGAAATGAATTTATAAGAAACATATTTCGAAGATGTAATTCAAAAAGCTTTAGGCAGCAAAAGTGGAACTGGGCTGGCCACATATCCCGAATGACCGACAACCGGTGGACTTTAAGGTCTGCACACTCGATTTCTGGAGACGGCAAAATACGACCTGGGAAACAACTAAAACTTATCGATACTTTCTTAGTTTTGCTGTTTTTTAACTGAGCTAAATTTGACTGCTCTCCTTAGCTAATAAATTAATCGAAGAAAATCTAATTTTGAGATCAGGGATACAACATGGATTTGTTCTTCCAGAAATTATTATACTAAAAATAGAAATAAATAACCCAACAATTTTGGATTCTGTTTAAATTTTAATTGAAATTGCATATGAAGTTATTAAGACAACAAAAGTATCACGAAAATTCAGTACGTTTAAATCAAGGTATTTAGTAACCTTTATAACTCATGAGATAAGATACAAATTTAACAGATTTTATGTACTTAATCATTACAAATATTAACACTCATAAATCTTTCAAAATTAAAATAACAATAACCTGTACCATTGATTGAATATTAGCATTCGTACAAATAATTTGTGTCAGACTGGCCAAAAAAAGGAGTAATATAAATTAACAACTTATCAGAAACCTGGTCAAGAGTTAGCAATGCCTACCATTTCCATAAACATAACAAGTCTTGGCAATTTTGTTTGAACTTGAAGAACCTGCGTATAAAACACTCATAAACTAACAATAACGAATTTCAAAAAAATAACGGAACAATTGAAAATGATTCATGTTGAATCAGCAATGGGATATTTAATTTCAAAATCATCCAAAGTTTATTTTACACGAAAACAAGGGTGTAGCAACCGTGGTATCAGCCGTATCAATTATACGGGGCCCCTGTATTTAAAAAAAAATTAATAAATACAAAATCTCATGCGCATGCGGAACGCACGCGTAACGCATGGGGAACGCACGCGGAACGCATGCGGAACGCAAGCGTAACACATGCGGAACGCACGCGTTACGCATGCGGTACGCACGCGGAACGTATGCGGAACGCATGAGGAACGCATGCCGAACGCACGCGGAACGCACGCGTTACTCATGCGTAACGACCGCGGAACGCATGCGGAACGCATGCGGAACGCATGCAGAATGCAAGCGGAACGCACGCGTAACGCCTGCAGAACGCATGCGGAACGCATGCAGAACACACGCGGAAGGCATCCGGAACGCACACGGAACGCATGTGGAACGCATGGGTAACGCATGTGGAACGCAAGCGTAACGCATGCGTAACGCATGTGGAACGCACGCGGAACGCACGAGTTACGCATGCGGAACGTACGCGGAATGCATGCGGAATGTACGCGGAACGCAATGCGGAACTTTTGCGGAACGCACGCGTTACTCATGCGTAACGACCGCGGAACGCAAAGCGGAACGCACGCGTAACGCCTGCAGAACGCATGCGGAGCGCATGCAGAACACATGCGGAAGGCATCCGGAACGCACACGGAACGCATGTGGAACGCATGGGTAACGCATGTGGAACGCACGCGGAACGCACGCGGAGCGGGTGTTTGTAGGCGAGAAGGGCAAGAAGTAAGGGGAATGAAAAAAATCTCCCCGGTCAACGTTTGAGGAGATTTTTATCACATTCCTTCTCACACTGTCCGTAATGTGCGTTCAGCCAACAGACTTTATATGGAAACAAACGAAAATCTCCGGCAAGTTTTGTTTCCTTGTGTGAAAGGTACAAGAATATTAAAGGAAAACGTGAAAAAAATCTCCAGCAACTGGTTTCCCTGTGTGGAAGGGGACTTACATATGTTCTTATGGGAGCAGATTCACTGAAAGTCTGCATGCAGCGAATCGCTGCACAATATCTCTTTTTCTAAATTTGCTGCGCAGCATCATTGCAGCCAAAACAGCAAAGAAACAACTCTTTAATAATTGCTATTTGGTATTATTCATATTGACATATCACCTGCAATTCTTTCAAAAGAATTGTTTGTGTGGGTGATTTTTTTTTAAGAATCCATGAAGCCGGCGTTGCCATCCTGCCATCGTCCTACGAAGAAAATTTCGTTCCAACACAATTGTGTCACTATGCATCATGAATGTCAGAAACTATGCACATGTGTTTCGTGTGCAGCTCTGCATGCATAGATGCGTGCAGACTTGCTGCTCATCTGTTTAAGCCATTTGCTTGTCTTTTTGGAGACCGCTGAAAAATTTCGTTCGGCATCAGCAGCGTATGTACTAGGCTTTAGGATGAACAGATAGAAAGTTTGAGCTAAGAGCTGTTTTTAGAAAATCAAGAAATAAACGACATCATCTTATTATAGTAGCTACCCGTTTTAGATGAGCTAAAACAAAATCTTGGATATTTCCTCTAGGGAATTTCACCAGAAACACACCAGAAATGCCAAACTGAAGATAGATATGTTCATTCATTTAGGCTTTTGTTCGATTTAAAACTAGGTTCATAGACACAAAGGCCAACCGTTTCTTTAGGAGGAAAATCGCTATATGCAGACTTCGCGTCGTCGTAGTTTTAGTTTTTTATTGAGGATTGTTTAGTCTTGATTTTTATCTTATTCGACTCGGCATTAAAAACTACCCTAAGGTCATGTACCATATGCTTATATTACACTATATTAACCATACTATAAAGAAAATTCATCAAACTGGATTCGGATCCGAATATCCGACACTATCCGGATAGCGTCGGATCCCAACTGTCTCATTGAACTCTCCGGATATTCGGGTATCCGAAACTATCCGGCACTATCCGGATAGTGTCGGATCATAATTATCTTATTCACAAGTATCCTGATATTCGGATAGTTTGAAGATTCGGATATTGGTTGAAGCTTTTTTTCGTTTCGTCGAAAACTACTCTAACGGTTTTCATAAAATCCCATCATACATGAAGCCGTCAGTACAATTATAGTGGTCTAACTGCATTTTTCATTATTGGCAGTAGAGCAAAATTAAGAAACAAGTTATTTTCAAACACTTGTAGTTCTAAAATAAAGAAACATAGCTCTTAATTTCCTTTTTGCAATACGCTCAAAAATAACAGGGCTTTGATGCTATAATCATCATCCTTCAAAATACCGTTACATCTGATTTTAAATTTATTTATTTATTTATTGAAATAATTTAAAAAGTTAATTTATAAATTATTTTTTTTTTAGAATGCATAAGGTTAGCCATACCATTATGATGTCGTCTATGAATCAAAATTACAATAACAAATTACATACAAATTTAAATTTTTAATTTGAATTAAATTGAAATCAAAAAAAAATTAAGAAAAATAATTTTATAAAGTAATACAAAAAAGGCATTATATTTCATCGAATTTTTGGTGAGCGGATATGACTTTTTTTATGTGTTGGAAGGACCTTAACTCGGCTGGATTTAAAATTTCTGCTAGCTTCTGGGTTATGTGGTCTGATAAACCATTAACTTGGCGAGAAATGGGATATTCGACCAATATACACTCCCTGCAACTTGTTTTTTTGATACCTGTTGGTAGGTATATATATTTTGCAATAAAAAAGGATAAAATTAAAGAGTTAACTCGGAAAATTCATAGAAATTTCCCAAATTATGTGAATGGACTGCAAAGAATGGAAATGAAAAGTTGCGTCACTTCATTGAGGCCATTCCAAAAATAGCTTGGCAAAAGTTAACATCGCCGATTTTCTTCAAACAAAAGTTTAAAATATTTAAGAAAGGATAGAAAACTATATCTTCTATTAAATTTCAAGTTAAAATGCTAGCTTCATTACGTAAAGACTAGTTTCAAATTCCACACTATCAAAACATAAAATAAGGTCAAAAAGTAGGGTATCAGCCAGTATTTCGACGGTTTTAAGGCTAATTAAAACCTGTGGTACATCAAGAGTATGAAAATCAGAAAGAAACCGGTTCTACGGCAGCTAAATATGGAACTACGGATGAATTTTGCCAGGGAGCATGTTGCCTGTAGAAACGCATGAAAAAAGGTTGTCTTTTCAGGTGAAAAAAAGTATTATCTTGACGGACCCGATGGTTACAACTTTTATTTTCACGATTAAAGAAAAGAAGAACTTAGTTTGTCAAGACATCACAGTCATACATCAGATGTTATTGTGTGGGGAGCTATCACCTATTATGGAACATTTGAATTGGAATTTATAACTACAACAATCAACAGAAATAGTTACAAATTCCTGCTAAATAATATTCTGGAACCTCTAACTTGGATATTCCAAAAAGACAACGCCCCTATCCATACTTCCTGGGTAGCTAGTAGCTGCATTCAGTTGGCAAACGTTGGACTTTTACGATGGTCACCCTATTTACCGGACTCAAACATCATCGAAAACGTTTGGGCCTGGCTATCTCGAAAAGTTTTTGATGCTGATAGACAGTTTCGAGATAAGGGCGTCTTGGTCGAAGATAACTGCGATGCATGGAGCCAGATTTGACTGGATTATTCCAAAAAACTCTACGATTTAATTCCAAACCATCTAATAGAGCTACTTTCAAAAAATTACGGTCATAATCATTATTAATTGACAAGAACATAATACATTAATGTTTAAAAACAAAAAAAAAGTAAACATTTTTATAGTTTTGTTCATTTTTTATAAGATTTTTCAAGTGGCCTCAATCAAGTGACGCATTTTTGTATACCCATTTTTGCAGTCCATTCTTATAAATTGTGAAATTCCTATGGGATTTCCAAGTTACCCCTTTAAATTTATACTTTTTTATTGCAAAATATATTTACCTACTCACAGGTATCAAAAATGTCCAGAAAAAATTTTTCGCACAGGTATTTATCGAGAAAAAACTTTTGTGAAAATAGTGTCCTCAAACAACTGACAGGGAGTGTATGTGCCAAATCGATAGCTCCGTTCGACAGTTAGAACAATTCTCAGGATCACCACCATTAAAATAATGGTGCGTATTGAAGATGATGATGAAGATTATGCTATCTTTTTTGTTAAGAGCTACAAACTGATTTATAAGTCAGAGGAAAAATGTAAAAAAAAACTAAAATCCTGTAAAGATGGGCCAAGGATTTATTAACCAGACCCCATACAATGCTCTTGTTTTTAGCTATGGATAGTTCTCAAGAAACTGATTAAGCGTTTTAAAAACCGCAAGGCCTTCCGAGCCTTATTTGTGGAACTGTAGGCATCCAAAGTCATCCAAACTTTCAAAACTCAAAAAAAATGCACTTTAAGTGATAAGGGGGTAGTCCATGCTTTTTTTCGAAAAATCAATTGAAAAAAAGTAGAGTTTTGAACGACAATCCAAAGGCCTGTCCGTTCTCTATCCAACAACGCAACCGCAATCTCTGACGAGCCTTATTTGGAAAGTTATCGCCATATAAAGACTTTTAGTTTTTATATTTCCTAAGTCCAATTGTAGAGATATTTCTATTTGAAATGCTTTTTTTTTTTGTTATTTCAAAGTGGAGAAAAGGTGGTGTTTGGTCATTTTTATGACATTGAATGGTTCTTTTTTTTTTATCTTCTATTAAATCATCGGATATGTAAAGTAAATATTCTGAACATTATTTCTTCTCTATCAACCCAAAATATTGGTCTCATTGTAAATACGAATGTCCGCTGACAAAAAACTTATGGTTGATTCATTGCATTGATGTCACCTATGAGTTAATAGTTCAATAATTGGCCTAACTTAAAATTTAAAACAATAAAATCAAATATGCGAGCTCAAAAGTAACCTTAGTGGAAGATAGACCGCGCTTGCACTCAAGCTTTTAATTTGTTTGTGTTTGGCCTAAGTACAAAAGGTCTGTAACCAGACCTGTATAATTTAAGCGCAAGTACAAGTACAAGTACAATTCCTTGGTACTTAAAATTTTTAAGTACCTATAAGTACAATTTCTCGGTACTTGTACTTACAAATTTTAAGTACCAAGGAATTGTACTTAAGAAGTAATTAAATATTTAATTACTTTATAGCTCTGCCTGTAACTATGGCAGTTAGAAAATTGAAAATGCAGAAATGTTGGTTAGAACACAGATACAATTTTCGTGATAAACTAGATTTTGATAGAATTGCAGTTAGATCACGATTAATTGAAATTGGCAACACTACATCCACTGGCTGTTTGCTCTCATTTTTAATATCAACGATCATACAAACTGAACTATTTTTATTTATTTTTTGTTCGTTTGTTCTGAAGGCAGTGTTTTATGAGACACAATCTATCCTGGGCTGGTCTATTCAGCGTTTTGCTTTTACATAACCTCAAACATATCGCAACACGCATATTACGAGTCAAACAGCTCCATTCCTCTTCTCTGGATCTGGAGTTCCAAGGAACCGAACAAACTAGGTGATGTGGTGGATGTGTGTCGTTGTCGTCGTACTCTAAAATGTTGTCGTTGGTCCTAGCGGCTAGGCGGCTGGGCACCCGGGACGGACAGCCAGCCAGGGCAAGCCAGCGGACCGACAAAAGGTCCAATATAATGTTAATTTGGTTCTATGTGTGTCCGGACAAATATGAGTAATAAAATTTTGACATGCAAGAAAAATGTCACAACATAATTTTCGATCTATGAATCACACACACGAAGGGATATTTTGTTGCTGAACGCTGCTTAAGTTGCTGTTGCTGTTATTTGCTTTTGTTGCTAGGAAGTGATCTGGTTTAAAGCTATATACGTTAACGTCCATCGTCTGTCGTTGTCGTCATCGTCGTAGTTGTAGGCCCGTTCATATAAAGATTTTCTGGATCAGATTCAAATGGACGGCGACTTGAGTGGTGTCTAAGAGGAGTTTGGTGTCTAAATGGATACGGCACATGGTGAGTTTTGAATATCTGGTGGTCTGGACCGTTCACGTTGAACCAAACCAAACCGAAGACAAACAAAAATCAGAACACGCAGTTAAAGTCTTTTCTGCTTCATTTAGTAGGTATGTTGGCAATGTTTTGTAAATTTTTAGTGATTTGAGCACAAGCCGTTAACAAATTGTAGAACATTGGAATTGGTTACCGCAATGGACTTGGGTGCTTATCTGCAGGCACATTTCAATATTTAAAAGATGACAAATTATGAAGCCATTGTCTAGTCAAGGTACCTATATGTCTTCTTTTACTGCAACTGCGACATCAATGAATAATTATGACTTTGAGTTTACTTAATTAATTTGTATCTCATCTTTAAAATGATTTCTGCAACTTTCCAAATAGTGGTAATAGTCCACTGCAATTTATTAGATTTTGAAACAGAGACATTTTGTAATAAGTCTTTCGCCCCGAACGATATTGCCATAAGCTTGTTTTACAAAACAATAAATCTTAAAATTTGTGAAAATTTTAAAAACAATTTTTTTTTAAATTTATTTAAAAGAGACTCTGCAACAATCACTTCCCAGCCTTGTCCACCTAAAAACTAAAAAGTTTTTTTCAGGGCTACTGCCTCTTGCGAGTAAATGACAAATCCTCCAAGTGTAGCACTTGTCATAATAAGTGCTTCTCGTCTAGCTGTTTCGATTCGGAATAAAATTGTAGGTCCCTTCCATTCCTGTCGACACGCGCACACAGGAACGGTTGTGAGTTGTAAGTCACTAGGCCCTGGCTCTTCGCGAGCCGTTGCACCACTCGGGATTTATTGTTGATCCTATTGTTTACAACTCTTTTTTTTTTCGAAATTTTGACTTTTCGAAGCTTTATCTTTCGATAGAGAATCTATGTCTTTCGAAACATTCTCTTTTCAAATCTTTGTTGTTCGAACCTCTGCCTCTTAAGACTTTGTCTTTCTGCTTTATTTTGTATGGATTTGGAATAATTATCTTTGGTTTTTAAGCTTTATTTGGAGTAGGCAGCTTAAAACAACTTCAACTCATTTAATTTGTGCTTCCCTATAAAGTATGCAGTCGACTCGAAAACAGGTACATTTAAATAATTTCTCTAGGAAAAATTACTCTCCACGTATTTTTATCCAAAACCAGAAGAATCCTATATTTTGAGCTAACTTAACTCGCATTTCATTGTCATTGAAATCGAGTCGTTATTGAGTTTTTCGAGTTTCACAAGTCCGAGACGATAGGCTAACAAAAGACTCACCGAGGGCAAATAAAAAGGAAAATAAAAATAGCTTGTGTAAGAAAATTATAATTTTCCGGTTGAATTTTGGCAGTCGGCGCTGGCTAGTAGCTCATCAAAAGTCACTTAAATTTTCTAAGACCAACTTTAAACCCTATGCTAAGGTCCATTAATGGACTGGATCTTTCAACAACACTCTAGCATATTTAATATTTAATTATATAAGCCAAATTGTCCACCAAAAATCCAAATCAATAATGATCATCATCTCCTGATATTTCAGACTTCTAAACCCAACCCCTAAAATAATAAAAATCATTTATCTAGAAAAATTCAAATGTCCATAAAATGCTTTAACGGCTATATACAGACATAATTTTTGGTTTCTGCACATCTGTGGGGCAAAAACTTTCCAACGTTATATAATTCATGTAGTTCCGTTGAGTATTTATAGAGAAAAGTGTATCGTTATAGTTTGCTCTTAGGTTTTGCTAAGCGTATTAATAAAACCGTTATTGGTATAATATTAACCATGCTCTTGATAGTAGTTTTTTATTTTTATAAAAATCGTTATAGCCGTTTTTGAGATAAATTCAGACAGGTACCGTTATTTTATGAGGTAAACAAATTAATTTTCCCCTCTAGGGAATCACCTAAGGACCTTAAGTCCAATGTTTGAAAAAAACAACCTCAGTTGCTTAGGCTGCAGGTCGAGGATCAGAGAGATAGAGAGTTGGACAAACGGACAGCCAAAGACAGAATTGCGGAACCCACTTTTTTCTTGTTATCTATCATCGTAATATTAAGGAAAAATAATATTATCTCGAGTTTGTTTCTTTTTGCCCTATATAACCTATACTACAAGATAAAATGGGCACGACTCGATCGCACAAACCTGCTCTCGCAGCTAACAACTTTAACGTAGCCATAACTTGATGATGTACAAGTACATAGGACTTGGTTCCAAATTTGTATGGTTACATTAAAAAAAAAATGATTACTATAAATAACTATACATTTATTATTTAAACGGCTTTGAAAGTAAGAGCTCAAAATCAAGTATGCCAACTGATTTGTTTGATAAATATGAATTTACGAAAAAAAAAGTCGTTGGAGCGGTTTTTTTAAAAATTAATTTTTTATATATAAAATTTTTCGCTCATTTTCAAAAATTAAATCTGGTATGCCAAATATTTAAATATTTAGTTTTCAAAAAAAAAATTAATTTTGGTTCTCAATAACGTTAATACTTTCGAGAAGTTTTACCATAAAAGAAATTAAAAAATTCAACATAACTGTGTTCGAGAAAACCAACAAAAAAAAATAGCTGTACTGGAGGTACCAAAAATATCTAATTTTTGAAAATAAAAAAATTATCAAAAAGTAGTTTTTCCTTATTTTTTTTCAACAAAGTCCTCGGACCCGTTTTTGAGATATACATCATTTTTCTTTTTGGCGAAGAAAATTGTATGGCAGGTACCGCTATTTTTGGTCCTAAGAAAAAAATTAAAAAACCTGTGGACACTTTAGTCAAAAAACACTATGTACAAAGTTTGGAGAGGATAGGCAGACAGACAAAATTTCGAGTCCCAAATTTTATAGCGTTCTCTATAATCGTAATGCTGAGGAAAATTAATATCTCAAGTTCGTTTTTTTTGAGAATCCATAACTTACCATAATAATATGTAGTACATATATCGCAAGTAAGAATGGGCTTTATTTCCCATATTTTACAAAGTATTTAGGCCTTGGATGTCATTTAGGTGAGACTTAAGCCCTTTTAACTTCAAGGACATGACAGAGGTCTGCCGTTTGTCTGGACTAACGGTACTGAATGCTAATAGTTATTTGACCTTGAGGAGGTGATAAGTGTGCAGTTGTGTCAGCTATGATGGATTAGCTATATAATGGATTTATGAATTATTTAAGCTCACAACAAATCTATCAAGGACTGAGGTCACGAGACACATCTTTTTGGGGTTCCATCCAAACATTTCTCCATTAAATCATAAAATCAATTGAACAATTTCACAGAAATGTTCGTTCTTGCAAAACATACAAATTAACGAAAACTAGAGAGGAAATTAAAACGCCCAATTTTGTGTGTGTATGTTTGAGGATTTCAAGAACAATTAAATGGAACGCCCAGGCTCAGGATGTATTAACCAGCAATTTTGTGTCTAGAATCTCGTTTAGTAGTAATAGCCCGTAGCGTAATGGTGTGTGCGTTGGACTGTCAGGCCTGGGTGCACTATCCAGCCTCGTCCACCTAAAAACTAAAAAGTTTTTTTTAGGTCTACTGTCTACTGAGAATCACTTTAGCACGAATAAGTGCTTCTTGTAGCCGTTCGGATTCGGCATACTATTGTAGGTCCCTTCCATTTCTGTCGACACGCGCACTCAGGAATGGCTGCGAGTTGTTAGTCACTAGGCCCTGGTTCTTCACGAGCAGGGAAGTTGCGGTTACGATACAACGATATCAGTTTTTTGTTCAAATTTGCTGCAAAATGCTATAACGATTTTGGTTAAACTTGGTGCGTGTAAGTTAATTTTTGGAAAAAACTGAACTTCACATGTTTTCCAAAAAATGCACCAAACGGAGATAAGTTTTTTTGCGAAATTAAAATAATTTATGAACAAAAAAAATCTGCGAAAAAATCAATTTAACTAGTACTTACCTCTTTACTTTTGACTTTTTATACACTTTCCCATGAGAATGTTTTTTTTTTTTGTACCAATAAACTTATACTACTTAAGGCCTAAGACAACATAATTTCCTGCGATCCAGTCGTGCATTTTATTTCTGCATGCAGTACAGGTCCATTGTGAACTGCCCTGTTTTGTAAAGATTTTGGAAAAGAATTTAGGTAAAACGAAATTTTGTATGCCATCAGTTCGAATCAATTTAAAAAAAAAAATCTGTCTATCGATATTGCTTAACTGAAATGAGTCACCACCATCGATATCAAATACGAATAAAACTCAATATAAATCACGATTACCATATTATGATAATGTTATCTTTAGTGAAATCCCAAGCTAAGCTTTAGTTTCAATTCCAACTGCAATTTGCAAGTTTCAATCAATAAATATGCATACTTTCTACCTCCCAGAGTCCAGAGGTCTTCAAAAAAAAAATCGCATGTGCGGTGCGAGTGCAGAACTCAACTGATTTGAAATCTTGTGAGATATCTCTCGAAACAAAAACCAAAATAGAATTCCCCTTCGTTGTTGGCGCTTTATCGGCTTAATCACATTTTTATTGGACAGGAGCACATTTCCCTATTTGAAAATCTGCCGTTTGCGAGTGACACTGGCGCATGCTATTATATAGAAATCAAATAGCTCCACATTTACCACACACGCAATGTGTTCCTTAGTCCCCAGTTCCATAGTCCAGTCGCAGTTGAGGCCTCCACTATCACGTTCCACCTTCTTCTCCCATCGCATATGGTCTTGCTGTGTGCTGCTTCGATATATCTAATCCAAGGCTCCATGCGCAAACGCAGCATCTCACATCTCTTGATGCTGTTTTGTGTGGTGGCCAAGAGAGTGAGACTGCAGTTAATTTATCTAAATTGAATTAATAAACCATGTTCAACATTGTGTGGTCTTATTAATTTATTCATGCGACTGATACCGCCATACAGCTCAGCATTTTTGGATTGGAGTGCTGTGCTGTGCGCAAAATCTATGTTCGACGAAATATGTTCATATAATGCGGAGTGCGGGAGGAAAATTTCCATAGGTTCGATCTCTAATGACGTGATTCCCGTAGGTACTTCCATTTAGGATGGTGGTGCAGTGGATGGTGATGGTTGCGGTGATGCTGTTTCGCACTGGACAAATTATTCCTGAGTGCATGATTTGGAATTGCATGCAAACTCAGGTAGGTTAGGGAGGATCAACTCTATTCCCAGCTCGGTCGGGTTCTGTTATCTGAAAGCGGAAAATCCCATATCAGTACCAGAACCAATATTGGAAGCAGGGTTGGCATACTCACGATGAACTGTACAGTAAACAGGGCTGTCATTAAGGGGAAACACCTCGAAACACTTTTTAATAGAACTTGCTATTTATTGTGTTGATGGTTATAAGATTAAAACACAATTAAGAAGCTCCCCTTTGAACTGCAGCGAATGAGACATCTAAAGAACAACTACAGCCTTTACACGAATCCAAACATCATCACGGACACCAAACAAGTAGTTTCGTTCTACACTGACAGACGGTCATTATTTCACTGCAGCTAAACGCCAAGGCCAATCCAACATCTCTTCTGCAAAAGACTACGAAAAATCAGATACATTTCCGACTTGTTTCTGCGGATTGCTTGTTTGGGTTTCAAGCCTTTACAGAGATGTTGTTTTCAGGATTTATTTTTTATCGCGCCTTAAACTTTGTGATAGTTAGGAACTTTGATTTTAGGAAGTAATGGGGATATACCAAATTGATCACCAATCATGTCCTGAAGCTGACTCCATGCTAGGAAGTGCAGTTTTGTAAGCCCGGTGCAATCTGTGGGCTAGTAATCTGGTCTCATTGCAGTCGTTGTCATGGTCTGCACGTTTCTTGAAAATGGCCGTTCTTTCATGAACGCTCTTTCACGGCCACACAGCGGGTTTTCCTTGCACATCATTATGCCAACTCTTACTGCACCTAAATTGCGAATTGTAAGAACTGTAATTGCAAACTCTTAACGTTATTTTTCCATTTTGGAAAATTGTTTTGAATTTGGATTGGAAGATCTAACAGAGAAAACAGATCTAGAGATTTCTCGTGTTCGTACGCCCCATTCTGCTTGAGTTTCAATAGTGAAACTGTGACATATATTCTCTCTACCGCTCATCTCTTTGAAAGGTGTCATGGAGTCGCGAAGGCACGCTTACTCATTTGATTTTAGCATTTGTGACTACTCCCTTCGAGGCAACGTAAAGGTGCTATCCCATCGCCCTTACACCTTAGAAGCACTTAAGCATACAATTTGGGAAGAAATCACCGCTAAACCCTTCGAGATGTTAGAACCACCAAAAGCAAAACCATTGTCTAGCAATGTATCGCGTCTTGGCATTCATATATTTCCTGATGTCATCCTCAAAGATACATAAGATGACATAATCTATCGAAAAATATATAATAAGCCCCATTTCTATAAGATGTGCTGTTCTTTAATAAAAATTCAAAACTGCACTGTTTACTTTGCCCCAGCCTGTATAAACCCTCAGAGGGATCACCCAGTTACATTTCCGGAAATGATACTCCAGAGAATCTTCGTCTGATCTCTCAGCGTGCAGTATCCACCATTATACTGGTCTACACTAAGGCAGGCAACTAGACATCTCGGCCTTGTATTAAAATTAGAAAGTACAGTTTATGGTTGTTTTTTGCATGCTGTCTCTAACGTTAGGAGTTGGATCGAGGATCTTGGGTGCCTTTCTCAGCTGAATCGACAATCCCTACCTAAGCCATCAACACTGTTCCAGGATAGGCAGCTGGTTCACTGGTACTGAAGCGAAACCCAATCCAATAGTGTGATTCTCCGGTCCTTGAGCAGCAAGATTTCACTTTAAAATCACATGTCTTCTAGTTCGTAGTCCCAGAAATCTTTTTTTTTTAACACTGTACGCGCACTCGAGGGTTTTTTGATACCCTTAAAATGTTAAATTAAACACAATGTGAGCGCGGGGAAAATAGGGCACGATTAAAGAGGACAGAGAACAAAAGATCAAAATTTGGTTCTAGAGCCATTTCATCAGGTTGAGAAAAGAGATAATTTCTTCGAACTTCAGTTCGGAAAGTTTCTTAATGATTAATAACTCTTTCTGACCAGAACAGGACTTTTACAGATTAAATGAATTTCTCCGCTAAAAAGTCAGACAATAATACCAGGGTTTGAAGAGTGAAGCTAGAGATTCTTAGACCCGTCTCATAAATCAGAAGTAGAGTGGAAGATTCATCAAGAAACATTCGGACTGTAGAGATTCAGTGACACCAACCCAGACAAAAAAGGAAAAAAGTCAACGACTGGATGGTTAAGTCATTTAGAACGAGAAAATACCAATGATCCGTCCCATAAAACTTTCGATTCAACCTCCGAAACTCAGGTGCTTCGCACCCATGTGGGAGAAGAAGGTATTCCAATTATAGCCGTGTGATACTGTATACAGCTAGTTGAGAACGAACTGGTTAGAAGAAGCTTGTTGGTTGAGGCCCTAGTCAAGTCTGGGCAGCATAGTGCTACCTAGGTTAGTGAGAAAGACCTTGAAACAAAACTGAGATATTTAAATTCAACAAAAGATCGAAAATCCATGCTGAGCAAAAAGCCGTCCAAAAGCTTTTATTTTGAACCTAAATATTTAAGTTTCGTTCCAGCAAGTGGTCCAAAGTGTTCAAAGCCAGAAG
Source organism: Melangyna quadrimaculata (assembly GCA_949320155.1). Taxonomy (NCBI): domain Eukaryota; kingdom Metazoa; phylum Arthropoda; class Insecta; order Diptera; family Syrphidae; genus Melangyna; species Melangyna quadrimaculata. Next base: position 146,333,921 of record OX439485.1, on the reverse strand, counting down.
TCAGATGGGTCAATAGATTTTCAACATTCTTTTTCTTAGTTAATAGCAAAATATTTTACAGATTGGTGCTAACCATTTATGATTTAAATAAAAGTTGAGTTAAGTTTAGAGGGCCTACCTCCTTAAAAGACTATCATTAGATCTCATTTTAAACCAAACGAATTCAGAAAGCTTCAGCCGTTCTTCCAAATAATATAAATAAGTCCAACGGACAAGGTTTCGACAACAACTACTTTTTTCTTGTTGAAGCCCTCCCATCAAAGAAATATTTCATTTACGTCACTGGTGAAATTCTCTTAGAAGATTAATCTTTGTACAGCAAGTGCGCAATCAGGACTTTTATACCGCATAGTGTTCTTCTTAAAATGTCCATCAGTGTTGCAGGCAGGTCCAGGTAATGCACTTCTGACTCGACACCATCAATTTATTAATCCGTTCATAATTTAAATTTTTCCTATCAAACAATGTTGCCAATAAACAAATTTATTATACTGCCAAAGTGCTTATAAGCCATTATTATGGACACGCAATGGCTCATGACATAAATTGTGACAAATTTTGTTGCGACCAAAAAATTGTTTCCTCCGATTTATAATTAATGGTCAATAAAGATGGAGTTAGACAGCTATTTTTCTCTATACAGTATACAAAGCAGGATTTCTAGCATTACACCAGCAGGCTAACTAACATGCCTGATAGATAAGTTGGTATAAAGCGTTGAAAAGGTGGTTATTATAATATTTTTATATAGAGAGACTTCAAAATTGCATAGAGTGGTTATCGATTCACATGGAAAAGTCATCGTACTCTATCATTTGATTTTAATGTGCTACCGAATGCCATGCCAATGCCAATAGAGGTTATGATTGATCGTGTGTAGTTTTAAAGTGGTTGAGATAAAGCGATTTGTCGTCGTCGTCGTCGCATTGATCGAGATGTTGAATAGGTTGTTCCATGTTCAATGTTCATATACGCGGGGGTTAAGTGTGCGGTTGATAAGATGACAAGACGGTGCGGTTCTAAAGTGATGGTTAATAAATTAAATTGAATGGAAAATTTGAAGTTAGGTATGGTGCTTCTACGAGTAGTTATATTATGAAAACCGTTAAATGTACCTGAGTTTAATGTTGATTAAGCGAAGTTGAGGCAGGTTGTGAAAAAGTAGTTAGCTTTAATGGATTTAAATCTTAAAATAAATAAATGCGATATGTCCTGATATCCTGCGTATGAAATATGATTTAATAATCAAATAAGGAATTCCTTTCTGTCATATTTTAAGTAAGATCATGAATAAATAATTGAAATTTGTTTTATCCAAATTAGACTGAAGCATTATGTGACCAGGTTCAGACAAAATGTATGTAGCTACCTACTTATGTCATACTACAAACAAAAATATTTTGAAGTTATCTAACGCGAATTCATTCATAAGTTTCAAAATAAAAAAATTTGAAAAGGAATCAGCAAGAATTTATAGAAATCATTTTAATGTAACAAGTGTCCGTTTTAAAAATAGCATCGTGCTATTTGTTTCGTGTTTTGAGTAGGAAAGATGACAACATCAAGCGTAAACGATGTAGGCTAATCCCATCACAGCTTAATATTCCATAGATAACAATAATAACCATTTGGAGAAGTTTAAGCAGGATTTTTCTATATGTGCACAGAGAGAGAATCAAAGAATCAGAAAATCAAAACTATCAAATTTTTGAAAATTCTTTCAAATATTTTAAAATTGCCTAAAATTACGGGAACACAAATTCCCTCTCCAGTACTTACTAACTTATGGTGGAGCTACAGTCCGGTGTGGACCAGAGGGTCTCAACCAAGAAGCCTTCTCCAGCCAGTTCTGTTCCTAGCTAGCTGTTTCCCAGTTTCGCACGCTAAGTTGGTTGAGGTCCTTTCCACTTTCCTGCGCCACCGGTTTTGCGGTCTTCCTTGACTGCCCCGTACCTCGGGGATGGATTAAAAGACTTTTCGGGCCGGAGCATTGCTGTCCATCCTCTCTATACATGACCAGGCCACCTGAGTTGTTGCCTTTTCACTTTTCACTTGATGTCGCACAGTTTGTTGTTTTATGTTCTCCTCCATTCCCCGTCTATGCATACGGGACCGAAGATCACCCGAAGAATTTTTCTGTCGATTATTCCCAAAGCGTACTCATCCGCCGCTAACATGGTCCATGCTTCTGCATCATACACCAGGATCGAAATAATTCGTGTTTTGTAGAGGGCCACTTTAGTCATTCGAGAGAGGGCTTTATTTCTCAATTGCCTTCTTAGCCCAAAGAAACAGCTATTGGCAGGAGTAATCCTTTGTTTGGTCTCCAGTGACATCACGCTTCGTTCTTCCAATTATGTCAATATCGTCGGGGTATGCAAGTAATTGGATGGACTTTTGAAAGATTGTGCCTCTAGTGTTGACGTGAGAGTTTTGCTTTCAAATATGATGTTGAAGAAGCCGCATGACAGCGCGTCGCCTTGCCAAAATCCTTTTTTGACATCAAAGGTCAAGAAAGGTCTTTGCCGACCTTGAAGGAGCAGCGTGCATTCTCCATTGTCATCCTGGACAAACGGATGAGTTTGCCAGGAATGCTAAAACTAGACATTGCTCTATATAGCTCGTCTCTATAAACGCTGTCATACGCGGGCTTAAAATCGATGAAAAGGTGGTGAGTGTCGATTTGAAGATCCTGGGTTTTTTCCAAGATCTGCCGCAGTGTGAATATTTGGTCGATGGTGGACTATCGTGGCCTGAAGCCACACTGATATAGAGGGTCTCCTTTCTTGTGGATCGGGAAAACAATGCTGAGATTCCATTAATCGGGCATGCTTTCCTCAAAACATATTTAACAGATGAGCTGGTGCATACTCCTTACCAAGAATTTAGGTATCACCACATCATGAAAAAATCGCACGGGGTCAAATTAGGGGAGCAAACTGGCCACATTAAATGGCTCTTTTCGGAATCGATCTGTCTGATGGCTTCAAAATCAAGTGGCGACAATTCTTAGATGACAACCATTTCTTAGGAGTGTAATTGAAGATTTTTTTTTAATTTTTCGTTGAATGGAACGTCTCGAATTGCCAGGTGAACCCACTTGCTTCTAATGGAAGTGAGCACCTGGAAGATTGTTCAATCAAATGCAGTTTGTTTGGAGTAGATACCCAATTCTTATCGTGGGCACATTTCCAGTCAGAATTTGATTCGGCATGTCCCGGCAAGCGATATTGAAATATAAACGGAAGGCACGTTGCACTCAAACGATCGAACGGGCGTTTAAAAAATTGGCTTGCACACAAGAAACACCCTGTCGAACAGACCACTACATCTTGGCGACTTAAACTAAGTGCTGTTCTTTATTGTTCACCAAACAATAAATTGTTCGGCGTCACTAACCCGTGCCTGTACGTCCGTCTCACTTTAATGACATGAGACAGCATTGAGTTTTTGAAGTATTCAATTCAACGCTGCCGTTGAAGTTCCATTAACGAAGAACAAGTATGTTAACTTAAAAACGAATTTGGGGATATCCAGAGTCGTCACCGAAGCAGTTTCATCTTAAACGGTTAAGGAGTTTTGTCTAAAACTATGATTATTTTGCATGAATATGAAAACATATAGTTATTAAGGCAAAAGTAAGAGACGAAACAGATGCCCTGGTGCACATCACCATCCAATATAACATACAACTTTCTCTATGGGACACCCATTTGCCTATCACAAAGGATAAGTGTAAGTCACACATATTTCTTTTGTTGGTATTAATATACCTGCAACATAACTTAGAAAAATATAAGTAGGTACAGTACTCAATTAATTTCCAAGACCCATTGCAGTGTGAATAATTTAATATTGTCATTTGACCACAACCTCAAAATGCCATCAACAATATTCGCTCAAAAGGAACTCTAATCTAGGTATATATAGTATATATGCGGCACTTTCTCTGTCTAACAGGACATTATACACATCAGCGAACACTTCACCAACCAATCATCCAACCAAACAAATAAACAATCCTCTTCACCAAGTGCGCGCACTTTCCTTTTGAACTACTTGACCACTCAAACGTTGGACGGCTGCACATAAGTATATCTAAGAAACCAAAGACTATAATACGAAAATGACGACTTTGATGACGATTCAAGTGGAGACTCGGCACTATAAGATGAAGAAAAACATAAAACCACACATCACCACGCATCACATTTGACCAAGTTCCAAATGCGGATAATTTGCCAAGTCATCTAACCTCAACATCACCGTCGTCATCACGTGTCGTCGGCGTCGTTGTCGGTCTTCGCAAGGAATACCTTTCCTATAGCAAATTTCACCTGAACTATTTTGCACTCCAATTACCAATATAAATTCTAATTAAGACAAGCGATCGGTTTCGGTTCCGTCATCGTCATCGTCATGCGTTATTATAGTGTCCAACCAAGTCCAACTCTCAATCTCAAGGCATACTCATCCTCATCATTGTGTCTCACATTTTGACACAAAGCATATGTTGCTTGCTGGACTAGATTCAACGTAAAACTTTTCATAGAGATCGCGCAGGACTGACTGGACTGGAGTGTGCCGCTGCTGCAGCAATAAGAGAGCGCCACACCATCACGCTATAATCCTCTGAAGTGCGCTAGGATTCTTCATCTTTAAACTGTGCACTTCAGCTTCAATCTGTTGTTGGCTTCTCCATCTTCAAGAGATTTTTAGCGTGCTCCGTCGATGAGCCACCAGTAGCAATGGCCTTGATTATGAGCTTGAGTATTTTTATTCGTTATAATTGGTTGAGTTGTTCTCTGTCTGCGAGGTATTTGTCAAAATGACAGCTCTGCTACAAGTATCAGGTGATTGCAAGCGACAGGTTCAGCAGATGAATTTCATGAAAAATTTAGACATACAAGAATTTTATTAAAGTATTTTTAGTTGTTTGGAATGTTTTTAATACTGATAAACGAACTGTCAAAATTAAATAAAATCAAAAGCGGTGTCAGTGTCAGTGAGGTGTCATATGACACAGAAGTGATAGCAATCGAAGGTTGTTTTTTATTGGTAGTCGGTATTCTATGAAGATTTATATTTCGATTCCTATATTTGCTTTTTCTGTGGAGAATTTTTACATTTCCTTTAAGCTTCAATTATTGGAGCACTAGGACTAGTCGCTTCAAGGTGTAGGTTAAACAGTTAAGCATCTTAAGAGGATTTGTGAGTATGAACCAAATCCTTTTAGGCCTCCTATATATGCAAACAAAATAAACTTTGTTATACAAAACTCGTATACCTAAAGCACAATGTAACACTACATCACTTTTTCCTCAAACTTTGTATGACTTTGTCGGTATCCATTATTCTTAAGACAGTATCGCACTTACTTAAAGAAGTAGCCTACTAAAGGGTAGGTAGGTACATATATCTTTTGTTGCTTCCTGTGTGTTCTTACTCAAGCTTGATAGAATAAAAGATATTGTTGTGTTTTCGTCAGTTGAAAGGAAGAAATCTTTTGAAAACTATATGGCACAGTTCCAATAGCTTCTAACATAATGTACCACCACCAATTGCTGGTTGCTACCAACAAATTTACGTACTCAAAACTTCAAGTTCTGTTGTCTATAGTCTACTAGAAGATAGATGAAGGTGACAGCGAAAGCTTCTATACCTCTAACCTGCTGACCACTTTCAAATTCCACAAAGTAGTAGGTAAACGATTGTAACTGTTTCTTGATTTGTAACAATCTCATGCCACTTGAAATTGTGTGTCATTTTTTGACTTCTACATAATGAAAATAAATAATCCAAAATATACAAACAATGCGTGACATAGAGTGTGGAACATTTTGTGTCACGGATTAAATGTACCTGCATTGATGGATTCGGTTGTTTCAATCAAACATTATCAATAGTTTCCATTATCTTTTGACATAAATGAAAATTGGGTTTCGAGAAACCGTTAGAACTTTTCTTTTTTAAACATTTTGATTGAGTATCTACCTAGTTTGGGCATAAAAGATATATTTTGACATAAATATACAATTATATTGTATCGTAGACATAGACGAGACATAAAAGTATCGATATTATTCAAATAAGCATTAAAAAAATGTTGGTGTTGCCATACTCAAAAAGCTGTTGTATTTTCCTGATTCTTAAGCAAGTATAACAGTTACAAGCCCAAGGGATGAGGTAAACTACACACAAGTAAGAATTGTACAAATCAGACTTACTACGCATTTTACTTAAACCTTGATACGTATAAGTTAATTGGTGTCAGTTTAAAAAGAGGCCACTTTAACTAATACAACGTTTTAACTAGGCCAAATGATGTGATTACGTTGCAAATTTCCAAATAAGATCCAAATTACCTTTATTCCCATACAAATTCTCGTCTCCAAATGAGCTTATTTCAACCAAATTTGCACGAAATTAGATTGGAAATTAGGTGAATGCATCCAGCTGGCATTAAAAAAAAAGCTCTGAAATTTTTTTGTATGAAAATGGCAAAACACTATGCTCAAAAAAATAAAACAGAAAGAGAAAACAAAAAAAATCGTTTAACTGCCAAAGCAAGTTAAAAATGAAATGATAGATATGTCAAATGAAATTATCAAATTTGATAATGAAAATACTTTTTTGGTAATTTCCGAAATTAACTCATTTCAACTTTCATGAAAACGTAGTATAAGACGATGCAAGAAATTTGTCTCCCTTCTGATCTGGCTATGATCTTTAAGGCGTACATCCGCCCAAATCTTGAGTACAATTCGCATTTCTCCTACAAAATAATACATACTTTAGTCTTTTAGATAAAATACAGAAAAAAGCTTTAAACATGATAGTGAATAAATCCATAACGGAAACATTTACACCTCTATCTTATCGCTAATCTTACAAACAGTGTTCCAGTGAAATAGCTAGTTGCATTCCTCCCCTTAAACAATTTAACCCTAATATGCGCTTCTAGGAATGGCCATCAGCTTACACTTGAGCCCAATTTCGGATGTACTGTCAAAAGTACAGGAATTCTTTTTTTTTACCCGCACAACGCGGAGATTACACCGCACGTTTTTTATCGTATTCGGGTTTTACCGAACAAACAGCGGGGTGTTCACATGGCACTTTTTGATTCGATTAAAAATCGAATAGCTGCCGGATAAATAAGAATGTACTGCATAATGGAGTGGAAACGCTTCATATTCGTATTATTGGTCATCTTGAGCGTAGCAAAACTTCTAATCTGTTCAAAATGCTATTTAAAAATTATAGAAAGAAATAATTTGAAATGAAATATTCTGGGGCGTATTCATAGTCATTTTAGACCTGGGTCTAAGTTAAACATAGCTTTGGTTGAATTTTCGGACGTTGATTCTATTTTTTTAAGTTTATCATTTCAAAATATTTGAAGCTATTTGTGTAGTATACCAAGTTAATTATCTTATAAAAATAAAAAAACAACAATTTGTAATTTATCGGACTGTATTCATTGAGCCAAAATTGCCCTAAACTGTAGTTTAGTTAAACCTTGGTCTATCTGCGACTATGAATATGCCCCTCTGTGTTAATTTCTGTCCTTTATTTTTAATAAAACTTTAATTTACAACCGAAACAATTCATTTTAAATATATTAATTACTGTAGTGTATTAATGTTGATTAATTAATTGTCGTTATTATAATACTTTTTTCATTTTGATGTAAAGGCCGGTAATATTGTTTCGACTATAAGTTCTTGTGTTATATTTCAAGATAAATATAAAAACAAACTTGTTTTGGAATCGTAAAGAAAAATCTATAAAAATCCTGTTTAAAAGCAGAAGGCTAGTAGGTATGCTAAAAACAATGTTTAAAGCCTAGTATATAGTTCTTTTGAACGAAAAAAAAATTAGTGGTGAGATTTTTTTTTCGGAAATAAAACATCTGGGGTGAAACGAAAATCATCTTCTTTTTTCCCACATAACATTGTCACTGACGCGATTTTTATAAAAAAAATTGTGATTTGTCCCACAAATTGGGTTTTTGATGCACCAAAGAAACAAATAAAAAGGTCCAATAATGTCTATATTCGCTAAAGAGTCGACCGCCATATTTATATAAAATCGTTAGATCACTCCTTTCTTTACAAAAGATGTTACAACACTGACCACACAAAATTCCTATGAATTTTGAAAATTTACCAGTTTAAATGGCGACTTGAATTTTAATGGAGAAAGAGTGAATAAAATATATTGATTAAAGGCCTTCCACACTAGCCCACTGTGTATTAATACATGCCAAAAAAAGTGGGAAACAAATCATGTAGAATAGTGTGGAAACCAAATATGAAAGCCCAGCCTACACAACCCGACATTCTATCCCACACGATTTGACATGTGTTAATACATGAATAATTTTAGGAATGGTTCTAATTCTATCCCACATTCTATCACACTTTTTTTTAAGGATAAGGTAATGTATAAATACAAGCAAGTGTGGAAGCAAAATATGAAAAGTAATTTCTTTCCCACAAATTTGGCAATCGCGTGGAATTCTTTCCCACTTTCAATTTGACATGTATTAATACACAGTGGGGTAGTGTGGAAGGGCTATTACTGAATCATACAAATAGAAGTTAAGACCTCGATACCATCATCGGGCTATGAATATGTTAAATTAAGGCGGGACATGCAAAACACATTTCTGACAATATTTTTCTAGGTACATACATTCAAATAGAGAGTAAAAACGTGGGTCAACCTCACTGATTTTGGCGGATTAACTGAGGTTCAATAAAGAATTCATGCATTTAATAAACTGAACTATAGTCGAACTAAAGATAATCCCCAAAAATCGGTGGCATAAAATCTTGAGCCAGTGTTTAACCACGGTTTAAATGTTTTATTTGACATAACATAAAATAATATGGTAGGGTAGAGTATTTGATTTAATAAATATCACAAAAATGTCCTTTTGTTGTTTTCCATTGGGTTCATTCACTCATTCTGAAATCGAGTGGAACAGTGCTAATTGATACAACTCATTTTTAATCATTTGTCTAATTCAAAATATATTTGAATCGATTGAAATTTATATGATTTAAATTCCCCAACAGTTATAAAACCACAACATTTGTAGAGGAGCATAATCATGTATAATTTTTTTTTTTTTAAATTGTTTAATTTTTCATCAAATTTTTAATTTACGCACATACATTTTGTGTGAATTTTTTTTTTGAGATTTTAACCTTTATTTTAATCAAAATCCATTTTTTTTTGTAAAAAATTGATATAACCAATATAAGCGCCGCACCTGTTGAAATAATCATAAAACATTTGTTGACATTATTTTAGAGGAGACATAGACTAATATACCTGGTAAGTTTATTCTCAATATTTAACAAAATCTCATCAACTTTTAAATTTAAAGTTTCGAAAATCAAATTGATTTTCCACTTAATCACATTTTTAGTATGAAGATTTTTAAAATTTTACACTAATTTTTAAATATAAATTAAGATCACCATTTCCCAATTAATTATTTATCTCAATCATAAAGATCTATTAAGTATTAATCAAGTTTCAAGCCTCAAAAGGTGGCTTAATCGGGCTTATTTCATAATTTAATTATTTTTTTAAATAAAAATCAATTTTATTGAGTTTTTTTTATTGAAGTGCACCTACTTTTTTAAAAATATGAAACCACTGACATATTTGTAGAGAAGCTATAGACCTACAATCGTGTATAATTTGTTTTTTGAAATTTTGAAAATTTTCATCAAGTTTTGAATTTAGAAGAGCAAATATAAAGTTCACGGGACATTTACACACCCTTTTAGTATGAATTGTTTGACCCCTTCCCAAAAATGTTCAAAAATGTTATAAAAATTATAATTCATACACGAATTAAGCCACGTTTGTAGGCTTTTTTTAGAGACCTATACCTTAAAGATCTGACCAGTACAAATAAAGTTAGGATTTTTGAAAAGGAAAAAAGACGATTAGAAATAATTTTTTTATTCAGATAACTGTGCTTTCCCACTGGTGAGTGATGGTTGGCAATGGACAAATAAATCAATTCGGTTGTTTTTTTTCGGTTTTTCGATTATTTTAAATTTAAGATTGTGAAGCTTGTGTAGCACGTACATTATCAAATGAGGTATCAAAATAATCGCAGTATTATTGACTTATGGTATAAGAGAAAACTAAATCCATCGATGATCGCAATCAATAGTTATTATCCAATACGTGAAAAATTTGTAATACATTAATTTTCCCCCTCCACGGTACAGCACGCATCCCATTTTTGTACCTAATATTTGAATCAATAGTCTCATTACACATACAAATTTCAGACTTCTAAACCAACCCCATCAAAAGATAAAATTCAATAAACCCTTTATTCGGTTGATTTTCATATTTGGTAAAAACGTGTGGTTTTCTACCGTGTGAATGACATAATATAAATCTATGAGCCACGAGAGGTGAATACGTCGCAAATCGTACGGTTTTGTTGACAAGGACGTCGGGTTTTCGATCGACGTGTGCAAGTAAAAACGTTTTTCTGCAGAAAAATCATCGTGTGAAGAGTTCTATGTACTTAAATGTATGGGCCACTGCGCATTTGTCATTTGTATAATCTCGTGTGAACTGGACCTAACTCTATTTTTCCCTCTCTTCATGATATCCAGAAATTCAAAACCAATGTGCATCGGTATCTCCTAGCTCGCACTGTGTTTTACTTGTAGGCAGGCGCGAACGCAGGGGGGGGGGTGTTGTGGGTTCATTCTTGCATCTTGATATTTAGTTACCACAAATAGTGGTGTTGAAAAATAACAACGTGATAATTGGTTAAGTTTGCCCGATTATTTCCTTGGGTTGTTCATACACAGTTTGCGAAAAAAATAGATTTTTAAAAATTGTGAGCCAAAATTAATTATTTTTAAAATTTGATTCATTTTTTCAATGGGTCCAATTTTGAAACATGACTACTGTGAAAACACATTTATTGTTAAAACCACCCTTTATAATATTTTTCAAACTCTTCGAAAAATATTTGGTGTTTTTATACATGTACCTTTGTAATTGAGTTTTTTTTAAAGTTCATCTTTCAAAACTCAAACGGAAAATAAAAATGATGTTTTTTTTTAAATATTAGTTTTTGATGTATAAAAATAAATGATTAAATATTTTTTTAATGCACCTATGTACTTATATAAAAAAAATCAAAATTACTTTATACCTATAAAGGCTATAGGGGCTAAAGCCCCCCCCCCACAGGCGGTTCTTAAAATTGATTGAAATATAGAAATCAGAATCAGGAGTCAGAAAAAATAACGAGGCTGGGGTTACGCAAAAATCAAAAAAACAAATCGCGAGTAGGGCTTGACAAGAATTGGACAAAAAAACGTGGTCGGGGCTAAGCAAATAATTCCTTTAAAACTTACCTTATTCCAGAAAATGTTTGGGCTTGACTCAAGGGACTGTCAATTCCAAGTTGGGGCTAAAGCTTAAAGAGATAATTGAAAAGAACGGGGTCATGGCTTAACAATTAACATGCCAAACGAAAAAATAATTCACCCTATGAACTTCGCTAACTTTGCAAAAAAACGAAACTGGGGCTAAAACCCGTGAAGAATTTGGAAACAACAAATCAAAATCTGAGTTTTCTCTGGCCACTCAGAAAATCATGCGTGTGAATATTTGCAGTCCCTCTAGACTGACGTACAAATTTACCGACAGATTTTTTTTTTGGTGGTTCAAAGCTTGACGTGGCTGAAAATTGAAGGTATATACATTTTTTTTTCTATCTCCACTTAAAAATATTTTAAATGTTAAATGCTACAGATGTTATTGTATGTAATATTGAAATCATTTTCACCGGAGATAGAAGCTGATATAAATGCACAAAAAACAAGTCTTTTTTTATATTAGTTATGTATAAATTATAAAAATATATAAATTATAAAATAAAATCAACATCGTCACAATAGTTAAAATAATTTGTTCTTCAAGGGAAGCGTTTTTCTCTTTTCACTCTCACAACGAATGTTACATTTCCTTGTCACTCGAAAACATTAAAAAAAAAATAATTTCAAATAGAAAGAAATATAATAATTTATTATTATTATAAAATGGCAGTTATTAATGAGATTTTGGAATGATTATTACGATCAAGTGAACGCTCCACTGATAGAACAATAGCCTACAGCAAATTTTGGGAGTGGATAGCTAACTAAAATATGAGTATGATGGTTTGTAGGTGCATATATCGCGGTATCAAAAACAACCGTCTGGCAGGTTTCATTTTGAGCATTTGGCCGGGGTGGGAGTTTGAAAATAGCGATTTTCCAGTTTATATATTATTAAATATATAATGTGATGCTCTGTCATTTTCTTTAAGTCAAAACGTCAAAATCTTGGCAATCCGACCAATATATCAATCAAGTTATTAGGTTTTTAAGCGAACCTTAATCGATTTTTTTGGAGACTTTGTTTTGTTGATTTTTTGTGTTTTATAATTCTCCAAGAAAAAGACGATAAGGTCCTCTTAAAAAGCTTATATTTTGAGTTCTATTGGTCGAATTACCAAGATTATGATGTTTTGACTTAATGACAAAATCACATAATATATTTTTTTAAATTTATTGAAGCGGTAATACCTCTGACAAAATAAACTGGAAAATCGCAATTTTCAAACCCCCACCCCCGCGAAAGGCTGACAAAGAAACCTGAGAGACGGTTGTTTTTGATACCGCGATATATGCACCTACAAACCATCATACTCATATTTTGGTTATCAATCCACTCCCAAAATTTGCTGCCGGCTCTTAGGCTATGAAGTTTAAATTGCAGAATACATTCGTTTAACTAGAACTACAGAATTATCTAAGTTCAAGGTTTACTTTGAAACCGAATCAAGTTCTGAACTTAAGTTTAAACATAAATTGTAGTTTAACTTGTGAAACTGGCCTTTAATGTCTCAAACTGGATCTACCAAGCCCCCCTCCACAGCCTAATCCTAGTTCCGCTACTGTTTCTATACATCAAGAACCAATATTTTAAAAAAATCATCAATCCCTTCCGGTGTATTTAATAGCCTAAACGCAGAAACTAATGAAACGCAAAAGGATGTCACTTCTTCTTTAAATAAATATAAATTTATAATAACAAAAATTAGAAATCGTTGAAGTGGTTTTTGAAAAAAAAAATATAAATTTATACAAATAAATGAACATTAAGACATGGGTTGAATGATTATAATTGTTTTTATTTTTATAAATACTCTAAAATGACTTTACCGTCTTTTAGATGGTAACAATAATTTTAACTTATAATAATTTTCTTATAATATAATAATTTTTTTTAATTTATTTTTTAATGCAAAAATCATATATTTTTAATTTTTATAAAAGTTCGGCAAATTATTTCAGAATTTTGTCTCTATAATGGACTTTTGAAAATGGTACTCCACATGCTTGTATCTTTAAATTAAAAGTAGCTTATCTTCTCAAATGAAAATTAAGTTAAGGTAAATATTAAATTATTGGAAGTTGAAGGTAAAGTGGTAAAGTTTTTCGCTTGTTCTAATCCGACTTCAATTTTATTATTAAATGATGCGCATAGGTTTGTAAAAGAATGAAATCTTTTGAGAAATGCAGTGAAAAAGGAACAATATTTTTAAAAATATGTTTTTATACACTATCAGATCTTTGTCAAAGAGCGCTTAAATCAAGCTGCAACTTACGACCAAGAATTGCCAACACAAAAATGTGTACACCGGCTCGTTACTTAGTGCAGTGTTAGTAGTTAGTACTAACAGACAGACTACAAAAAAACACTAAGGAGAACGGATTCTCAACACATAATGAGACAATCAAGAACAAAAAAATAAAACAATAATAACACAAAAATTGTGACTTATACAAACATTTATGAGCGTGGTATACTGGTCTTCAATACACTTTTAAGTTTAATTTTATTAATATTGAAGTCAAAAGTACCTTAAATTAAATTTAATAGCTTGCACATACGGGTTAACGGTTCATGCATTCCATAATTAGTACGATGCTGGGGTAAGTTCATCAAATCCAGGCTGCGAAGGCTGTGGGCCCCTCAACGAAAGTTGAAACTTAAGCAATTTAATAAATCGGGCGCATCGATAACACCACTTATAAGTTGGTGTGCGAATACAAAGTTTTCTGAAGAAGATTTATTCGATGCTCGTAAGGCGGAAGGTTATACGGATCTGCCCATTGTAATCCCTTCAACGCGAAACGAATACAATTAAGCTGTACTGCTTCTATCCTATTTTTATAAACTTCGTAGAAAGGAGTCCATAGCTGAGATGCATATTCAAGGTGGGTCGAACTAAGCAGTTGTAAAGAGCGAGGGTTACGTAAGGATCTTGAAATTCCTTAGCCCATCGCTTTACAAATCCCAACATAGAGTTGGCTTTTTTAACAATAAAATTGATGTGTTCCGAAGAATAAAGCGTAGAAGTAAAATGAATTCCAAGGTCTTTAAAACATTGAACACGAAGTAAAACATGTTCGGAAATTTTATAATTATATGAACTTGGAATCCATTTTTTAGAAAAAGTCATGGCTTGAAATTTTCAAACCGTTTTTATGACACCATAAGACGAAATTGTTAATATCGCCCTGCAGAAGCAATCGATCACTGGCAGATGCTATGCTTTTGAACATTTTCATATCATCCGCAAATATAAGAATTTCGCTATTACGTACAGTTAAAAAATTACGTTAGTGTTATAAAATCTATTTGAACCAAGTTTGAAAAAAAAAATTGAGCAACTAAATACCTTTAAATATATTTTTTTCATAAAAAATCATAAGTTTTCGAAACAAAAAATCAAAAACAAACAAAAAATGTGGTATACCAAAATAAAAATTCCTTAATTATTTTTCAAAAAAAGAAATCCAAAAAGTAGGCTTTCCTTAAAGATGGTCACTGATTTTCAAAATTCAATTTCAAAATCGTAGAATCCGTTTTTGATGTTTTACTTAATGGCAAATGAAGAAGACACACTCGACGCCGAACAAGCAGGTTTCTGAACTGTATCTTCCTGTGTGGATCACATCAACACCTTGCGGATCATCATCGAACAGTGCGTTGAATAACGATCACCACTTCACCTACTGTTCATCGATTTTGAAAAGGCGTTCGACAGTGTCATTAGAGAATTTATTTGGCTTGCTTTGCGCAGGAGGGGCATCCCAGATAAATTGATTGCTATTATCAAGGCTACATATGATGGATCCAAGTGTCACGTGTTGCACAAAGGTAGGCTGTCAGAGGAGTTTGAAATCCAAAGTGGACTTAGGCAAGGCTGTATATTGTCAACAATACTGTTCCTTTTGGTGATAAGTGACGTACTGCACACAGGAATTCAGTGGACTCTGCAATCTCACCTCAAATATCTGGACTACGCGGACGACGTATGCTTACTCTATCATAAGATCATGGATCTCCATCAAATGACAACAAGGGTGGAGAGAGAAGCAGAAATCGTAGGGCTTAAGATCAAGCTACGACTGTTCCGCTCCAATGTTGAATCCGTTCTGCTTTACGGATGCAGCACTTGGAAAGTCACTGACAATGTCACTAGAAAGCTGCAAACCTTCGTTAATAGATGTCTACGAAACATCTTGATGATTTTCTGGCCCAACCGTATCTCCAATGCCGAACTTCATGCGAGAACGGGTCAGGAGCCCATAAACTCCATTATACGAAGAAGAAAGTGGCAGTGGATTAGCCATACGCTTCGAAAAAGCGATCGGTGCATTGCATCTCAAGCAATGCAGTAGAACCCGCTCACACAGGAGGGAAGACAAGTGGGCCGGCCAAGAAGTACATGGCGAAGAACGGTCGAACAGGAATCGGCACGACTGGGGAAAAGTTGGAGAGAGCTGAAATATATTTCAAGAAATCGTACACGATGGCGTGTAGGTGTAGTGGAGGCCCTATGTCCCGTAAGGGAAACATCACGGACGTAATAGGTCCGAGGACCTAAGTAAGTAATGAAGAATTGAATAACATACCGTTATTTTTGGTCCTAAAAAATAAAGATAAAACGTGCGGGTATATTACCCAATAACCCCTAGGTTCAAAGTTTAAACAAAATTCTTCTCTCCTTAGCACGAACAAACGGACATAGTTGTGAGACCCACTTTTTTGCCGCAATAGAAAGTTTGATCAAAATATCAAGTTAATTTTCTTTCATAACTTTATAGCCCGGTCAAATTAGACCAAAAAATAGGTGTGAGGTTACAATAATTCGCACCCAGTTGAAAATTGGTAGGATTGTTAAAAACACCATCATAAACGAAACCTAAAAATTCCTCATCGATCCGACACCTGAACAAAAATTTTACTCTAGGTCAAAGGTCACAAAACAGTTTTTTCGCGATTCTCAGCAAAACGGATTTCATACGGAATGACTCTCTTATACATAATTATGACGATTACAACTCTTTAAGATTGTTGAATCGTTATATCTCAAAAGATGGCTCTTAGGAAAAAAAAATATTTAAACATTTCTTTTAAATAATTATCTGATCTACACTTTTTGTATGAGCTATTTTAACATAATACCGCATGTTATAAGAATTAGCTTGATGTTTATGAAATTTGTTTGAAGTAATCATTATAAACGTAGTATACGAAAACTTGTTTCTCTTACCCTGAGGCTACACGAGCAAGTACTGGCTTAAAAGTTACAATACATTTAAATTTTCTTACTAACACATACAAACCTGAGCAACTTGCTCGTCAACTGGCTTGCCATTTTCGAAACCAGTAGGGAATCCAGTAAAGACGACAGTGGCCTCGTTCAGACTTGTATATAAAGCTATATACAGGGTGTCCCGTAAGTAATGGATAACCCTGAAACGCCACATAGTAGACTTTATGACCGTCCTGAAAACTGATAAAAAAAGTTCTATCCCAACCACAAGAAAAGTTATATGCATTTTTTTGTTCAGTGCATTATTTTTTTTCTTACTTTACATTTTTGAATACCAAGACTACAAGTGAATGAGTTTCATCATTTTTTTTTTGCAGGAATATTTTACATTACTTGTGCCAACACATCAGTAGAAGAAAATTATTATAACTGTTGGACTTCTTAGAGAAAAAAATTATTTAACATTGAATTTCAATGCAAAATGTGAAAACAAATAATTTTTGAAAAAGTTAAATCATAGCTGGTATAAAAAAAATGCATGAATACCTGAGGGGCCAACTATTTTAAAAATATGCGCGTTAAATGCAGATTTCAAAATGGTATTACTTATTATTATATCTAGAGTCAATAGCAAGTTATTGCTAAAAATCTGTAATACTAGAGTAAATTTAGCAAAAACAAAAGTTTTCAAAATTAGCACAGTAAACGTAAAAATAATACCAAGCGTTGAACATAGCAGACTTTTGATTTATTGGCTGTTTCTACGATGTTGTCCTAATGATAAATCCAAGCTTTCAACTTCTAGGGCCGAATGCATTATTGATAAAAATGTCAAAAAAGTGCAAAAAACGGTTACATTTTCGAGCTTGTTTTGAATTTTACCTGTTCTATTGGGCTTTAACAAACCCATCAAATATTTTGTTGGTTGCTATTAGTTTATTTGTTATTTTCTCTAAACAAAAAGTTTTTGAGCCACCTTTTAATCACATGATCACTTAGTTTGAAAACAAAAACAAAAATAGATAGTTTTTTAATTTTTTTTTATTTAAAGCAAATGATCAAACTG
The DNA here is from genome assembly GCA_949320155.1 of Melangyna quadrimaculata. Lineage (NCBI taxonomy): Eukaryota > Metazoa > Arthropoda > Insecta > Diptera > Syrphidae > Melangyna > Melangyna quadrimaculata. The sequence goes on along the minus strand of OX439485.1, from coordinate 146,316,177 downwards.
TTTTCCACCCACTCTTATACAGGTTCTGCACCTCCGAATAAATGAACGTCTTAGTGAACGTGCAAGGTTTTGCTCAGAAATTTGTAATGCAGGTGCCTCCACACGATTTCTTAGCTCCTCTAAAGACCTGATCGGCTTGCTGTATGAGATTTCCTTAATGCATCCCCAATAAAAAAAATCAAGTGGATTTAGGTCTGGTGAATATAAATATCATCCCTTTCACCTAACACGGGTGCAAACTCTCCAGCCGCAAGATTTTGAAACGAGAATGATTTTTTGCCGACAAATGATAATGAAAATTGAAGAAGATCCGCAGTTTTTTTACAAAATTCTTTGGAGTGATGAGTCGATATTTAAAAGAGATGGCTACACTAATCTCCATAATCTCCACTTCTGGGCACTACAAAACCCAAACATCATGAGGGAAGACAGATCCCAGTACCAATTCAAAATAAACTATTGGACTGGGATTCTCAATGGAAAAATAATTGGACCCTTTGAGTTGCCGGGGATTTTAACTGGCCAAGGTTATTTGAAGTTCCTCCAAAATGATCTCCCAACCTTGCTGAAAGAAGTGCCTCAAGAACTAAAGGAATCCCATTGGCTTTAAAATTATGGTTATCCAGCACACTATGCTGTGCCTGTGCGGGCATATTTAAATGCCAGATATCCAGGCAGATGGATAGGACGTCTGGGACTAATTTTATGGCCACCCCGTTCACCAGACCTAAATCCACTTGATTTTTTTTATTGGGGATGCATTAAGGAAATCGTATACAGCAAGCCGATCAGGGGTTTAGAGGAGCTAAGAAATCGTGTGGAGGCAGCTGCATTACAAATTTATGAGCAAAACCTTGCACGTTCACTAAGACGTTCATTTATTCGGAGGTGCAGAACCTGTATAAGAGTGGGTGGAAAACAGTTTGAGCATTTGCTTTAAATAAAAAAAAAATTAAAAAATTATCTATTTTTGTTTTTGTTTTCTCACTAAGTGATCATGTGATTAAAAGCTGGCTCAAAAACTTTTTGTTTAGAGAAAATAACAAATAAACTAATAGCAACCAACAAAATATTTGATGGGTTTGTTAAAGCCCAATAGAACAGGTAAAATTCAAAACAAGCTCGAAAATGTAACCGTTTTTTGCACTTTTTTGACATTTTTATCAATAATGCTTTCGGCCCTAGAAGTTGAAAGCTTGGATTTATCATTAGGACAACATCGTAGAAACAGCCAATAAATCAAAAATCTGCTATGTTCAACCTTTGGTATTATTTTCACGTTTACTGTGCTAATTTTGAAAACTTTTGTTTTTGCTAAATTTACTCTAGTATTGCAGATTTTTAGCAATAACTTGCTATTGACTAGATATAATAATAAGTAATACCATTTTGAAATCTGCATTTAACGCGCATATTTTTAAAATAGTTGGCCCCTCAGGTATTCATGCATTTTTGTTATACCAGCTATGATTTAACTTTTTCAAAAATTATTTGTTTTCACATTTTGCATTGAAATTCAATGTTAAATAATTTTTTTCTCTAAGAAGTTATAATAATTTTCTTCTACTTATGTGTTGGCACAAGTAATGTAAAATATTCCTGCAAAAAAAAATGATGGAACTCATTCACTTGTAGTCGTGGTATTCAAAAATGTAAAGTAAGAAAAAAAATAATGCACTGAACAAAAAAATGCATATAACTTTTCTTGTGGTTGGGATAGAACTTTTTTTTATCAGTTTTCAGGACGGTCATAAAGTCTACTATGCGGCATTTCAGGGTTATCCATTACTTACGGGACACCCTGTAGATAGCTTTTCGTTGAAAATTTAAGGCAAAATTAAATATTCTTTCTACCACAACTTTAAATGAGAGGAGGAACCAAGAATTTTTAAAAAAGGCAACTGTCAAATATGATTGAAGGATGGCTATAATTTTTTGAGAGTATATTATTTGCTTGGGAAAAATAAGAGTTTTGGAGATTTCGGGTGACATTTCGAACATTCTGTTACCGATTTGTCAAGCCATAGACTGATAAATTAAATTGAAAGATTGCTAAGGAGATGATGCATTGAAAAACTTAAAGATATCTGAATTTTTTGAGATTAAATTTTTTGAGCGGGTAAAGGCGATTTTAGCGCCTTTGGGTGACATTTTGGAACAAAATATTCCTCGTACGACGTAACTTAACTTTTTACCTATCTGTCAACATATGAACTGCCAAATTCCATTAAAGGATGGCTACGATGATGATGGATTAAAAACCCTCCAAAAAATCAATTTTTTTTTAATTATTTTTAAAAAAATCGAAATTTTTGAATTAGATGAAAATCAATCCATGTTACTTTGACGCGAAAGAAAAGTCTGTCAATGCATCTGTCAATGCTTTGGCAGTATTATGCGTTGACCAACACAAGACTTGATGCAGAATTCGAAGTAATTTTTAGTTAAGTAAGACAAAATCGAAGTCCGATGCCAAAGCAAATTCAATAAAATTGTGTATTTAGAATCCTAGATAGGCTGTCCTAGTAAAATCTGAACGTGACCGCAAATACTTGAAAGCAATTTGCTTACAAGCTGCCTGCCGCCTACGTCACAGCATATTCACGTATACGAACTTGACTGTCAATCTATGTAGCCAACTGGCTTGCCAGTACTGGCTCGTGTAGCCTCAGGGTTATAGGAGTTCAGCCTAAAACATAAAATTCTTAAATTAATAAAACATATATTTTGAAGAAAATCACTGAATTGCCGACCTCATCTGTTCATGTTTAATATAACGTATCTCTATAGTAATTCAATGTTTGATTTAAATCTTGAGTTTATATTTTTCTTTAAAAAATGCCAAAAGTGGCCTCCCTATATAGTACTTATAGGTATGACACCAAAAAGAATTGTATTGTATATATGTAGTAGGTATAAAACAACAGAAGCTTTAGGATAAAACATAATGACAGTTTCCTTATCTCCTCTCAAAACTGTCTGATGATTTATGTATATTTTTTAGAAATAAAAAAAATTGTCACAGCTTCTTAAACTCTCTCCGTTCGCTATACCTTTCCAATATTCCATATCCATATGCACACATAAATAAAGCAAATGCACCTCGCTCAAAAAGATGAATCAGAAAAAAACATATGTACATATTCAAACTCCATATTGAAGCCTCCATATTTATAACATGAAACACACCTTATAGTTCCTTTGAGGTGCTAGGTCACATTACCGGATACGTCTTTATATAAAAGGCTTTTGTCCTCCTCTCCTTTTTTATAACAGAAAAAATATTTTCTCCTCATCGTTCATCGTTCACATCGGATTTATGTATACAGGGTGTCCCATTAACAATGGTCCAAACTGAAATTGGTGATAGGCCAGGTGATGAACTATCAGAATTTGGTAACTTTTCCATACCGAATCATAGCGGTTCTCGAGTAACGGCTATTTTCTGAATTTTGAAAAAATCTAACTTTAAACCAGTTGTTTGCTCACCCTGTCCATAATTGATTTTTGTTTTTTACAAATTTTGCATTAAAAAATTCACTTATAGTTTCACTAACTTCACTGAGTAAAATATTTTTAATTGGCATCACCATTTGCCTACAAATCATTAGTTAGTATTGAACTTTGCCAAAATTAATTTTTGACCTCAATCTTCTGATGAGCCCCCTGAATAAAATTCGTATGGCTCAATACAGGTTTTGTATTTCAAAAATTGCCTATTTTTCTGTAGTTTCAAAAAAGGTATTAAACTTGCCAAAGCTATGTTTAAATAGACAGTTATAACCGTTTGAACCCAATCAAACAGGTTCAAAACCAAACAAAAATAAAACATTTTTGTTCAAATATTTCGATAAAATTAGAATTTCACTTCAAATATAACTCCAAAAGAGCTGAATTTTGTTGGAAATCTTCGTTTTGATGTCTTACGCATTGCTTAAATTAATACCTTAAATTTTGACAAGGACTTTTAGTTTTCTGTGGTGAAAGAGTATAAATCCAGTATATTTGAAAATTTTTCGAAAACCATCAGGTGTTTTAAGAAGTTTCTTTGGAAAACATGTAGCTTATAAAATTCTACAGAAAAAAGATTAACTCCTTTTTTCGTTGGAGCAAGAGATTTTGAGAAAACGGGGACAAAATGTGTTTTATACTTTGATGTGGTATTTTCCACACCGTTGCATTTGCGCACATTTGTCTCAAAATTTATTGGTCTAACGGAAAAATGTATCCTAATGGTTTTTTTTAGAATGCTATAAGCTACAAGTTTTCCAAAGACACTTCTTAAAAAACCTGATGGTTTTCGAAAATTTTTCAAAAATACTGGATTTTTACGCTTTCACCACAGAAAATAGAAGGTCCTTGTCCAAATTAAAGGTATTTATTTAAGACATCAAAACGAAGATCTCCACCGAAATTCAGCTCTTTCGGAGTTATATTTGAAGTGAAATTCTAATTTTATCGAAATATTTGAACAGAAATGTTTTTTTTTTTGTTTGATTTTGAACCTGTTTGATTGGGTTCAAACGGTTATAACTGTCTATTTAAACATAGCTTTGGCAAGTTTAATACCTTTTTTGAAACAACAGAAAAATAGGCAATTTTTGAAATACAAAACCTGTATTGAGCCATACGAATTTTATTCAGGGGGCTCATCAGAAGATTGTGGTCAAAAATTAATTTTGGCAAAGTTCAATACTAACTAATGATTTGTAGGCAAATGGTGATGCCAATTAAAAAAAAATTTTACTCAGTAAAGTTAGTGAAACTATAAGTAAATTTTTTAATGTAAAATTTGTAAAAATTTTACTCAGTAAAGTTAGTGAAACTATAAGTAAATTTTTTAATGCAAAATTTGTAAAAAACAAAAATCAATTATGGACAGGGTGAGCAAAAAACTGGTTCAAAGTTAGATTTTTTTCAAATTTCAAAAAATAGCCGTTACTCGAGAACCGCTATGATTCGGTATAGAAAAGTTACCAAATTCTGAAAGGACATGGCCTGGCCTTTCACCAGTTTTGGTTTGGACCATTGTTAATGGGACACCCTGTATATGGGCTTATAAGAAGCACCTCTCATCTCCCAGGGCAGAGCATCCGCTCCGCTCCATATGAGATGATGCGACAAAACCCTCGGGTAGGTGTGTCCCATCCCAACCACCACCACACATGTTACTTTAGGCATAAAGATTTTTTTTTATTTTTATTTTTTGATCCGATATGATCCAAAATCTCAATGAGCCAAAGCATACGCTGATGCTGTCGTTGTCGTAGTCGTCGCTATAAAACCTCCTAACTGAAGAAAAAAAATCCGTTTTTGTTTTGGAGAGTTCTCCGAAAAAGGAAATGATAACCCGACCGAATGAATACAAAACGCAGATTAAAAAATCCCAAAATCGTATTCATGATCATGATTATCATTGAGCGACCGACGATGATGACGATGATCACGATGATCTGCATATAGGGATTGTATTATTCATAGTACGAGAAGGAAAAAAAATCCCATCCCAAACCGAATCGAATCCGAAGCCAAAAACCACCTTTATGCTCGTACCTGCCTGCCTACGCATTTTAGGTACCACACACTCCACTCCGACTCGAGTGTCTTCCCTCGGCCGGTCGATGATGCGATGCGATGGTGGGCCCAACCCCATCGGTGTACCTGTCTTACTGTCTGTCTGTCTGAATTTGTATTCGAATATTTATTTGTGTCTCACGATCATTGATCGCAAAGGAATCGCCATCGCCAACTAAAACCAACCTGTAATGATTTCCTGGGGATAGATGGTTCAGTTCAGACTTCAGACTTTACAGTCCCAAACGGACTACACACATCGAAAATGAACAGCGAAGCAAGTTGAAGGCTTGTGGGAGCCAACACGCAAGTGGGAATAAATTCACAAAAGGAATCCGAAGCCGAACCGATGCACCTGCAGGCATTGAATTCAGTTTTTTTTTTGCTTTTCATTTCTTTTTTTTTTTTGTTTGCCTCGATGGGATCATTTTGAGCTGTGGAATTCAGAGTACAACTCGCACGGAACTCGGAAGTCTATAAAACGCGCTGTGAAAAGGACAAATTTGGAATTGCCTCTCGCTCGCTAGTGCGCGCACATAAATAAAATGCCATTGGCCAAATTTAGAAACAGTTCTGCTGTGTGACACAAACATTGCATCCTGTTGCGTTGCATCCTGGTTCTTGTATTAGAATAATTGTGTGTTTTTGAATTCATTTCTTTTTTTCTTCGATTTTTTGTTTGTATATTTTTTTAGAGGACAATGAACTCGGCCTTTTCATCATCATCTCGTGAGAAATATCTAAGGACTCTATACAACTCCGCCAGCAACCTGTTCGATCCTCCTGATTTGTTTGTTGTTTTTTTTCACGGCACTTTGTGTGGATATATTTGGTTAAGCGAGGATGAGCACTGCAAGGATAAAGAAGAAAAAAAAATATTTTAAAGCAAAAAAAGACAAATTGAGAAGAATTCCCACAGGAATGCTCAAAGCAAATGAGGTCATGGGAAATTTTGAATTCTTGTTTTGGAATTAATTTAGAATGCATTTTGTTTCCTTCGGGTGTTTTTTGTTTTGTCTTCTGTTCAAAGAGAACGGAAATATTGTATGTGGACGTGGAAGTGGGAGATGCACATTTGGGATGAGATAGATTGATTAGGAAGTAACAATTTGAAGGTTACCTTTGGAATCAACATTTAACAATATTTTAATGTATAGGGAGTCTTAATCTGAAGGGCATGTAATTAATTTTCGAGTGAGGTTTAAAAGAAAATTAAAATTAATTTCCTTTCGTTTTGGGTTTCTAATAAGGATCACATTTGGTGATGGGGGATCAAGAAGAAAATTGAATCTTATAAGAATAGTTAGGTATAGATACCTTTTACGTTTTTTTTCATGATGAAGAACTCATAAGACCAATATATTTCGTCAATTCCCAGGAGCCAAGCTGATTTTACATAGTAATACAATAAATATTAATAAATTTGATAATTAATATGATAATTTCCTGGTGAGATATAATATTTTTGTAGGTGTAGCCTCTGATTCATCAGATAGAGGGGCTTTGCTAATCTTTGATCTGTCTTTAAGAGATAGACGAAAAGCAGTATACTCGTAAGAAAATTCATGTTTGAACACCCTCCGCTTTTCATTTTTTCAATTGTCAAAAACTTTGAATTCGTCTCCGAAGTAAAGAAAAGAGGGCTAGTGATGGATTATTTACTCGTAAACACAAGAAGTTACTTTGTTAGTTTTTGACTTCACAGTTTGCTTTTGATTATCTTAACTATGTAGGTATCCTGCCATCTTGTAATTATTTTTGTTTGCATTTTTCTCTATTTCTGCAACAAATTCCACACACTCTTTTGTTAATGCCTATCGGAAAATTTTGGAAAAAAATAAATCACAAATTTATCTAATTTTATTTTTTTTTTCAAAAATTTTAGTTTGAAAAATCATTTTTTAAAAACAATTCCTTAAAGCAATTTGATTTAAAATCAAAATTAAAAATAAAGCGTTACAAAATAAAGTTATACATAACATATGATATTGTAAATATAAGCGTTGTTTCTTAATACAGTAGTCCCTGGATAATGTGAACTACCGATAATGTGAATTTCGTGAGCCGCGAAAACTTACCATTGTCATCTCTACAATGTAAAGTTCCGAAATTTTCAGAATCTAAAATTAGATTGCATATATTTCGTATTTTTTTTTTGTAAGCTTTGTGTGCGATACTAGGCCCAACTAACTGTTGTTTGTCTAGACATATTTCGAAGGTTTGAATGCAGATGCAGGCTAGAGAGTACCTATTGCCAATTGTGTAAGTACATTTTATATTGTTATGATTTTTAGGATCGGTTTGTTAAATGGCAACTAAACAATGTAATCATAGTTAAAACTATTTTATTTAAACTTAATAAATGTGAAAACTGTAGTAGCCCGTAGCGTAATGGTTAGTGCGTTCGACTGTCACGCTGGAGGTCGCTTCCCAGCCTCGTCCACATAAAAACTAAAAAAAAAAAGTTTTTTTTCAGGGCTACTACCTCTTGCGAGGAATTGACAAATCCTCCAAGAGTCACGAATAAGTGCTTCTCGTCTAGCCGTTCGGATTCGGCATAAAATTGTAGGTCCTTTCCATTCCTGTCGAAAGGCGCACACAGGAATGGTTGCGAGTTGTTAGTCACTAGGCCCTGGTTCTTCATGAGCCGTTGTGCCACCCGATTTATTTATTTTTTTTTTTTAATGGGAAAACTGTGCTTTAAGAAATTATTTTGGATATTATAAGGTATACGGAAGATATGTTTCAAACAGTGAATTCGTATTGAAAAATGCTCCAGTAATGTGAATCCCTCTAAAATCCGAAAACGCCTTGTTTTAATTAGTTCAAGGGACTACTGTAATTTCGTTTCTATTTTAGGCCAACTTTTTAGAAAACAGCTGATAATTTTTTTAAATGGTTATAAATGATAACTTTAGTAGAACTTCAATTTAATTCACTTAACTACTTTCACTTTTCCATCAAAACAAGTCTTGAATTTTTGTTTTATTCCGTATGATAATATTAAAATTTTCAGTTATGGTTTTCAACAGAAGGAGAAGCTGTAACTGGTGCCTTAAAACGGCTATAATAATTGTATGATATAATTGAATGATTATTTTCAAAACGTGTTAAGTCCATCCTATAAATTTTTCGTTATAGTCAAAAAAACTGTAATTTTCTAATAACTGGACAGCTTAAATAAAAAACAAGTTTGCTTCAGGATAGCAGAACACAACTTTAATTTTTAATTCCATACAATTCAAGAACATATTTAGTTTTCCAAAAAAGGACTTAACATGTTTTGAAAATAATCGATTCAATTAGTATTTCAATTCTTTGCAAAAAATAACTGTGTCCTAGGATTGAGGCTATAAAAGACAAATTTTCATTTTTATTCATAAGGAGTAGTCTATCAGTACTTATACCTACATATATGTAGAAGCTCATATCCGTTTCAAAATTCGAAATGTTTAAAAATATGGAACTCCCAAATAAAGGGGTTGTATTCATTTTGTTTTACCAAATTCCTTTATTTGAGTTGTTCCCTCATATCTCGTAGTTAAATAATGGCTCGACCAATTAAGTTCCAATTTGTCTATCTGTCTGTCTATGCGTCGGTCTTTACCCCGACCTGCAGCCTAAGTCGCTGAAGCAATTTTCTTCAAACTTTGGATTTAAGGTTTTCTTAGTAATTCCCTAGAGGAGAAATTGAAATTTTTTTTCTTAGTTCAAAAAATAAGAGTACGTACTACCATCGTTTTGAAAAAGTTATGAGTTTTAAAAATGGTGTTAACGATTTTGATACAAAAAATTACCAACTGCTTTACAAAGTATGGACAATATTTTAGTAATAAAAATAAAAAAAAAACTGTTATAAACATAAACGATAGATATGTGTCATAGAAACGATTTTTTGATTTACAAATTTCTCGTTACGGGCCCAACCGATTTCAACCAAATCAAAGGGCACAACAAATCTGCCACTACACCCTTTTTACAGGATCAAACTCAGGCGAATTTCGACCCCCCCATCTAACTTCAGTACCAATAAAGTCAGAAACTTCAATCTCGCAGCATTTGCTAAGCTTACCAGGTTTAGGCAACTCACCAAATTTCAATTCCTTAGTATCAGCGGTTCCCCAGATATATGACTGCAAAAATAGCAAAAACCGTAACTGACTCACTGACAGATCATCAAAATTATGGAGCACTTCCCGACATCGTAGAATCTTGTAATTTCACACAACGGTAGGCCCTGTCGTGTATACAAAGGAAAAAATTTAAGAATTTCCATTCAGGGGGCGTGGTACCCGCCCATTTTCATAGAATTGATATAAATTATTTGGAGCACTTCTGATTGTCGTGGAATGATAAAATTTGGTACAGCGGTAGAGCTTAAAATGAAAAAAAAGGACAAATTTCAAAATTTGAGATTTTATATTCAGGAGGCATAGCTTCCGCCCATTTGAATAAAAATTGATATCAATTATGAGGAGCTCTTCTGACTGTCGTAGAATGATCAAATTTGGTAAAACGGTAGGGCTAGAAGTCCAAGCAAATGGGAAAATTAAAATATTAAACATAATTGAATAATTTCTAATCACTTTTTAATGTTTAAGCAAGTAACCAAAGATATTTATTTTTACATCAAATTTTGTTTGACAAAAGTTATTTTTTTTCGTAAAAATGTTATTTTTTGTGTAAAAATGTATTTTTTTTTTTTTAAGTTTTTATTTTTATAAAAAGGTTTTTTTTTTAGTTATTATTTTTTTTTTGTAAAAAAGGTATTTTTTGTAAAAAAGTTATTTTTTTTGTAGGAAAGTAATATTTGTTGTGCCTATAAACATTTTTAATGTTAAAAAATCGAAAACATGAGCAGTTTTTAACAAGCTTCTGAAGAAAAGCTTCTCAGATCCCAACTAACAATTTAACTTGCTTAAGTGTCTATACAAGCTAGTTTGTATAGTAACTAATAAAGACCTTATGCAAATCAGTTTGGCGCACATTATACAAGCTATCTCATTTCCTTAAGACCTTTGACCAGAAGTTCTATATAGTTAAATAGTTTTCCATAGAAAGTCTTATTGATAAAATAAACAAAGCAAAACAGTGTTATTGCTCCACTAAACAAGGTATATGACTTTTAAAAGGCATTCACTTTCAGGTCGCATAAATCAAATGACTCACATTGTAAGGCCTTACAAAGGCCTAGTAAAGCAGTGTATTATTAAAAAAAAAAACGTTGCTTTAAATTTAATTATAATTATTGTTTTTATTTTCCTTCCATTTTTCCCATTACTTTAGGGTGTTAGAGCCACTTTTCTATTTATTCTGAAATTTATATTAATTTATTTTATTTGAAAAAATTCCACTTTTACTCACATTAAGTTTCAGAGTCCAGGGATCGAATTCAGCTCCTCCCCATTAGTAGGCCACCACGCAACACACCAGGACAATTGGCAATATACCATACGCGTGTAAAAATTTTAATGAGTTGATACTCATTCAAAATCAAACTAAATTTTCATTAAACTTTGGTACCCATAATAGGGTTTCAGAAGAATGTATCAATCATTAAATTATTTGAGTATTTGAAAAATATATACCCTAAGTTAAGTATATATTTTAAACTAACATTAACAAAAGGTATGCATGACCTTTTTTATCATACCATGTTTGAAAAAAGTTCTTAGTTTTTTTCAAGCTAGTAGATATTTGCGATGCAGTAGTGTAAGCAAGTTGCTTAATTCTATCAAAGTCTCACCTAAGGGGACAATTAGGTATGTATAATATTTCATTTTCCGATATACCTAAGTTTGTTTTCTAATTTACAAAATACAAAAGATATAATAAATTAAGGAAGGCAATAAATGCAAAAAATAAAAAACAAAATTCCTCTTTTTTTTAGCTTTCATTTTTGATTTCTCTAAGCAAGCTATTAACAAAATGGAAAAGCTATACATTTCAAATGGATGGCAATGTCTGTCACAAATAAAAATTCTTGATTTGTATAAGTTTGCTATTAACAAAATGCAAAAGCTATAATGTTCCCTTACGTAAGTCAATAACTTTTACAAGAAAAGTGCAAGTCCCACTCGTGCAAAATGTTTCATTACCGTCATCAGTCTTGTTATACACCGATTTCAAAAATGAATCTCGTGTTTTTTTTGTTTTAATTTTGGTGAAGTGGTCAATGAAAACGAAGGATAACAGTTTACTCTTAAAAACGAATTGAGGCTATTAGGTAAAATATGAGAAGAACTTTTTTTAACTTGTTGGAGATTTAAATACATTTAACAAATTTCTTACTAGACTTCAATTTTGAGAAACTCAAACAAGATATTGTCATGCACAAAATTGCAAAAGCAGATCTTATAGTTTTAATTTGTTTCATGCTTAAAAATTAAGGTAAGCGTATGTTCAAACATTTATAATATGCTTTATAAATTTATGAAAACTCCGTTCTTCAACACAATATAACAACACTAACTAAAATCAAACTATTTAAACATCTATCTGACATTTTCATGATGCGCGATTACTTTCTTAAGCAAGCCGTAAAGGAGTTGTCTGTAATGACTTTCAGCTGAATGTTCTATAAAAGCTATTATTTTTCTAGCTTATGCAACCAATTTCGGCAGGCCTTAAAAAGTTCTCCGTAAAAATCATTACATGAAGTCTCATATAAGAACAAATTTAAAGGCACTAAACAAGCTATTTTGAAATAAATAAATCGTTAAATGCTTGACTTGCATTATTTAGCCTTAAAATTATTCTATGTCAGCAATAGCCTATCCAATTCTGAAAATTGGACCTTATACAAGTTAAATTGTTAGTTGGGATTGACACACTCCTTATCGAGATGCTACTCTTTTTAATATTAAAATATGAATTTCGTGTTCAAAAATCAAATTTCAGTTAATCCTGCAGGTGTAATTAAATTAGTCTACCAAGGCCCAGTTTCTCAGTTCGAGATCATCCTAGTTTCTGAGTTGAGTTAAACCTGAGGTAACTCCTAATTTTTTTTTTCTTTTTTCAGTCACTCGATAGATTTTTGACAACTGAAAGTTAAAGTAAATTCTCCATCGAAATCGAAAACTGCTGTTGAGTTAACTCAAGTTAAACTTTAAAGGAATTGGTACTCCATAAGTTTTACTCACTTTATCGCTTAATTTTCATGCAAAACAGCAATACAAAATTAACATAAAGCTGAAGCTACAGTTATTTATCACACCCTCTTAAAAAAATCTGAAGTACATCATGGTGTTTTCTAATTTATTGTGACTAGTTTCAGGAATTGGAAGTAAATCAAGCGATAATCTGCGGTGCTAGACTTCAACTCAGAACATAAATATAACATAACCAAAATTATAAGATATATGTAGATATACGATGTAGATACATAGGTACGTACTAGGTACTGATAAATCCACTTAATATTCTTCGTTTCAATATATTCGACTTCTATCAGCAGTAACTTGAGAAGAATAAGGAAGCTTCTTCCAACATATTATTACATAAATCCTAATTTCCCTTATAAGGAGTACCTTTTAAGAAATCTACTATATGTTCATAATTTCTAGCCTGTTTTACGGAAATGCGACAAATTCACATATTTGGCAAAGTGACTTCCTTAATTGCCCTCCAATTTAAAGTAGTTTACTCTACTGTCGAGTTTGGCTATATTATTATCCACTATAAGCCCGATATATCTACAATATGCGCAATCCACTAACGCACTATATCGCTCCACACTGACCAACATAATAACCTGGTCCCAGCATACTATGGCTCCAAATTGATACCCAAGGGTATTAAAAAAGCGGTACTCAATTACATTGTTATGATCCATAAATGTCATCGATGATGCTGCACGTTCATATTCGGAGCACATTGTGTAAGAGCCTTCCCAATGACGCTCGCTGATGCACTTGATCTAGGAGTGCGGTATTGCATAGTAAACAAAATTTTCTACCTTACTATGCGCTAGGGGTATGAAACAACGGGGCAACGGACCGAAGGAGTTCCATTATGATTGTTATGCGAGCTGTGATGTATGATTCTAGAGTTCATTTGCCAACGAGCAAGGAGACCACTGATGTGTGATGGTTGCTCTTTGTCGAACGCAAATCATTCTTAACCAGCAAAGGTAAGCTATAGGTATCCATTCAGCCAACAAACAATAACTCTGGTAACGTTCGCAACAGAACGTAGAACGGATAGAAATTATGCGCCAGGAAATAACTTCACTCCCACTGGAGATCTCTTGCCAGTCGTCAGACTCCAGTCCTATCCTCAACCCGGTCACAGATCACTGCCAGGAGAAGGCAACATCTCGCATGCATCATATGCTGCTGCTGTCTCCGTCCACATCAAGTTCGGTTTGCCTTAGTTCGAAAATTGTGCAATTGATATTATTATACAAAATTGAATTATTTATGAATTCGGAGAAAGACGAAAACCCTCAGCTATTTTTTGTTTTTGTTTTATTGCCGAGCTGAAGCAATAAATGGAGACCTAGCTCTTCATTCGGTCGAACTATACGCGTGCTCCCCACCCTTTTGGGTTAATGGCCTCTCGCCCTAAACTTAGATGTTGGTGTGCAAAATTCGTAGGTCTATCTTGAAGGCATCATCTTTTGTGTAACTTACCCAGTCTTCATCATCACTCTTCGCCACCATCAGGTGTGCGCGGTGGATGATGTGCATAGGCGCAGACGCAAAATGCACTCTTTGCTTTGAACATATGGGGATTTAATATTTTACACATTAATAGTGTTGGCTTTATTACCTCCTTAGTTGTTTCCTTTGATTTTCTCTTTTACTGCTTTGCCTTAATTTCTTTTAGCTTTTTGCATAAAAAAGGTTTAAAACTGACTTAAGTAGAGGCACTTGATTCGGAAATTCTCTAAGTGTGATATTATAGACTATTCAAGTGGATTATAATTTTTACGAACATTTGCGGAACTAGGTTTATGCTAAAGGTACTTAAGTTTATTGATATTTAATTTCCATAAATAGGTTCCCTTATCCAAACTGTATAGCATAATATAATAAAGTGAGTTTTCTCTCATTTTTATTTGTAAGGTTCTCTTGAATGAGCTACTGTAATGATCTTGTTGCAACCGCTGAAACTGTTAATTAGTACTATTTGCCCGTGCTAAATTAATTTTAATTTTTAGTTTTTATGCAAGTGATTTTGGTTTTCTGTTACTCAAATTTCAAATTCAAAAACAAAAATATCACTCTTATAATCCGGTTCTGAGACTAAGACTTATGTATATTTTTTAAATATTACAAACCTAATCTACCAAACCGAAGTGTATTTTATATAATGTCCATAAATCTTTCTGTAGCTAAAGTTGAATATTGGTGATATAGTTAAAAGTTCTAAAATAAATGTTTTCTTTAATATTTTGATAGATAGGTAGGTACTGGGTACCTAGTACTAATAAAATTTGTGTTTGAAAAATTTTGAAATTCAATATCTACTATTTGTCCTTTATAGAAAATTGGAATGTTGGAATAAAATAAGCTAAACAGTTTCCGCAATATGTACCTTCAAAAACATCAAACCCCTATTTTCGTTTACATAGTGAATTTTTGGGGAAAAAAATTGCAGTTTTCTAAAAATCGATCTAGTTTTTAGTCCACTGAAATATTGCATTCTCATTACGTCATAACATTTAAGGTATGACAAGATTTGTTTCTTTAAATGTTTAGGAGGCTTCAGTGTTTTTTTTTTTTGGAGTCAAGACCCCCCATTTGGCCACCATCTTTGCAAAGATGAACCAAAAGTTTTCCGCCATAAAAAAACTTAGACCATATTTTGAATAATTGAATTTTCCAAAATATACGTGAAGACGATTTTTTCATATGTATATATGTAATTATAATAAGACAAATGCTTTCAAGCAAAATATCGTTTCGAAGGGCGTTTATTTCTTTATCTATTGAACTTATCACTTAAATGGTATTTTTATTTCGTTCATTTTTAGTTATAACTTTTTCATTCTCAATTTTACAGAAAAACTGTTTTGTAATAAATTTTAGAAAAATAAATTTAGTTAATAAAAAGAAATTTTTGCTCAATTCATTTGAATTGATAGCCAAAAATAACAACACCCTATTTAAGTAACTATTCATACATACATAAGTCTTTAAATAGTAAATTAAAATTAATAGCCAAAAACTTAAGGTTTGCACAATAAAAGGAAAGCAAAACAAAATTTAAAAAAATAATAATAAGTATACGCCCCATTGTACTATCAAAGTTTTAAAAATTATTCATATTGAAAGCTGTTCACGATTCTTATAACGAACTTTAAAAAAAATTGCCTTAGTTTTTGCTAATTTATAACAGTTTTGATTATATAATGAGTAGGTAGCTGATTTACCCCGCAAGATCATCACGCCGCGCCGATGGGTATAACTCGAATTTTTACTTGCGATATACAGGATTCCATTAAAAACTCTAGGAACTCAAAATAAAAAAAGCCTCTCATACTTATTAACCATATTCAGATCGAATTCCGTTTAATATGTATTTTTGTTGAAAAGTTTAAAAACATTTGAGCCATTTTTTGCTAATTTTATAGTCCGAGGGCCCGACATATCTTTAACAGATAAGAGGTGTACAGTTTTTTAGATAGTGTCCAAACAAACAGTTTGCGCTTGGGTTGCCTATAAAAAAGTGAGCCCTTCATACGGTTGGCAAGCTTTAAAGATCAATTTTTGAGGTTATTCAATTATCCGCGATTGCGCTTATGCGGTAAACCATAAGGATATATAAGATATATATATTATGAAAGGAAATTTAATTCAAAAATGTTCAAATACGTGATTTTTTTGAAATTTTAAATTTACCTACCTACCTAGGGTAAATAAGGGTGAACGTATTAAAAGGTCTTTTATATGCAATGGACGCCACTTGTTAGAAGGAATAGAAGGAAAGGATACTTTTGTTGGCACAGTGGATTGAGAACTAGATGTTAATTATCTCATGAAAAATAATGCTACCTAGACTTGGGCTCGAACCTACACGTCCAGGTTAGCAGTCCAACAGTATATCCACTGTGCCAATGCCACCCGCAAAAATTAATTAAAAAAAAAACCGCTCTAACGATTTTTGATTTTTTTTTTTTTCATAAACTCATATTTATCAAACATATCTGATATGTTGTATGGCATACCTTACTTTGAGCTTTTTTTTTAATTATATAATATTATGGATATCATTGGAACTTTAGCTACTTTAAAGTTTTTAGCCACGAACTACGAAAGAAAGTTTGTTCGATCCAGTCGTGCAGTTTATTTTTTCAAGTTTTCCTAAAAAGGTTCTAAAGGTTTTGATAATATCTTTGTAACTGTAATATCTAGAGTGATAATGAAAAACTAAGTTTTAAGGAAAAATGTTGGTTTATCATGAAGTTTTTTGATAAAACTGTCTTCGTTTCGGGCTATGTTTTTCGTTTATGTCTGTATAGGTCAATCAAACACAAAAGAAAGAGAGTCTCGTGTCGGTCTTGTATAATTAGGTCTAGTCTCGGTCTCGTCTCCGAAAAATACGATTTCCGGACAAACTGTTGAATATTGGAACGAAATATTTTCCATTATCGTTTGAATATGTGCAGAAGAAAATAAATATATAACTGAAATTGGATTTTTTAATTTATTAGACTCTCTGTAAATTTCGGTGCAATTTTCAGTCTTGTCTCGGTCTCGTCTCAGTTGCTTGAAATGCAGTCTCGTCTCGTCTGGTCTCGGTCTCGTCATGCGAGACCGAGATCGAGACCGAGACTTTTTTCGTCTCGTGGCCAGTCCTAAACGAAATGCAAAGTTAGGTAAAGATGGACACAGATTATTCATAGTGTTCCTTAGTAAGTCTCCAACACCACAAATTTGTATGCATATCCACTCATTTCGTTAGAGTACCTTTATAATTTACTGCCTTCGTACTATACATTTTTGCAAAACTTTCTTCTTAATCTAAATCATGATACTCAATTCTTTATAAGTAGCGTAATACATGGCAAAAACTAAACCAGAGCAACGTGACATCCGTCCAAAAAGATCTTACTTTAGTTTCGGAGTCGGACAAACAGCAAGTCTTTTCGAAAATCCACACTAAAATAAAACATAAAGCCTCTCTTTTATGTCCAAATCACCAATTGTACATATATTTGGTGTCAGCATCATTAGTGCCATATTCTACGTCTTCGGCAGTCGTCCTCTGGAAAGAAGTGTACCATACCGTATCAACCGTGAAAAACCATCAGTAAAACTGCAAATTGGCATTGAGCTTGATCTACCAACCAACCAATTACACCAAAGAACGAAACAGCCGCACCGATGCCAAAAACCGCATCATCACCGTTAATCATCATCTTCCATATTGCATTATCAACGATATCACCACCAATGAGGCCCAATAGCCAGAGTCAGCCTTTTCAGCGCTGTGGAGACTGGAGACTGCGTTATTAATGCGTTATGAAGAGGCACCTTATTAGAGGGAGAGCGATTGGGAAGCCCGGTTAATACCTCTGCTGATTGCTACCATTAAATTCCGTATGATCCTCGTCCTTCCTTTCTCTTCCTTTATAGTGCTGCTGTTTGGTGGTCTACCAACCTGACAACGGCGACGCGACTCTTGATTCCAATGGAAACCCCTGGTTTCACTCGCGTGTATCGGATCCACGCATAAAACGCGAAAAATCTGATCCACTCTGAGGTTCGATTAAATGGGGTACGAAACAAACGGTATGGATTTAGTGATTCTGTAGCTGTTTCTGATGGTGGTGGTGGCGATCGATGGCAGCAACGTAACGCCAACGGCGGCGGCGCAGCATGCCGAGGATGAACAACAATTCGCAGTTTAACGGGTGCTGTGTGAACTATTTTGTCGTCGTGGTGTCTCAAGTTCATCTTTCTCTGGTGCTGGAGGAGCTGGTGGAAGCATATGGCTGATACCTAGGTACAACCACATGCTCTACTATACCAGGCATGGTGGGAAAAACAGTATTTGTCCCGAAAAGGCCCGCAATTGTTTTCATCTGCAAACTGCAACTGCATGCAGTGCGCT
The DNA here is from genome assembly GCA_949320155.1 of Melangyna quadrimaculata. NCBI lineage: Eukaryota > Metazoa > Arthropoda > Insecta > Diptera > Syrphidae > Melangyna > Melangyna quadrimaculata. Next base: position 146,297,541 of record OX439485.1, on the reverse strand, counting down.
GTTTCTCTTCTCAATGTCGCCCATTTGTGGTTTAGGGAATGCGTGCATCGAATCATATTACGAAGAAAAAAAAGTTGGAGAGTTGGATAGAAGTGCCATTGCCATTGGGATGCGATGTACTGTACTGTGCATTGCCAGGGTTAAACTTTCCTTCGTCTTCGGTTACTCCATTCATGATTTTCTTCTACACCACCATCCAGCCAGCAAATACGATAGGTATCCAATATAGGTAGGTGGTTTTAATATTATTTGTAAGATACATTTTTTGTTTTTGTATCTCGTTGAACTCATAAACCATAAAATGTGATCGGGAGAGAAGGGGCTGTTTTGACCGAACATTGCAGCACTAATGAGATGATTGGATCAATCTTCGTAAAAACCAAGAAGAAGCAGAGAGCAGAGGAGGTGTAGGATGTGTGTGCGCTGTGCAGTGCACCTATAGTGTAAAAATGGCATCCTCCAAAGCAATATGGATTTACCAGTTAGTTAGTAGACATTAAGAGCGCAATATTCATAATGTATGTGGATGGTGTCACTTGGCAGATTGGAAAACTTTTTATATTTTTTTTTAACATACGTATATCATTTACCGTTTGGTGCAGACTTTAGCGGTGAATTCGTAACTTAAGCATTGAATATGATTTCATGGTGGATTGGCTTCTCCGCAAGTGATTGTTGTAAGAGAAATATTTTCTATCTGGTGGATTCGAATTCGAAGTAGGCCAAAAGGGGCATATCAATGATTTTATAAAGGGACCTATCTATTTTAGAAACTCTATAGAGAAATTGAGTGTGTTAACAAGTTGAAGTAAGAAGAAAATAAACTATGCACCTAGCCGTGTTATTCTGGGAAAACTATCAGCAGTGCAGTAGGATCTTGCACACATTGCAAACACAACATTTGCTGATACGGATCACCATCAATAAAAGCAGACGTCAAATTCTACTGCGGATATGTATATTTTTGATCATTTTTTGCTCGAATGTTGAATGGAATTTTGGTAGTTTCGTTCACGCCACATACAATTGACTATGTGTCAGACATGGGAATTCAAGATTGATGTCACAAACACCCAGCAATTCGCTGGCTCAATACTTTAATGTTCTATATTAGTTTTTCATTATTCAGAGATAATCGCTTGCAAAGTTTTAGGAAGCTGATTTTGTGTCAAAATATCATGATTTGTTAAAAAAAATATTAAAATATTAAAACCTCTAAGAAACTTAATTAAATTAAGGACCTACTTTCTTTTTTCTGTATTAAATATCGATTTACTTAACACTTTTCAATTTTAACATAAAACATTTTTCTAATTTTTTTGAGTTTTTTGTAAGTTTTTTGTTCTATGTCGGACATAGAACATTATAGCACTGAGGGAGTCATATGGAAAGCAATGGGTAATTAATATGCAGTGGAATAAAATATGCAGTGAAATTACAAAAACTGGTTACTGCGATTGTTAGACCGTAACAAACTATTATTTATGCTTAAAAATTACATAATAAACAACAAAATTCTAGATTAACGTATATCAATAGAGTTTTTCCTATTTTCCCATACTTTTTGATCATTCACTTATTGATTTAATTTATTTTATGGTGTATATGAACATTTAAGTACTGAGCATAACTAAGAATCTTTGGAATGTTTCTGTTTGTTAGGGCTATAAAAAAAGCCATTTGTCGAAGAAAAAAAATGAAACATACATTTTCTTAAAGTCCACAAAAAGACGAACACTTTTATATAAAAAGACGTATTTTTGCCTTTTATATGACATTAAAGTATTGAGCCAGCGAATTGTCTTTGAACTTATCAATTCTCATAGCGAAAGCGAGACGAACAGGAAAATAAAGACGTTTAAATACGAATCGCTTGGAATAAGCGGAATTTCCACGTCAAAATATTCACTTGAGAAAATTTGTGGCTTCGTTTTCATCCATCAAAGTGTCGTTGGATTTGTATGAATGTAACTCTTCGGCGGTTTGATTTTGAATGAGGAAATTCAAGTGATCGACACCCTTGTTGTTCGCTGCTGAAATCGTTTGTGCACTCAGCCAATTTTTATGATTAGCATAACTCTAAGCAATATTCGGAAAAACATTGGGGAGAAATTCAATCAGGCCAGTGAATAAGTCGACTGGAATCTTTCCCATCGCCAACGATTGCCTGATGGAGAACTATTCAGCGGAGTGGTCATTTAGTTAAGTAACTCGCGTGTTTGTTTTAAATTGCAATTTTTTCTAATATCTCCATAAGGCCGACGACCTCTTCATGCAAGTGTTCAATTCATCTGGTGGAGTTGAACTTGGAATGACAGGCAGCGTATGAAGCATAATCATTGCGCCACCGAAACGTCTTATATCCTTCAACTTGCGATTCAGAGGGCTTCCAACCCGTATTCCTGCAATACTTTCGACACCGCAGACTTCTTTGAAATGTTGAATGTAGGTTCTTCATCCACCTGCAGATTGTATGGCAATTTCAATGCAGAATGGTTCGACTGCCTTCCAACAATGTAGCCTCAATTCCCTAAGAAGCGAGTACCAAAGCAATCTCATATCTCGTACGAATCGTAGCCAAAATTAGTGAAAACAGGAATGTTTTTTTCTTTTCTTTCAATTTCACTGGACGCGTCAAGGAAAAAAATTCCACCATTTCTATTATAAACTGCTTGCATCAATTCATCGAACATCTTGACTGCATGTGACTCGATCGAATCCATTCCACACTCCAATTCTCAATTAAGAAATGTACTAAAACCCGGATCTTCCCGGATTTCCAATTTTCCTGGAAAATTTCTCCATAGTGTCCTCCCTTGTACCTATACAAATATATCCAACTTTATATGTTGAAAATCGAACGACCCGTTCTCGAGTTATCCTACTGAAAAACGAAAAAAAAGTCTGCTGTGGAAAGAAGAAGAAGAAGACGAAGAAGACGAAGAAGACGAAGAAGAAGAAATGGAGACAATTAACTTTTATGGAAATCATGAACAAAATCGTACGTACATTTGGGTGTCACTGCTTTGGGAGCTAAAAATCAGTACTACGAAATACTGATCAGATCATTGTGAAAGCAAACAAGTACTTTTTGGGTCATCACACTATGCAGGTTTTGCTTTCAGAAATAGTTCCGGTTTCTGAAAACAATTTACTTTCGTTCCTATAATATCACTCCTTTATCCACAATTAAAAAAACATTTCCCCATCATTATATTAATGATAGTGGACGACTTTTACTTTATCTTCTTATTTCAAGTAAATTTGCGTTCAATTACAGCCAATTTCGTTTCTGAAGAACATAAGTTAAATACTGGAAGAAGCAATACTTCGGGGACTAAAGAGGTTCTGCAGCGATAACGCCATCTTCCTGGACATGCAGTATGGCTTTAAGCAAAAGCACTTCACCTTGCATCTGCTCCTGAATATCCAGCATGTCATTAATAAAGTGATTGACATCTATCGTGTCACCGTTGGATGCTTTCTGGATGTCGAGAAAGCATTCGATATCGTATGGATCTACCTCCATGACTAGCAAAAATTATTTTTTCGTTTCTTTCTCCCAGAAAAATTTTACGTTCATCTGAACAACTTTAAATCACATCTGAATAACATCAAAGCCGAAATTTCCCAAGGTTCGAAGCTAGACTCCTTCCTTTATAGTCTGGATGACATCTAACCAGTCTGTGCCAACTGGATGCGACAATCTCCTGTATGATGATGACACCCTTACACATACACATACACATGCAACATCGATGACTGCCCTGGTAGCTTTACGCAAAGTTGAGCACCGCATCAACAAACGTCGATGGCTGCCCTGGTAGCTTTACGCAAAGTTGAGCACCACATCAGCAAATTCTTCGCCTTCTACAAGAAATGGGGCATCCGGATAAAAACTTCTAAGCGGAGGCTTCAAGAGAAAAGACCCCAGTAGAAGTAGTCCCAGCGCAAAGCGTGATGGGTCGGAAACATCCACACGTGTCTACGATAGCAGCCAAAAAGAACATGAAGTACCTAGGCACTTCAACGAGTTGTTTGGGTTAGACCCGCGCTCAAAAATCGTGTTCAAAAAAGCCAACTGGGCACTCCACCGACTCCACCCACTGATGAGATGCAGATATGGACTAAGCTAGAAAATGAAGATGCTTATGTTCAAGCAGTTCCTGCGGCTTGTCATCAGATATTCCCTTCCAGTCTTGGTCTCCATCTCGATAACAGCTATAAAGGGAATTCAAATGTTCGAAAGAAAGTTATTAAGGACCTGTACCGAAATACATATCGACCGGCAGCGAGTAAGAAATCACAACAACGAGCAAACATTATCCCCCTGTGACAGGTACCTACTACCTACTCCTTCAAGCAAAGAAGCTTGTAGGACACACGACCCACAGTCAGCCGAATCAACTGATGAGATGGATGGCCACCGAGCGCGAGCAGTGACGACCCTAGCCGAGATACCTCAGTACGTTGGAAATCCCAAGATTCTGGCTCCAACTAAATTTAACTTTCGCCAATCTTAACCCTTTCCAATCGATATTTCTTTTTGGCTGGCAGAATCAATTTTAATTCTAAGATATCTGTGTAATTAATTCCGAATCTTCCAAAACCAATGGAAAAATTTACACACACATCTATACTCCTCGGGTATCATTGATCTGTCTATATTGGTATGCTCTACATAAACCCAACAACCTACATACCTAAAGCCTAATTATAAATAATCTAAATCTTCCTCAGGTGATTGACCTATGCTCATCACTGGGTCGCTGAGTCTGAATAGACAATATAGATATATGTTCCAATGAAATAAATCTTCCATTACACCACGCATTAATCAACATTCATTGCTCTGATTCTCTTATTTTCTTTCAAAAAATGAAAACAAAAAAAAAATATATATATAAACCTTTGACTGCTCTTCAAAATTTACCTGTTTGCTCGAGTTTCAAGATCGATTAAGTCGCATCAACAAAAATTATTCTAAGAAAATTTCCATCATCATCACGACTTTATTATTCTTTCGTTTTCAATTCAAATTATATAAACGAAGTACCTTGAAGACAAAAAGACTCGCAATTGAACGTCTGTAGGTACGTCAAAGTATCTTCACTTCCTCACCTGAAATAGAATCTTCAGAAATAAAAAAAAAAATTCAAAGATGAATATATGGATCTATCTGTGTACGTACAACAATAACTGGCATAGCATCATCGTGCATAACAACAACCTGTAAGCATAAGGAATCACCATCAAGCCAAAGCCTTCACATAATCGTCATCAGCATTAGCAGCAGCATCATCAGCATGATGATCATGATGATGACGATGCAAAGGAGTTAAAGGTGCGTAAACACGGACGCATTACCATATAAGCGATATACATACATACCTCTTCCCACATCTTTGGAGTATCTTTTAAGTGCCAGAGTTCTGGGACTTGAGAGAAAAAAAAAAACTATTGAAGATAGAAGGTACGAACCCGCGTAGATATACAATTCAAACGATCGAAGGAATGGCAGGTGTATTTCTTAATAATATCGGATTTCAAAATCGGAGTAGGTACACCTCTTGTCGGTCTGGCCATGGGCATGGGCAGGGCATCAAGGACGCAAGGAAAGAGGATTGGAATCCATAACTCCTTATTCTTGATGCTTCTCTTCTTCGTCATCATCTCCCCGAGCTTCGCAACCATAGCATCATCATCATCATCATTACTGGCAGTTGGTACAATATGCACTTGGACTTGGAACTGATGTACGTCTGTCTGTCTGTCTTGCTGTCGCTCTATAGAATTCAAATAAATATCGATATTATGGATGAGATGATGATCTTGACAGCTGGAGACTGTGGAGGTGAAGTTCCATAAATGGAGGTGGGGTGGTTGTAGTCCATTGAACTGCCAATGTCTATTCGATGGCCTATATATGTAAATTCAAGTGCATCTTATATGCACCGGATCATAGTTTCTTGTTGGCCGATTGGCCGCTTACACCGCGTGCCGCTCTTCCGTCGATGACGATGCAATGATGATGATGGCGATGGTGAATTATGAGATTTTGATTCTTATATGTAGGCTTAGAGGAGTTAGGTTAGGTATAGGTACACTGCTACATATTCCCTACGCTTCTTTGACCGCGCGCACTCTCTTTCTGACAGGAGGACATAAATCTTCGGAACAACGCCTGAAACTATTCTATGTCGCTTTCATAATTTTCTTCGTTATTTGTTGGTAAATTTGCCATACCCCAACCCAGGCTATGAAGTCCTTTAAGATATGATATCATGACACAGGTGAATTTCACAATTAGGTACCATAATTTTAAAAAGAGTTTAAATCAGGTCTATGCACTAAGGCTCTGTTATTCAGTACAAGATAAAAGTTAAGCTCGAGTTCGAACCAAAAGAACATCGGAACTAAAAATAATATGAACTTTATCCGATAAGAATGCAGCGACAAGTAGGCGAAATAATTATTGTTTGTCTTGGCTTCTACTTTAATTTGATGTGGATAACTTCATTTTTATATAACCTACTTATACATACTGACCTCAAATACATACTGACTATTATATCAGCGCTGATATCAATTTCATAGTTTATAACTGAGCCTAGGGCTAAGTTATTAGCTTCCTCAAAGCTGTATTTATCTGTGATGAAGTGACGTGGATGTGTTTGTCAGAGACATCATGTCAGCGTCAGTCATCAGTATCGTATTCTAAAGATACTCCATACTGTCTCTTGCACCCATCTCCCCGTACTTGATTTACCTCAGAGGGCACTTACAGTCAAACTCTTCCCAGATAAACGGGTATCACCTTTCCCCGCAAATGATCGGCCAATAGTTGCACATCTTTGTTTTCCAATGTCTTAGAAACATAAGTAAATCTTCAGACCATGAAACACCTCTAAGAATGAAAACCTTATAACGACCGAAAATATGCTTTTCAAAGCAGAAGATTCTCTGGTGATCAGGAGGCCAATTCTGGCTCTGAAAAATAGTGAAACGATCTACTAACTATTCACCCTTCATTCATAAAGAAAAAAAATGTTTCGGTCTCTTGCATTTCTCTCCAAGTGCACTGAATCGAAAAAATGAAAGCATTCAAAGGTTCTCTACTTCGATGGATTAGAAATAAGCTTTCACATCATTCAATAGTTTTGGATGGGTTCTAGTCCAACATTCGTTAAACAAATGCTGGTGTACCACAGGGCTCGGTTATAATTCCGACTTCCTTTATTTTTGACCGAATGGCCTTTCTGCATGCATTTGAAGTTAGGTCTTGTTATTAGTAATTATAGTATGTTGCTACTGACCCTAAAATTGAACTCAATTTTAAAACAACCCAAAGCGCCCACAGTACAAGTGAGAAAATTTTGTGAGATGTTTTTCGTAATCTTGTTGTTTGTGTTTCCTCCAAGTATTTAGGAAATATTTAATGGCTCTACCTCACGATTTAATGGTGATATTGGTTGCAAAGTATTTTAATGGATTTACAGATATAATACATTTTTTTTATCAAAGCGATTCTGAACAATCTTCTTCTTCTTCATTTAACCGGCGATTGTCATCACTCGCAGTCAACTGCTTCACCTTAGGTTCCACTTGTGGGGTTCACTGGGTTGACCTCAGAAAACGTGGACAGGCGTCCCGGTTTTGGATTGTTCCATGTTGTTTCGCCTGCCTTTTATCTGCGATAGTGTTGGAACGTCTTGTGCAATTGCCTTTTGAACTGGGTTCTCATGGCATCTTCTTTGTACATGACAGTACCAGCCAGCTAAGTTAGTCATCCTGTATTTTGCCCAAGATGGTATTTTTGACGTGTAGGCTTCCTAGAATTCTCTTGCTCCTTATTCTGAACTTGATTCTGAACAATATTATATATTACTAGTTAGGGCGTTAAGGGAGCCAACCTTGCACTTCATTCTGACGGGAAAGAGCTTTGGTACACTAATAGTCCACACCCTAAATTTACTTTTAAGAAGTGTTGCCACGGTGGCATCACTGGCAGATCGGAGATATAAGGGTTGCCTCCTGACCATGTGTTAACACGAAATTTTACATACATTAGCCTTTAAATCGAAAACCAGACATCGATTGATATCGTGGAATGTCTCGTTGGATTAAGAATACTGGAACCCATATGAATATATTCATTTTTTGACGCGGGGGGAGCAAAATACCCTCGGCGGATAAGGGTTTATTTGTCAGAAAATAATGGTTATTAAATGAATATTCATAAAATTTTAAGATGAGCGTCACGTAGAATTTCATACTTTACAGCACATTCGAAGTCCATTTTTATCATGTGTTAGTTTTGTGTATAATCGCTTTCAAAATTGGGGGACGGGAAGGTGGAAGTATATTAAACCACTATATATTCGTCTTGGTATAATCTACGCAAATGGCACATGACCTTGTAATTTTTAATGCCCAATCTTATGCAATCAAAATAATTTCAATATAATTTCCCTAGAAAAAGTTATAAACTTTTTATAAAATGACGACTAAATTTTCAGTGAAACGAGCATAACATTACCAAATTTCAATGGTATGGTGATGAAACTTGGCACACATGTCTCAATTGTTGTAAGAAATAAGAATCAAAAGAGTCCATAAAACTATCTGGGCTAAAGGGTTTTTTTTTTTTGAGTGAAACAGAAAAATGTAAAACTATGCCCCGTAAACACCCTCCAGAACTAGTACGTTGATGAAAGTTGGTAGGAATGTTTTGTTTTTTTCTTGTTACTAAGAATAAAAAAAGATATATCAAATATCTATTGTCAAAGGTGTTTTTTGAGGAAAAATGTTTTATCTGCTCTCCTCAAAAAATATACATTAATTTTTCTATTAAAATGACGATTACTTTCTTAATAGTGATTGTATCATCTTAATTTTTTAAATTGGATTCAGCGTTAAAAAATACTTTAAAATCATTTACCATATTGAATACTTGTTCCCCGATTACATAAAAATAAAATGTTGGAGTTATAACCCATATTTTCCTTCCGACTATTAGTGGACTATTAGTGTACCAAAGCTCATCCCGTCGGAATGAAGTGCAAGGTTTGACCTAAAATATGGCCTTAACGCACTAACTATAAGGATAAAAATACCAAAACGAAACGTAAACATAATTTGAGAGCAAATATTTGCTTGAAATTTTGTCACCTCTCTTCGTTCACTTTATCGAGAAACTATTATAAAACACAATTTCGTTCGAATTTTAATTGGCCTTGTTCACTTACCAATTCCAAAGCAATGCGGACTGGTTTATGTACTTCTAATCCTTTGAGAAAAAACAGCTGATGATAAAATAGCCCAGTCAATAATTACAAAAAAAAAGGGCTAAATTCGCAAAGCGCGATGTAGTTCTGCATTTTTGATATGTTTTTGGGGCATGTAAGAAAGTGCGTGTACAAAAATCAGTGCCAACTTAAGCATCCTACTTTGACCACCAGCAATGATGCAAACATTGCTTGTTGCACTTAGTTAACATCATGTTTCTTGCCAAAACTGTTTGACCGATTTGGATCGAATTTTCAAATTTTGTTTTATGATACTCCAGGCTATTTGATTGCAAATTTTGAGCACAATTCGACAATTTTTGACCTATTTTTTGATCGCTTCAAAATTACTTAGTTCTTCAGAATTTTTGTTTTTACTTATAGTTAAATAGCAACTCAAATATAACATACATGAATTTTAAACTAATGTGGTCTTGTAGAATACTTTATAACAAACAAGTATATAGTGGATGGTTTTTTCCCAAGTTGCATATTTCCAAAGTTATAAGGGAAAATGTCGAAAAAATGGGAAGATTTTTGCGTTTTTTCACTGTTGCATTTTTCCTGCAGTGAGGACAGGTTTTTCGAAGTTGCAAACTTAGCTACAGACTACTCTTACATGCCCCAGCAACATATCAAAAATGCAGAACTACATCGCACTTTACGAATTTATTGTCGAATTTGACTGGGCTAAAACAGCTGTTCTCAAAACAGAAATATCAACCTTTCCTTAAAATTGTCGCATACTCAGCTATTTGAAGAGAAATGTCAAGAACAGCTGACTTCAAATTGAAATTCTACGTTGAATTGTGTGCTAAGTTAAACTATCCGGTTTAGGTCATTCACAAACATATGTATAAGGATACTCGAGTATTCGAGAGAGCATATTTCAGCGCAACGTAAGCGTGGCCATTAAAATTAAGGTGATTTGAAATGATTTTGAAATTGTCTATGGGAAATTTTGTAATTTTGAAGATGATGATGAAGATTTTTTAACGAACAGCTACTTCCCGTTGTGTTCAAGCGGTAAGGTAGGATAGTCTTCTCCTGCGAAGTTCATAAGTTTTCGAAATTGGATCGAGCTGGTGCGGTGCTGTAGGTACACCTACTTCACGTGCTCAAGGCATTCCAGTCCAAAGCTGCCATGTTTTGAGCTGATTGACTCGCAATACATAGCATTTGGCTTCGCCTTATCCTTGTTTTGATCTTGGTGGTGCAGAATAACTACATCTCATACCAAGGTCACTGCTCGTGTCCGTCCACCCGACCTAACCGAAGTTCGGCTGGCGATATCCAAACTTAAGTCGTACAAGGCTGCAGGTGCGGATGGCTTACAAGCCGAACTATTTAAATCAGCGGGAGATGAATTGGCTAGGAGCATACACCAGCTCATCTGCAAAATTTGGTCGGAGGAAAGTATGCCCGATGAATGGAAACTCGGTATAGTGTGCCCCATCCATAAAAAGGGAGATGTTCTGAAATGTACCAACTACAGAGGAATTAGTCTCCTAAACGTCGCTTATAAAATCTTGTCGGCCATCCTGTGTGACCGCTTAAAACCTTTTGTCAACGATCTGATCGGCCCTTATCAGTGCGGTTTTAGGCCAGGCAAGTCAACCGTCGATCAAATGTTCACACTCCGACAGATTTTAGAAAAATCCCGGGAATTCCAGATCGATACACACCACCTTTTTATCGATTTTAAAGTCGCGTATGATAGCGTGAAAAGGGACGAATTATACAGAGCCATGTCGAGTCTCGGCATCCCTGCCAAACTCGTCCGCTTGTGCAGGATGACGATGGAGAAATCTCTCTGCTCCGTCAAAATTGGTAAGAACACCACCGATTCCTTTGATGTTGAGAAAGGATTGAGGCAAGGCGACGCGTTATCATGCAACCTATTCAACATCGTTCTTGAAGCCATTGTACGCAACGCACATGTCAACACCAGCGGTACAATCTATCAAAAGTCCGTTCAATTGCTTGCATATGCGGATGACATAGACATTGTCGGCAGAACGAAGCGAGCTGTGGCAGGGGCATTTGCGAGCATTGAATCGCAGGCGGCTAGAATGGGATTGGCGGTTAATGAGGACAAGACGAAATATATGCTGTCATCGAGAGAGGAATCTCAACATCGTCGACTCGGGCAAAATATCACGATGGACAGATATAACTTCGAAGTTGTCAAGGACTTTGTCTACCTGGGCTCCACTATTACATCGCAGAATGACATCAGTGCAGAGATCAAGCGAAGAATTACTCTTGCCAACCGCTGTTTCTTCGGTCTAAGAAGGCATTTAAGTAGTAAGGCCCTCTCTCAGAGAACCAAGGAGACTTTATACAAAACCCTAATCATCCCGGTCCTGCTTTATGGGTCAGAAGCATGGACACTGAAAGATTCGGATAAAAACCTGCTAGGGTGCTTTGAGAGGAAGATTCTTCGTGTGATTTTCGGTCCGGTGTGTATCGAAGGAGTATGGAGGAGAAGATTCAACGACGAGCTATACGGGCTATACAGCGACGTTGACCTGGTCAAAAAGCTGAAAATACAGCGGCTGAGATGGCTGGGGCACGTGGAGCGTATGGACAGCAACGCACCTGCCCGACGAGTCTTCGAATCCAACCCCGATGGGGTACGCAGCAGAGGAAGAACCCGTAACAGGTGGCGCAATCGAGTGAATGACGACATCAAAGCACTCGGTGTGCGCAACTGGAAGCGGCTAGCTAGGGACAGAGCTGGCTGGAGAGGCTTGTTAGTTGAGGCCGAAGCCCATCCTGGGCTGTGAGCGCCATCAAAAGTAAGTAAGTAAGTTTATTCTGCTGCGATTGGAGCTGTTCGCTAGACGAAGGTGTTGGGGAGTTCTCCCACTGCCCTTTGAATTCAGCTCCAAATTCATAAAGTTCGAAGACATTGCCCCAACCTTTCTCTTAAGCGGTCTCCATCAGCTTTTTAGAAGGAATGTAACTCAAGCTTCATTTAAGGTTAAGGTGTAATGGTGGATTTACATTGTTACATTGTTGACCTCTAGAAAAAAATGGGCACGACTGGATCGCACAAACTTGCTCTCGTAGCTAACAACTTTAACGTATATCTAGAAATTGATGATGTACAAGTACATAGCTATTGGTTCCAAAGTATTTTGACAGTACTAACAAAAAGTAAATGAATTTTTACTATAAATTTATACATTTAATGGCTTTGAAAGTGAGATCACAAAATCAAGTATGCCATCTGATTTGTTTGATATATACATATGTATGAATTTATGAAAAAAAAATAAAAAATTGTTGGAGCGGTTTTCTTAAAAATTAATTTTGTATATGTATAGGTATATAAAATTTTTCGCTCATTTTCACAAATAAAATCTAGTATGCCAACATTAAGTTTTTAATAAAATACAATTTAACACAAAATTAAAACAAATTTCATTACCCCGTTTCCAAGACTCTGAATTTTCAAAAATTTCAATATATTTTTTTAAATCCAAAAATATTTTTGTTTGAAAATTTTTATATGCAAAATTATTTGAATAGTGAAGAAACTCTTGTATACAAATTTTGGTTGAAATCGGTGCAGCTGTCAACGAGAAATTTGGAAACAAAAAAATCGGTTCTATGATACCGTTATTGATTGATAATGATAAAAAAATTTTCATCAAAATATTGACCATACCTTATAGTATAATAAACCCACATCTTTTTGTCGAAATTTTTGGAGACATTTTTCAAACATTTGTAGGGAAGAAACCGTTATTTTTGAATTTAGAAACATGATTTTGTCAAGTATTCTATATAAATAATAAATAATTATTTTACACCTAGTTTTGAAAATATTGACCAAGTTGTTTTCAAAATATTTAGTTTTCAAAAAAAAAAAAAATTAATTAATTTTAATTCACAATAATGTTTATATTTGTTAGTATACATATACTTTAGAGATTACTTTATACTTAGTATAAACTTTTTATATGATTTAGTGTGTACTTTTTAGTCGATTTAGGTACTAATTATTTTCGAGAAAATCAAAAGACAAAAAAAAATGGCTGTACTGGAGGTACCAAAAATAACCAATTTTTTAAAAGAAAAAAATTATCAAAAAGTAGTTTTTCCTTATTTAATTTTTTTGAATTTTTTTTCAACGAAATCCTCGGACCCGTGTTTTGAGAAAAACATCAATTTCCTTTTTAGCGAAAAAAAATTGTACGGCAGGTACCGTTATTTTTGGTCATAGAAAAAAAAATAAAAAAACCTGTGGGCATATTAGTCAAAAAACACGTACAAAGTTCGAAGAAAATCCCCCCAGCCGTTAAGGCTGTATGGGCGAGGACAGACAGACAAACAGAATTGCGAGACCCACTTTTTTCGCGTTCTCTACATATAATCATAATGTTAATGAAAATTAATATCTCTGGTTGGATTTTTTTACGAATCCATAACTTAAAGCACGCGCCTCAAGCTTCTGTAGTCAGCTTGTTCCCTAGCTATCATCTGCCTCCAATTTGGTACGCCAAGTTGGTTTTTGTTGTTTTCTTTCCTACGGAACAGGAACACCAAAGGTAGAATCTTCTTTATCTGCGAAGATCATAAACAGAAGATTTTAAGTTTCATCGAGCTGATGGTTTGTCGCTGTGCAAATACTTCACGTTCACGTGTATGTCCAGGGCATCTCAGATGCTGTGTTTTCAGCTGACTTGTGAAAATACTTGTTATCATGGTGCCGATTTACATTTTAGACATAAGTTCGTAGAAATGTCAGCTTTATTCTGCTGGCCCAAATGGTGCGCTAGACGCCGGAGTTCGGGAATTCTCCAACTATCTCCTGATTCCAAATCAAAGTGCCTTAAACGGAAAACATGGTACTCTCTCCCTCTGGCTCATGCACGTGGTATCATTTTTCATGGAATTCGCTGGTTTCACTTTCAAAAGCAGCGACTTTCATGGACTTATTTAGTCATACAATCAATTTTTTTAACAGTCGCAATCCCCACGATGGGCGATTCCTATATGCGCAACCAGCTCAAGAAATATACGTTTTAGTAAAAAGTGCAACGAAGCCGAAATTTCAACAGTTAATAAATGCAGCGATTTACAGCTGCAGTGACAAAGTGCACCCACAGCTTAACACATTAAAGCGCCATTTATTCTATGAAATGTTTTATAATTGTTATATCGTAGATTCAAAGTTCTAAATGCGTTTCTTTTCAAGTTTTTCTAATTGAAGCTCTACTTAATATTTTTGTTTTAATTTCAAACTAGCAACCTGGTGAAATCCCAAAAATCTATAGCTTTAACGCTGAGCTAACTTTTTTTTATTGAAAAGCCGCGCACCAAGAGAGGAGCAAAATGCCAATTGGAAACCAACAACACCGCACTATCTAACCTGGACGTACAAGTGTGTGCGAGCAGCGAGGCCATCTATCAAAAAGCCGAACTCTGCGGAGAGAAAAAGTGCCCGTTCGTTGTAAGTTGTTTGTGATGGTTCTTGTCCATGGTATACGAACAAATTTGCATTTGTTGTTCGCTGTTTGCCGTTCGTCGAGAACAGTCAATAAGGTTTGGATGTTAAAAATGTTAGCCGCGTCGACTTATGGATTCATTTCCTTCCTCCAACTCCAGGTGAAATGGTGCGCTTTGTATACGCCTTAGCTTTTTTTTGATGGACTCTCTTGTTGCAAAAATATAATATGCATATGCGGTACAAAGTGATAGCTAAGTTATATAGCTAGATAGAGTGAGAAAGAGGGACAACACTCTAAAAAAAATTCAGCAGATTTATTGAATTGTTGAACTTGGCCTGCGTTTTGAAGAAGTGGATCTATGAGCTGATGAAGCTGGAAACATGTTCTCAACAAAAGAGACAGGCAAATTCAGCAGCAGGTAGGTAAAATAATAAAAATATAGGTAAGGTACCTCTCTCTGCGTCTGATCTATACCTAGTCTAGGGTTTCTTATAGATAGATAGCCATGGCATCAGCAGAGGCTTTAAGATTTAAAGAACATGCCATCGGCGGCGAGGCGGGAATATACATATAAACTGCGCCTGCGCCTGTGCGCGCGCATTTCACATTTATTGTGCTAATTTTAAATTATCTCGCATTGATTTATATGTGGATCGGTGAGTTATGATCTTGACTGGTGAATTGGTGGATTGGCTTTGAATGATGTAGCGAGTTGTTCAAATTCAGCTTTTATGACTGTGCTGTGAGCTCTGAGCTTCAACTTCAACTTCAATGGGCGAATAAATACCTATCGAATAAATTAATGTTATTGAATTTGCTTGCGGGGGGATGCTTATTGCCTTTGTATATTATGATAGAAATCTATTGGGGTTTCGAGTGATATTAATTGGAGGAATAAATACTTTGAAAGGCATTTTATATACCTGAAAACCCGATTAAGCGTATACTTATAGTTGTTATTGTTTTTTGTTGTGTTGATTGTTTCCATAATGTTTGGATTTATTTTTAAGAAAGTAAACCATCGATCGAGGTGAATTGAAGAATGGCTTGGTTATGCAAAATAGTATCGAACAAATTGAGAAAAAGGCGTTTTTCGCAATTTGTATGTATTTTTAATTAGATACGTAAATTTTTGTGCGCTCTCAATAAAGTGGGAAGAAGAATTCTTGTACAATCTAAGCTATCATAATAGTAGGCGAATTTTGTTCGGACTCATTAATTACCTATGCTCACTTTTTTATTTAAAACGAAAAACAAACTACTCATTGTTTTTGATTTGCTAGTAAAAAAAAATGTAAACTATTAATTAGATATTTGAAAACAAACTATAAAAACGGAAGAGGCTCTAGGTCCTGGGGACGAAATCTCGAATACTAAAATCTCGAGTTCCAAATGGCTTAGCACTTTTTAGTATTAAAGATCGCTTGCTAGCAAATTCATTCAATTTTTGGAGTTTTCTTTATATTTGTTTTGGTTAATCGTGAACATTTGTTCATTATGACATTCAAAATGTCTTACAAAAGCTTTTTGTTATAGGTTCTCAATATTTTCATAAAATATAATCGCTGTTTAAGAATGAGCAGTTTAGTAGGTACGATATGTGAGAAATGGGATCCCGCCATAGGACAACCTTCCCTCATCTTTTTACAAGATGATAGGTACCTATACAGTTTTTTTTAGATAATGTCGAAAAAAAAACAGTTTCCGCATATGGGTTGCCTAGTTGTTCCCAAATAGTTGCTAAAAAATTGATCCATAGGGCTTCCAAGCTTTAAATTTTAAAGTTCAATTTTTGCGAATATATGTTCAGTTATCTGATTGAGCTTGTGTGGGTAAGCAGTTAACTGGTAAGCTATAAAGATTTAAAAAAAAGCGAGGAATTTCAATTTAATAATATCCGAACACGGTTTTTAATTATTTTTTTCAATTTCAGTAGGGTAAATAAGGGTAAACGTATTTAAAGATCGAATACTTATTTTCTAAACAAAAAGTGATAGATAAATGATTTTTTTTTTTAAATTGATAGATTTTCGCAAATACATGAAAATTATACCTCACACAAAAAATTGTAAACAATCTACAACTCCAGAAATGAACGTTTGAAAGTCAAAAATGGCGAACTAAATTTTTGAGAAAATGTTTACCTACTATAAATCAGTGTGACTTATATGTATATATCTATATGTATCTGCCAAATTGTTGATTAAAGTTTTGGTTTTGGTTATGTGAATTTTTTTTTAAATATTTTTTTTTAACTTTTAGGTTTTTTATTTTTATTTGTGTACCCCAGTTGGTATTTTCATTGAAATTAACATCAAAACGTAGATAATTCCCATTTTTGTTCATTTTTATAGGCCATACAATTATGGTCTATTTTCCTTAAATATTTAAGTCGTTACTAAATTTGATTATTTATGTTGTAAAATTTGATTATTGGTAGGTCCCAATATATCCGCTGAAGTTTGAACAACTACCAAAGTCGTAATAGGTACTTGTTCGAATTCAAACAAAAAATAAACGGCGGCGGGCAAACGCTTCGCCTCGGCAAAATCTAGTGAAAATATCTTTTAAGTTCTTGTTTCTTTGACTTAACAAAAATGTTATGGTCAAAAGATTCAAAAACTACCAAAAAATTTACTAAAAATAACTATGGACTTCTGCCACCACTGTAATGTTGGACGCATTTTCATAAACGCCAATCGCTTTGTCTCGGCAAAATCTAGTGCCGATATTTTTCATTTTTTAATTTGTCTAAGCAAAAAGTTATGGTCAAAAGATTTGAAAACCACAACAAAATTAACTAAACTAAAAAAATGAAGAAGGAAGAAGACAAAGCGATTGCCGTAATTTTTACGATAATACGTTCAATATTACAGCGGTGACAGAAGTGCAAAGTTTTGTTTAGTTAATTTGTTGGTGGTTTTTAAATGTTTTGGCCGCAACTTTTTTGTTAGGACAAATAAAATAAGAAACTAAAAAATATCGGCACTAGATTTTGCCGAGAAAAAACGATTGCCGTAATTGTTACCGATCTCTTGATTTTCTATTAAAATAATTTATGTTTTGTTCCTCTGACTTGGAAGCACTTGGTATGCTGGTTTGCGGCTAAGCTTGTCGGAATGGAGGGGGGGGGGGAATCTTGTGTATAAAGTTAGCAGGGCAACTCCGAAAATTCATAAAAAAAATATACTATAGTCCTGAGCTGCTAATTTATTGCTTATTTGTAACGGAAACAAAATTTATTGCGCTGTTGGATTTCGAGATACGGGGTGACCCTAACTAACATTTTCGCAATTTTGAGATAATGAAGAAAATAATGTATATAAATATTTTTTGTAAAGCCTAATTATTGCTTTTTTCTATTAAATATTTGTTAAATAAATTTGTTTAAGTATTTGGAAAATAAGGTAGACAGGGCTTTTAAGCCTTTGTACATAATACTATATAATAAAAACCTTTTATATGTAACAAAGAAACAAGAAATTTTAAATGATATTAATTTAATTTCAAATAATCTATGCAGTGTATTATAAAATGCCCTATATGGTAGTTAGGGCTTTTTTTTAATTTTTGATACAAATTTTTTGCACTTAAACTTCCAGAAACTGTGATTTTCTGGCTTATTTTAAGATTATGAAATTAATACAAATAAACTGAAAATTTCCATGAATTATATTTATTTCGCTTATTAAGAATTAAGTGCTTATTTTGATATATAGAACATGTATGAATTACATAAAAACTTCACACAACGTGCTTAAAAAATATTGCAATACTTTAAAAAGTTCCAAAAATAGCACTTAATTTCGGCCAATCTTTATCGATCTTCAAAAATGAGTGGTGTATAATGAATAACATAGATAATAATACATGAAGGTAACCATTTAAAAAATGATATATATAGGTATCTAATCGAAATTAGTATCACCAAATTATTGTTTTTTACATGAAAAAGAATAATGTGGATAAAGCAGTAAAAATAGTGCCAATAATCAAGCATTTCAGATAATATCGGATAATGTTTTTTATTATTCTTTCGTGTAAATTTTCTTTTAGTTAAATTTTAACTTTAACAGTATTTTTCAGTTTTCATTAAAAATAAAAAAAAACTAAGGCATTCCCCTATTATCTTCCCTATTTCTGTTACTTTTTAGTGTGATGGTCAGCTGCTTTGAATAAAACAATAATAACAGTTCTTTAAGTTCACCCCAAAAAGCCCTGAAAATTTATGGTAAGCGAGTTTAGAGTGCAAATGCTGGCCAAGGAGAAGTACGAGATGTAAGGCAGTGCCTTTTCTTGGCCAATATCTTCAGTCTCAGTGAACGTTTTGTAACATAAAATATTTATACAATACATCTTTTAAAAAAATCTGTGAACTGCATACTTGATTGCCGAATGCTTTTACCAAAGCTACGACATAATTTCTTATGTCAATAGACGATACATTTCGAAAAGCTGCCTTTAACTCAGAGGTAGACAGTCTTCTCATAATCTTTTTTTTTTTAAGTTAATGAGCCGTATTCATAGTCATTTTAAACTTTTACGCTTAGTTAAAAAAAAAACTCAAACCCTTAATTGTCCGAAATTTATTTTAGTTTTTGCAGTCAATGCACTATTATTTTTGACGTCCAATAATTACATTAACTTTTATTTTGATAAAAACATAAATCGAATTCGAATAACTTGATATAATCTATATTATTTAAACCGTACTTAAGTAAGCCATGAGATTAGCGAAACCACTATGAAAACGACCTTTGAAAAAAGTAACCATTTTTTCATTGTATTAGTTACTGCTTCCGCTACATTAAATTATAATATTTTCTATAACATAATTAGAACTTACAAAGAAAAATCGGAAATTTTATTTATTAAAATATGAATACAATTTTAAACTTCACATATTACCGTTGCGGTTGTTTTAATCGAGTCCATAAAGAAATATTTCATTTAAGAATATTTGACATATACCTAAAGTTTCATTTATCAAAAAACAGCTGTGATAAACGTTTAGACAATGTTGGTGATAATGGTTACATATGCATTGTAACATTTTTAGCTTTGCTTCCATTTGTCAATCCGAATTAGTATAAGTTAATTTAAGAAAAATAATTGAAGTTCCACTTTGAGACGATTAAAATGTCACTGAGGACACAACAAATGAAACCAGGCTTAACAGATGGAGATGTGGTGAACCAAACAAAAATTTACAAAAAAATGTTTATTAACAAAGAAAAAAAAGGATAAAATTAATTTTATAACTAGAGATTGTTTTGTGTGTTTCTCCTTTTATTGTTTTTTATTAAAATTTAACTTCTTATACATATAAGGTGGTCGATAAAAAGAGAGTCTTTAGTTTTGTTTGCTATTTTGTGATATCTTTAAAACAAAATCCGCTAAAATTGAGACTGAGCAAACACCCACCCCCAAACAAAATCCTGCGTACGCTACTGCCGATAATAGTGTATATAAAGTTTCGGAATGGGATGACACATTACATGGGTTGCAGATATGTAAGATAAGAGTGTATGTATATAAATAGTGCATATGTTTTATTCATTACTCATTAATTACTATTACTACGATAGATAGGTATAGGTTACCAATTAAAAACCACTTTTATCTTATAGTAACGCATCATTGGTGATTATTTCAAGCCTAGCACGATTTAATTTAGTTACATACCTAACATGACACAGGAGAAAAGATTAAATACTTTTGTTTTCATTTTGAATTAGGCAAATATTTACATTTGTGTAAATTATCTTACGTTTTTGTATTGTGTTCCTTTATCACTGTTAGAAATTTTAAAGACATCGAATAGCTTTAAAATTAAGGTAGGTTACCTAGGTATCTAATATAATTCATTCATAAGTTCCAAAATGTCTTTTTTTTATTTTAATATGGTTTCAAGTCAAGCCCTTTTTAAGTTTTTTTTTTAAATCAATTAAAAATACAATTGAACTTAACTCCAGAAATGCGTTTCGCATTTATAAAAGAATGACCATGCTTCACCATCACCATATAAAAAGCAGATTTAATAAATTTAATCTTTAATACAAAAAAATATGTAAGGTCCAGTTTTTCATTGTGGGGTTAAACTTAAACCCGAGTTAGCTCGTTAAATATGGTGAGTTAACTCTAGATTAACTCAACAAAGGCCTTTAATATTTTTCTTCCGCGTTTTATAAGGCTTTCTGCATTCATCCTCCACGTAAAAACTGCTTCTTGACGTAACTATAGACAAATCTATTTCCAGAGTTAACTAACTCTGGTTTAACTCACCACTAAAAAACTGGGCCTACGTGATTTGTCTGCAAGCCTGTATATAGGTATTTTGTAAAAAATAATTATTAAAAATAGTAAATTTAAAGTAAGATTAGGTACAACATAATGAAATTGTAAACATAGTAAAAGCTACTAATTAACCTTATCTAATTTTATAAGAAAACATATGTGAAATGTGGCACTTCAAGTTTTGTTGAAAAAACATAAAATGCAAAAATCCTTCCTACCTAACTAGCTATCTTAAGTCAATGAGCCAAGAATAGCTTTTTTGCACTCAATACTAAAAACAATTCGGCTACCTAGTCAAAAATATCCGCATTTTAAAATAATCAACATAAATAATTGAAAAATTAATTTCTTTAAATTCCGATTTGTTTAGGTTTCTTGAAGTAATTCTTGAATTTATAAGCAAAATATCCAATTACTTTACATTACATTTAGATTAAAAAATTGTTTAAATTACACATGTACTAGTAGGTAGTACATACGTGCATACGTCCTATGATCAATGCAGATTTACAGCACCTGCAAATGAGGAATATGAACTGAAAGAACTTTATTCATCTTTTTTTAGACTAATTTAATTCAATTAAATTGATTAAAATTCTAAAAAAAATCACATACTTAGCAGATTCAAAAAAAAATAATCAAAATCGCTGACCAAATTTCTTGTAATTCTTGTTTTGTTTTCTATTTGTTTCCTTTTTTTTTAAGTAAAGTTAAAGGAAATGATCCAAATAAAAATAAATTGAACCTGAAAAAAATAAATCAAGCTGAAAATTCAAAATCAGAACGAAAAAGCGATAAATAAAAACAAGAAAAAGTTTAAAGTGTAAAAAAATTATTTCATTTAATTAATTTTTCTTTCTTTTCAACATCATAAATAAATTTTCCTTAAACAACTATAAATTGTACAAAAAATATTATTTTATAAAAAATATATATTATTTATGTAGGTGTACGTATGTTACATAGTAAAATTTAACTTATCTTTTTTTTATTCTTAAATAAATTTACTTAAAAATAAAAAATGTTCTCACTTCTCGGTTTGTCTGTTTTGCTTGTCTTTTCTGTTTTTGTTTTATCTTAACAATTAAAAAAATCTTATTTAACTTTACAAAATATTTACATCTTTTTTGTACATTTTTTTTCAAATAAAAAAAAAATAAAATTAATAATAAACAAAAAAAATAATAAAATAAATTAAATAGGCACTTTTCTCGCAAGGATTATGAGTTCAAGTTACAACTTTTTGTTTTTTATTATTTTACAACACGATGTGTGACTAGAGGTTCCGTATGTTTAGCATTTACAAGGATTACAAGAACAAAATTATAAAACTTAAAAACAAAAATAAACTAAAAAGAATTTAGGTTAACTTTGAAATTTTTCAAGTCAAAAAAATAATAATAAAAATAATTAATAACAATTTACTGGGTTTTGTGGTCTCTTCTGTTTTCTTTTTTTTTGTGATTTTGGGTGGGATTTTGTGGGCTTCTAGGAACTAATTTTTGGTTTTCAACAGAATTTAATCCAAAAATGTGTTCTATGGCTGGAGGAGATTAGACGAACGAAAGATCTTTAGTGATCTCCATAGGATGCGAGATAGGATGATGTTCCGGAGCAGCTATTGCCTCCGGGGCAACCACCTTCGGTGTGTTTTGTCAGCAGGGACATGCGAGAGAAAGTCTTTGAACAGGATGTGCATGAGTACTTCTTAACGTCTGAGTGAGTTTGCAAATGAGCACGTAGATTGGAGCGATCAGCGAACGCCCGATGGCAATGTTGGCAACTAAACGGCTTCTCGCCGGTATGGGTGCGGATGTGTCCTTGGAGCAACCACGGTCTGGAGAAGGCTTTTCCACAGATCGAACACTTGCACGGCAGAGTGTGGGTACGGATGTGCATCTTGAGGGCACCGAGCGACACATAAGTCTTGTCGCAGTCCTTGCAGCTGAAGGATTTTTTTACTTGATTTCCTTCGGCGGCTGGACAATGGAACTGCTGGTGCTTGGTCAGGCCGGAGAAAGTGGAGTAGGACTTGTTGCAATCAGGACACTGGTACCGTGGTGGTGACGAGGACTTCTCCTTCTTCACAGAGATCTCACTTGGGGAAAGCTGTGAACTGGCCGCCGATGCCCCAGACGAGATCACTGGCGATTTTGGAGACATCAGCACCGAGGAGGAACCCGGTGGCGAGGAAAGTTGTTTTAGCGAGAGATCTTCTGGCAGGGATGAGCAATTGGATTCTGGAGTGAGTGCCCTCATCGAGAAGTAAGACGAATCACTGTATGCTGGCGAGATTGGTGCATGAGCGAGATTTAATCCAAACGGAGAATATGGCGAGGCTGGAATCTGATATGGCATGAAGCGATGAGTGAGCTGGGAATGAGAATGTGGCAGATGTCGCACACCAATTGGACGATGAATAATTTCCGATCGCATTGGAGGCGACACAGAACTTGCCCGACCATTCAAATAGTGTGGCGGTGGCGACAAGGATCCAGCTTCCGATGGTGAACTGGGCGAGAGAAGTTCTCCTCGTAGTGGCGAAATTTGCGTATGATTCAAATGAGGATTATTGATGGTCCTGTAGAATTCGGCAGTATAAGGCGAGACATGAAAGTTCCATGGCTGTAGGCCATTTCCATAACCATTGGGATAAGTTGGCGTTGGCACGATCACTGGTGAAGATTTTTCTTCTTTTACACAAACACTATCATTGTTATCCTTGCACATCGTCGGGGGAGACGAGGACGAGGTGGACATAACATCGACGGTAGTGGACGAAGATTCATCACTGATGCACAAGTCAATTTCTTTTTTAACACTTAAATTCTCGGGTTCGTCCTTTGTAAGGACTAAAGGTGTCGGCGGTGGTGAGTCACTACTGTCGACATCAATGTCATTTTCATTGTCATTGTCGTCCTCGAAATGATAATGCACTGGACGTTTTTTCAAAGGACACTTGCTATAGTTTTTACCCGCAATCATTTCAAGATGCATTTTGGGTTTTTTTTTTTAATTTAATTTTTTAAAGGGATCACGAATTTAACGGAACTCAAATGATATCTCTTGAGTTTTGTATCTTTTTTTTTCTCTCCGAGTATATTTTATCTTTTTTTTTGCTTAAGTTTTTATCGAACAGAACGCAAGAGCAACCAACGAAGAACTGTGAGGGATTTCAAAGATCCATGTCTTTTTATAGCCTTCCCCACTGTCTGTTCATCGACGCGTGCCGTCGGACCAATTGGAAGATAGAAAATACGATTCCCCTTAACCAGTGAACCGAGGCGGCTGGGTGTTGTTGTTGTTTTTGACTTTGTTGTTGTTGGATGTCTGGGCTGTTTGCAGTTTTCTTGTGCTCGGTGTCGTCGCTGGTGCTAGCCGCCGTCGTTGTTGGTTTGAAAAAAAAATAAACAGGCTCTCTGGTGCTGCTACTGGTGGTGAACATGGACAGGTGTGCTCTCTGGCTGCTGGCTGGCCTGTCGATAAGGGTACCTTACCAATACACAACAAGGTGCTTACCGTTTTTTGTTTAGAGATCTTTCACCACTGCAAACTCAAAACGGTCTCTTGTGTGTGTGGATGGTAGGTATCTTTTTTATTTCTTATATTACTTTGATATTCTGTGGATGATATCTTTGTGTTTCATTGCCGTTTTGTATCTTTCTCTTTTGTGAGAGTTTTATGAAGATTTAAATGGAGTGAATTGTGGAAGGGGAGAATATGTCTCCTGTCTGCACAATCCAATTGCTTAAGCTATCATCAACGAAACTTAAGTGCTGAAGCTGAACTTGTCGCAGGCTCGCAGGGTTAGTGCTGTTTGCTGTTGCCGCTTGCCGTAGATGTTGGATATGGATTGTCTGCTATTTGCTTCTGGTGGTGGTGGTGGTTGTCCTGTTTTTTATCGTTTGTGGCAGTCTTTCTCCTTTGAAAAATACTTTTTTTTTGGTTTAATTTTTTAACGTGAATTAAGTAGTGAACCGAGGGGAGATTTTGGGCGTGTGGTCTTTTTTTTTCTTTCTTGTGCTGTATGGTCCTTGTTTGAATTTTGGAATCTGTTCTTTTGAATATATGTAGCTATCCTTCTGATACAACTGTTGTTGTTTTTTTTTTTTTATTTTCCAGTTTCTCCTGTGAGGGGATAATTTCATGATTCATCCAGTATTTTAAATTGAATGCAATTAAACCAGAGGATTTAGATTTTTTCGATTTCGTTGGTATTTCTTTTTTTTTTTTTTTGCAACAGCAATAATCTACACGAGTGGTGGATGAATTTAAAATCGTTTTATTTTCTACCTGTGTGATTCTTTATTATTTTTTTGTTCAAATTCGTATTGGATATAGGTATAAGGGGTAGGTATAGGTAGTTGGTGGAAGTGGATAAATATGGGAATATGGAAGAATTAAAAATAAAGGTGAATAAATATTGAACTGTCGATCGTTGCGGATTATCTCATTGATAAACTAGAAAATTTAAGTTGGCAGTTAGAACTTGGGTTGCTTTTTTCTAACGATAGCCATATTTTTTTAAAATTATTTATTGCATCGATTGGAAGATTAGGAAGGTAGGTATCAGCTATACCTAAACATTGGTCACAACAGAAAATTGAATACATAGGTATTTTAAAATATACCTACTTAATAGTAGGTATGAAGGTTTCGTTTCAAAAGACAAATTCGAGGTTTTAATCAAAACTAACATTATGATGATGGAGGATAGTGTATAGTCCAAACAAAAATTGATTTTCGTCAAACCTTCGCGGTCACTCTGTTTGTTTGTGCGTCTGATGCACATCATGCTAGAGCCTAAGCGGTTGGTCGAATTTGCTTAAAATTTGGTGTGAAATTTTTTTATGTGATTCCCTAGATACCTATTCGAATTTTTGTTTTAGCTCATCTAGAACGATTTCGGTATTACCTACCAATTTTTTTCGAAAACGGCTGGAACGATTTTGGTTAAACCTTGTGCATGTTATCTCTAGGTCAGCTTTTATAATACTGTATACCCCGTTTTAACCAATAAGCTCAAATAATTGCTTGAAAAAAAAATCGTCATTAGTTGGGTTGATTTTATTATTATTTTGCGATTCAGTACTTCTAAGTTATTCAACAAATATTTTATTTAAAATTTGTACCTACCTAGGTAGGTATAAATAATTTTATTTTTACGAAAAAAAGAATAAAATCAAAGAACTATTTTTTCAAGTTTTTATTAAATCAAAAAAATTAAAATTGCTATTTAACATGTATTTTTTAATTATTTTTTTTGCTTACGATTTTAAAATATGTATTAGTAAACCATTAATAAATTGTAAACATTAAATAATTGTGAAACTACTGCACGAGTTTTTTAATTTAAGTAATTAAACAAAAGAACTACTTATTCTCGTACAAAGTTAATTTTTATTTAGTAAACGTTTTCGAGAATATCCATTCTTATTCTCATCATCAGACTAAACAAAACTGAAAATTATTTATGAAATAATTAAAAAAAAAAACATAAAACTAGAAAAGACTTATTAAATTTAACAGCATCAACTTCATCGAAAGATAACAAAATTTGTACTTATATGAGCAGTTTATTTGTTGAGAGATTGACTTATTCCTTAATTAAAATTTTCAGAAACTATTCAATAAAATTATCACCACACAGCTCTGCAAATAAAATAAAAAACTTAATTTGTGTCGCTTCCTAGAAGCTAGATATACCGTTTGAGAAAGCTCGGATTTATTTTCTTCTTCCAACTGAAAATTTATATTAAAAACAAAAATACAAACTGAACGGAAAAATGATTTTAGGTACATAGAAGAGTTATAAAAGAAAGTTTTTGTTGCAGCTCATTCTTTGGCCGCCAAGTGCTCTGAAGCAATTCTTGTTTTTGTTGTAGGTAGTCTTTTAAACAACCTGTATACTATCTATGAGTGCTATGTTAAAATAAAAAAATAAAATGTATCAGTTGGAAGAAGGCAATTAAAACCGGGATTTGTTTCCTTCTTCCAACTAATGCTTTTTAAAATCACCTACATTTCTATTATAAAAATGGTTTTTGTTTCTTTCGTCGGTCTAACAGATGCGTCTACGTATTGAGATGACATTTGCATCAAAATGTCATTTTTGGAAATGTTGGGACTTATTCCCTTCTTATCCAATTGGTGATTCGTATGATAAATAATAACAAATTTTTAGCTGGTTTCGATTATTAAAACAAATATACAATCCAAAATTATTAAATGCGTATGAGGAAATTTTCATATTTCGAACAAATAACATGAACAAAAATAAAATTTTCGAACAATCTTTATTACATCAATTCTTGGAAACCCTTTAAACTAAAGACATATTTAAAATTAAATATTAAATGCATTTATTCACTTTTATCGTTCTCTTTCCTTTTCTTCTAATAACTTTTATAACTTATATTTACATACATACCTACTTCGAACAAATTTTTAAACAATTTAATTTTATTATGTGACAAATTATTTCATAAATAATTTTAAATTTTGCAGTCTGATGATGAGAATGAATATTCTCGAAAACGTTTACTAAATAACAATTAATTTTGTACGAGAATAAGAAGTTCTTTTGTTTAATTACTTAAACCATTAATACATTATTACATGTCAATGTGTAGTGTATCTACATTCCAGTTGTTTACCACGAGAGCAAGTTCGTGCTATCCAGTCGTGCATATTTGTTTTATACAGAAGCTCAAAAAGTTTAAATAACTTTGCTTTTCAAAATGATCAACAATCTTATCTTTATTTTGTATTAGGTAGGTAAATTGAAAAGTAAAAGTCCTGGAACCACCTGGTTCTCAGTGTTTGACTAAAAATAGATAAGACCATTGAATTTTGACAACAAAAAAGTATACTTAATAACGTAAAATAAAGAAAAAAAATGTAGCTGTTTTGAAATTTTTTTTTTTTTTATTTTTCAAAATTTTGAGTTTTAAAATTAATTTTTCAAAACCTGTTGAAAGAAATAATTTTATTTTATGTTACCGTTGTTTTTTAATATTTTTTTATCTGTTTGTCACGTTTAGGTGATTACACCCTGTATAACTTAAAGAAAAAAATTGGGTTAAACTGTAAAAAAATCTATCGGTTTTTTTTTCTTTAAATTTTCAACTGTTCATTTATACTAACTCGTGGTACACCTATTGAAATATCATTTCATGTAAGTGAGATTCAGTTACTGTACCTTGTTTGTATACTACTATTTTTGCTTGCTCTATATTTTTTAAACCTTTTTTAAGGAGACCAAACTTAGACTCCTCGTCCAATAATTCAAAAAGCCAGCGGTGCTTAATTACCGATTACATATGACGGTTAAACTCCTTTCACCACTCATTACAACTTTTTGTATGTTTTTTTTTTAATAACTTCCGTATACCTTAAGCGGAATTCGCGTTTTCAAACACATTTTTAAAAATCTGGTAGGTACTTTAAAAATTTTACTAATGCAACAAAAAAAAAAAACTGTGCAATGGCGCCCAATGTGGGATCTACCATAGATCTGCTAATTGTCCTGAAGCCTAGCTTTTATGCAGGTAAAGTTTATAAATTATTTGTAATGCTTTCATAATTCATGTCTGCTGATTTTAATACAGAATTTGAAAGAAATTAGTTAATCAGAAAAGCATATTAAAACCAATTCAATGGTCATCTTAATTTATTTGCATCTTAAAAATTTTAGGTACCTACCTATGTGAACATAAAATTCTTTTAACTATATACATTCAAGAACAGTAATTTTTTTTTATTTATTTCACATTTCATCAACACGACTCATTCAGCACCATTTTTTAACAATCCGTTTGATGATTCCATCACATTTTTTAATACGTGCATTCGCATGCTTCAACTTATTTTCATTGAACTTCATTATCCAATCTACTGACAACAACCAATTAAAATATTTATCCGACTAATTTGATGCGCTTCACCGCAGAAAGGTGCAACATTTTGGTGAAAGCTCATTCACCAAAATGCTCAAAT
Organism: Melangyna quadrimaculata; assembly: GCA_949320155.1. Lineage (NCBI taxonomy): Eukaryota > Metazoa > Arthropoda > Insecta > Diptera > Syrphidae > Melangyna > Melangyna quadrimaculata. Next base: position 146,268,497 of record OX439485.1, on the reverse strand, counting down.
CCCAGAGAAATCCCCAAAATATTAACACTGATCAAGTGAAACCAACCACGAAATTGTTTTCGTTCTTACGGTTTTTCTCTTCCAGACTGAAAAACAAAAAAAAAAAAACAACGCTTTTTTATGACATGTTCACATCACAAATCGAAATGTTGAAAACAACAAATTAAATCTGACGGTGGTGGTGGGCTGGAAATGCCCGGTGAATTCAACCGAACTTTACGCACAAAACGAGAAAACCCCATCAGCAGCAGACAATGATGTCTGAGAACAAGTAGAGCTCTTAAGCACGTACGACGACGATGCCGAACGATGGATGTTTTGCTGGATGGGAAAGTGCACATAGCGCCCGCAAAAGGATCACATCCCATCCCATCTCATCCCAGCAGAAGTCTGAAAATTAAATTAAAAAACTTAAGAAAAAAAAAAACTAAAACGGTTAAAATTAAAAGCCTAAAAATGTTAAGCACAAGGAAGATTTCTGGAAAGTCAAAGGAATACGAGAAATAAGGAGTAATAACATGTCCCGGCCAAATTGCTTTTGGACATATTTTATTGATTTTTTTTTGTCCGTGAAACATTCAAGACTTTTGTGTGGTCATGTTCTTTTTAGTTTTTTTTTTTTTTGTTGGGTTTCTTCTCTGTTGAGCCTGGCGATGCTCAAAATGTTTCCTTGAAGCAAACTGTGTTATTGGATTTATTTATTTCTTATTTGTGGGTCATTCAGTGGTGATCTTTTGACATCAATTGTTCGAACAACGGACAACAGTTGGAAATGAATGCAGACAAATCGAATTTGGAGAAATTGAAAATTGGGGGAAAAGGTTAATGTTAGTTTGGTTGGAGATGGTGGAGTGCTTTCGTGATGACCTAAAGCCACATTACTTTTTCCTGATTTTCTAAATTAATAAAACCCCAGTTGGATTGTTGGAAACTACATGATCAACATGATTGGGTAACTATTTTTTAGAGATACTCAAATCGCGGTCTAGAACAGGCGAGCAACAGTAAGTTATGTTCTCTTCCAGAGTGGCATGAAAGGAGGGGACTAAGGGAATCAATAAATACTTGTCCTGAGCAATAAAGACAACCGAAGCGATGCTTAGTGAAACATTTTTTTGAATATGTTCTTAGATAGGTACATATCACAAATAAGTTCCCGCGTAGAAAACAATCCAGTTTTCGACAAGGCACTAGAGAGTTTTAGCCGTTTAGCCTCGTCAGGCAAACAAAAATGGTTCATACCATCCCAGCTGGAAAAATTCCTAGTTTGGGCAAGGCCCTAGTAAGTTTTCAGTAGAGAACATCTAGACGAGGAAAACTTGTTAGATACTTGGCAAGCCCTTGCTGGAATTCAGTCCAAAAATTAATATTAGGAAACTTTTTCAAATACTCGTGAGGCCCTTCCTAGTAATAACTTGTTTAAAATGTTTCGGTACCCCATACGAATGTCTCTTGTACTTACACAAAAACTAAACTTTTATAAATACCATGCAATTTCAGTATCATAGGACAGTTTTTTCTCTCTTTCCTTTGTCTTCTTTTCATATCATATCATTTTTCTATGGGTGTGAGACATTTTCAGTCAGTCAAGTTAGACGGGTGTTTGAAAAGATTTCCTCGGCAAAATTTTTGTTGCCGAAATCCAGCAAAAGGGCTTGCCAAGTATCTGACAAGCTTTCCTCGTCAATATTTTACCTACTGAAAACTTACTAGGGCAGTAGGGCCTTGTCCATACTAGATAGAAACTTGGAACCGTTCGAATAATCGACATCTTAACTTTTCGAAATTGTAGCAAAATTCCGATGACATCCTTAAACAAATCGATCTAGCCTTTCTCACCAAACAATTAAAAACTGCAACACTGCCTAACTTAACTATTCGGCAAACATATGTATTGTAACGGTAAGCTACCTAATTCAATATAGATACGTACCTAACTCTGTTAGTCAATGTTCTAGAAATAATTTAACATCCTCGTTTAATTACATCAAATTACTCAGCACTTTTTCTGCCATAAATCACATCTGCCCTCCCTAATCCTGTGGCACGTTACCCGCCGGTTGGTGGTATGCCTATTTATATTTTATCCCTTTCCAAATACTCAAAAACACCATCCAAAAACACAAAGTGGATATTGGTATAGCATCTCGCAATTGACAGAAAGTGAGTGAGTTAAAATGATGGACGACTTATGCATCACGCTTGCACTCATAGTTCACCCCTGTTTCCGAATTTGACATGTGCACATTGTGCGCATGCAAACGGGCACATCACATCACAGCTTAGGCACAGGACATGCAAACATCCAACGGCACTAAAATATCGGTGCGCCATGCCATTGTGAAGTGAATATCCCTCTCGTCGTCCTTCCGCAAATCCAAAGTAAAGTTATTTTTATAAATTCGACGGCTAGCATTGTCACGGACTCAGGGAGGACAACAAACTCACTTTATTCGAATTCAAAAAAAAATATAGGTATACATAAATATCCTTCCATCCTACACAAGCACAAAACGCACAGGCACAGCACAAGGATATCCTCCAACTTATCCAACTGTACATCTGTCGTGTGCCGGTGCGCCAGGCTTAAAAGAGAATCCGATGGTTTTCATACCGAAACTGAATAGGGGAGAATTCCATCGAATGGTGTTCTATTATGTAGAAACTTCTGGTGATAGAATATACACCCGGAAGAAAATACGGAACTAAACCGTTCCATCATACTGAAATGCTACAACGATGACACCCAAAGGACGAAAACCTAGACAAACAGAATTTTGTTTAATTTTTAAGGTGAACATCCTTGTGGATGTGTACGAGTATAGGACATGGAGTGTTATGTTTACATTCGATTTCATTTCTCGAGGGATCCCTAATGTTATGTTCGACGTTTTTAAATCGAGTTTGGGTCTCTAATTCCGGATTCAATGGCATCATAAGTTATTTTGAAACGTCTTCCGATTTACGGTTATTATGTCAAGAAAGAAGGAAGATGCAGTAAGTAAAAAGAACGACTTCTTCTTGGTTGGGGTGGTCGTGTCGTGATTATAAATTTTCTTGTTTTGAGTTTTTAATTTCTTAAAGTAGACCTACATATGTTTTGTTTTTTCTCCTCTGATGCTACTTTTCAATAATAAGTCACCATCACCACACCGCCACCGGTTTCTTTTGGGCAGCTGTGGCAAGTTTCATTTTTCATTATTATTTGCCGTTAGAAGAAAAAAGTGCGTAGGTAGGTATGTAACTATATAGATTGCTGTTCCTATAAGGAAGGTACCTACATCAGTAATATAATAGCGGAATGCATTTTGATCCCTAACGGACCATTATCAATGCAACACAGCAACCAGATTTTCTATTGTTGATTATTTGGTTATGCTATCATTTTGCTTTTTTTTAAGGATGAAGCCTGCTGCTAGTATAGGTTAACATCTTTTATTTTGGGTGTCATCTTGAAATTATTTGGGCGGGTGTCAGTTAAAATTGGTTCAATAGAGAAAGGTGTTTGGAAATGTTCGTTTTTTATTTTATTTGAAGACCAGTATTTGTCTGAAATCTACATAGGTAAGTACCTACATAACTATGTTGGTCTTCGTACAAGAACACACCTAACATATTTTTTTTTAATTTATAAAAATATTTCTTTGATTTTATTTTTTAGTAGGCACAAAATCACACAATTTTTAAATTCATTATTTATTGGCTAACTTAGAAGAACCGGAATTATGACAAATTCAACCAAGCTTTTTTAAAGACATTCGTCAAGATATTCGGGTATTTTAACATAAAAGGTCCGAAAATGCGAATCAGATCCAGATCCAGGATCCGAAAAATCCGGATATTCGGATCCAAATCTTGGATCCAAGATCCAAAACTATCCAGAAAGTGTCGGATCCTGGGATCCAGATCCGGATCCAGTGTCGGATCCTCGAATCCAGATCCGGATCCTCGGATCCAGATCCGGATCTGGATTCGAGGATCCGACAATATCCGGTTAGTTTTGAATCTCGGATCCAAGATTTGGACCCGGATATCCGGATATTTCGAATATCGGATCTTGGATCCGGATCTGATTCGCATTTTTGGATCTGATCCGGATATCCGGATAGTTTGAGGATCCGGAACTGATTTTAAGCTCTAGTATTAAGCACTATTGAAACTATCACCCCCAATTTCACAGTGGATAAGTTTAAACTCCACTTTCGGTTTAAACTTCAGTTCAACCATTTACTCTGTTTCAAAGTTTCGTTTAAAAATTGAACGGAGTTCATTCTGTAGATTGAGTTAAACGACAGTATTCTACCGTTTAAATCTCAATTCAATAAAATATGAAATTCATTTATATTTATTTTTCATCACCAATTCCAACAGCAAATTAAAAGTTGTTATTTGTCTTCTTTGACACGATTCATTTATTTATTTAGATTTAATTCAGTCTATTTAGGGGCCAGTTATAGCTATCATTGAAAACCATCATTGAGGAAGTTAGCTGCTGATTTTGAGACCCTTAGAAAGTTTAATCATTGAATATTTTAATGCAGAAATATAGCTTACGACTTCAAAATTATTTCTCCTCCAAAAAAAATTCATTTTGACCCATATCTTCCGCATAACTTAACTTTTAATTTTTTTCAATGATCATTGGTAAAGTAGTTCATCATTGAAAAATTAAAAGTCATTTTATGAGAAAGGTTGTGCCATATTGAATTTTTTGTACCTAGAAATAATTATTAAGTCAATTAGCTTTACTTTGGCATCAAAATAATCATTTGTTTTTTCTTCAAAATCTCTTAAAATTGACAATTAATATTTTCAATTATGATAGCTATAACTGGCCCCTTAGGTATTTAAAAAAAAACATATGGGGAAGCAATTTTTGTTTTGAGTTCATAAGACTATCATACAAAAAGCTTAACTCCAAGTTTTCGGCCACCAACCCCTTGCAAGGTTGCCACTATCTTGATTTAAAAAGTGAATTTGTTTTTCGTGAATTAAACCTGTATTTTTGAGTTTATCGAAAAACTGAAAATACTTTTTTGTACAGCAACATGCGTTCTACTAATTTGTTTATATTAATTTTTTCATATTTTTTAAATTTAATAAGTTATACCAAATTAAAAAAAAAAAATAGAGTTCACATTTTTGTTAAAGTCAAATACTTTTTTTTCGTTAAGTGTTTCGCAAACATTTTCTTCTAAAAGTTGTTGGAAGGACTACCACATAAAATTTGTACTCAAACAAATATTTTGTCCGAGCAATTGTTTATTAACTAGCAGTTTAATGTTTCAGAAGCGCATCTTCAAACGAAGAACCGCAACTAAGTATTCAGTTACAATAGTGTGTGTGGGATTCGCATGGTACAGTGTTTAAATGGTATAATGGATGTATCACGTGTGCATGTGCAGTTTAAGTAGATTAGTTTTATATCGTGTGTGGCGGATCGTATTCCGGTAATTCGCATTATTATAACTCTAGTTATCGTGTATGTAATTGAACAATAACTTTATTTATGGTTCATAAGATTATTATAAATAAATAATAATTATTGGGAGGCAAAAATATAATTTATACACTTACGTAGTTTTAATTAATTTCAACCTTGGTTTCTTACATGAAGGACCTGGCAGACTATCTTCTTGAAGGAAAATCGTGCTAACAGTTCTTCCAACTTCGTCCCCTGAATCATCGTACATGATTGGTTGTTTCTTGGAGGCATTGTTGCAAGTCTCCCCACAATAGTGTTGGCAAATAGCTGTGTAGTGAAGACCTGCTTTCACACATGCACAAGCTTTTTCGCAATTTTTGGTACATTTGCAAGAAATATGCATGAGGAGTGAACTTGGAGCCGGATCTTCATCGCTTGTTTGAGAGGCATCCTACCCAACGTTTTTTTTTCCACCTCCAATCACTAGGAATTTTTCATCTAATTTGTTCAACCACTGGGGAACCAAAAAATATGTCCTATATGAGTAATATTTTGTTGTTCAATCTGTTGGGGGAAGATTTGGAAGTTTGCAAGTTCTCTTCTTAGATGACCTTACAAAGCACTAAATTGTGAATTTTCTGCGCCCACCGTGGTGGAAAGAAGCCTTTCGTTCAAAATTGAAGTTAATAATCTTCATCATTCTTAAAAAGTTCAGATTTTTAAAAATATAAAATTGAAAAGCTTGAAAAAAATGAACTCCAAATGTTGAGGTTCTCAAAACTTTTCTGCGACAAGAATCTACACATACATATATTAAAAATTCCTTAAACACGTGTAAAATATTGTTTAATTACCCTTCCAAAAATATAAAATTTACTATAATAAAATGTCATCCTGATTTACTGCAAATTATTTCTAAAACGTCTACTTCCCCGTTTTCGACTTTTAAACATCATATCTCGATACCTACATTTTTCAGATTTATTTTGTATGTTATATTTTTTAGTCTATCGGTTACAAAAACAAAAACTCCTGTACACCCCTCCGTTTATAAAATACAAAACACCGTGTTGAGCCTCAAAATCTATACCGCGGCAACACTGCAAGTGATCCATGGCCGAAAACTTGGACTTGAGCTTTTTATAAAGTTATCTTACAATGCCAACAAAAAAATTGCTTCCCCAGAAGGAGGTGGTTTAAGTGAAGAAAGAATTTCACACTCCTATGAGCACGAGTTTTTCGGTTCTCCATAGAACCTTTTGCAGGTTTGCACAAACACATGCAAAGAAAAATAATCAACAATCAATGAGATTGTGGTCTTATGCAGCTGTAAAAAAAGAAAAGTGCAGATATGTATCTCTTTATACCTATTGTATACGAAACACTACCTTATGAACCTCTGTGTTTAATTTTTGGCAGTGTGCCATGATGATGTTACTCAATACCCAGCTTTTCATAAAAAGGTAGGTAGATGCCCTTATCTTCAAATTTCATCGAACACACCGAAAAATAATATTTATTACGAAATCTGCGCCACCATTGATATATCGTCTTCATTGCTGCAGATCAAATCGATTGCACCATAAATCGATAAACATATCCACCCCCTATGACGATTATTAACACCACTACGACACAACAATACCATGCAGGTCTCCATAAAACAAAAAGTGCGAAAAATCCATACTCCGCAGGCCGCAGATGTCGATCATCGACATCAAAGAATCTCTGCTTCACCTGTCCCATAAGAAAATCTTTTATTATCTAACTTGATATACAGGGTGTCCCATTAACAATGGTCCAAACTGAAATTGGTGATAGGCCAGGTGATGAACTATCAGAATTTGGTAACTTTTCCATACCGAATCATAGCGGTTCTCGAGTAACGGCTATTTTTTGAAATTTGAAAAGAATCTAACTTTGAACCAGATTTTTGCTCACCCTGTCCATAATTGATTTTTATTTTTTACAAATTTTGCATTAAAAAATTCACTTATAGTTTCACTAACTTTACTGAGTAAAATATTTTTGATTGGCATCACCATTTGCCTACAAATCATTAGTTAATATTGAACTTTGCCAAAATTAATTTTTGACCTCAATCTTCTGATGAGCCCCCTGAATAAAATTCGTATGGCTCAATACAGGTTTTATATTTCAAAAATTGCCTATTTTTCTGTAGTTTCAAAAAAGGTATTAAACTTGCCAAAGCTATTTTTAAATACACAGTTATAACCGTTTGAACCCAATCAAACAGGTTCAAAATCAAACAAAAATAAAACATTTTTGTTCAAATATTTCGATAAAATTAGAATTTCACTTCAAATATAACTCCGAAAGAGCTGAATTTTGGTGGAGATCTTCGTTTTAATGTCATACGCATTTCTTAAATAAATACATTAAATTTTGACAAGGACTTTTAATTTTCTGTGGTGAAAGAGTATAAATCCAGTATATTTGAAAATTTTACGAAAACCATCAGGTTTTTTAAGAAGTGTCTTTGGAAAACATGTAGCTTATAAAATTCTACAGAAAAAAGATTAACTTCTTTTTTTCGTTGGAGCAAGAGATTTTGAGAAAACGGGGACAAAATGTGATTTTATACTTTGATGTGGTATTTTCCACACCGTTGCATTTGCGCACATTTGTCTCAAAATTTATTGGTCATACGGAAAAATGTATCCTAATGGATTTTTTAGAATGCTATAAGCTACAAGTTTTCCAAAGACACTTCTTAAAAAAGCCGATGGTTTTCGAAAAATTTTCAAAAATACTGGATTTATATGCTTTCACCACAGAAAATAGAAGGTCCTTGTCCAAATTAAAGGTATTTATTTAAAACATCAAAACGAAGATCTCCACCAAAATTCAGCTCTTTCGGAGTTGTATTTGAAGTGAAATTCTAATTTTATCGAAATATTTGAACAAAAATGTTTTATTTTTTTTTGATTTTGAACCTGTTTGATTGCGGTCAAACGGTTATAACTGTCTATTTAAACATAACTTTGGCAAGTTTAATACCTTTTTTGAAACTACAGAAAAATAGGCAATTTTTGAAATATAAAACCTGTATTGAGCCATACGAATTTTATTCAGGGAGCTCATCAGAAGATTGAAGTCAAAAATTAATTTTGGCAAAGTTCAATATTAACTAATGATTTGTAGGCAAATGGTGATGCCAATCAAAAATATTTTACTCAGTAAAGTTAGTGAAACTATAAGTGAATTTTTTAATGCAAAATTTGTAAAAAACAAAAATCAATTATGGACAGGGTGAGCAAAAATCTGGTTCAAAGTTAGATTCTTTTCAAATTTCAAAAAATAGCCGTTACTCGAGAACCGCTATGATTCGGTATGGAAAAGTTACCAAATTCTGATAGTTCATCACCTGGCCTATCACCCATTTGAGTTTGGACCATTGTTAATGGGACACCCTGTATATGTATGTAGGTGTAGGATAAAGGTATTGAACAAAAGAATTCTTTCTTTGCGCTTCTGCATATAATGTATATAGAGTTCTAAATCAAAGTAGAAGATGTCAACCTTATACTTGCAACCTGTGCACAAACGAAGGCGCAAAAAACCTAGAACAATTCCAATAGCCACACACAATAATAAAAATTCTACAGAGTCCAGAGGCCACCACCATGAATTGAATTCGTAGAATTCATTACCAGCCAACCTGGTTCTTCTTTTGAAGAAATATTCATCTCAATCACCAGAACCAAACGATCATAGGTATAGAACGAGTCCTATATCGTACGATGATGATGATGAAGTTGATTCATCATTTCAAAACAAAAATAGCAAAGGTGCAACTCGGAGGTTGAGCCCTCAGCTGATTGCCATCGGTTCTATAAAAAACAAACAAAAAAAATAGAAGAAGAAGAATTCATGCCAAAATGCCAAAAGATTCGATACAATGTTATTTCTTCTCTTTTCTTCTTTAGTCGCTCATTCGGCAATTGGTAAATTCATGATCTTATTCAATGCTAGATTTTGGAACTTGGTAAAATTCACCTCCTATTGCGCATTACCGTTAAGGGAATCCCTATCCCTACCTCTATCGTTATGAAGACAGCTTTTGACGTAAGGAACAAGAATTCTGCTGTTTACGAAACAAAGTTCTGTTTCGCTACAAAAGAATCTCGATATGAAGAAGACGAAATAGCGATGAAGAAAACGTGGAAGATGATCGGATGATGAAAGATGGAAGAAGAAGTTCAAAGGTTGTGCATTTTGTATCGGATTACCGTTGCAGTATTCTTAAAAAAGTAAAACAAAAGAAAACAAAATTTAGAACCACCAACACACAAAGGTATTAAAACATCAGCAGTCAGCAGCGAAGAAACGCGCTTCACCTCGAAGAACCATAAAGAAATTATGGTTCCTTTTTTTGTGTCATAAAAAAAGAAGCGGGATCAACTTGCTATGGGTTTAAACATAAACATAAATAAGCAAAGCAAGCCTCTGAAGCTTGTCTTATTGTCAAACTGACGAGTGACAAGGCATACAAACCGAATCCGAGTTTGTATATTTGTACAAAACTACCTGCAGAAATCGTAAAGACGTTGAAGACACACACCGCAAAGTTAAAGGTGAACAGGTTGCACACTTTGTCGTCTTTGTCGTTCGTTGTTGGATGTTGTCTTCGACTTGTCGTCATTTCAACGAAACATTTAACCAGGCGGAAATTTTAATTTGTTTTGTTTTTAATTTTTATTTTGTAACAATTTTAATGCGCAATCAGTGAAAAAAAAAAAATGTTCTTTAACTGGTGGTATGGATTATGTCAAAAAAAGTCAGTGAACTTATTTAGTTGCTTATGGAAATTCAGAACTACTTGCTGGCACGGGCAAGACAAGTTTGTGAGTAAGAAATGCACTGGTTTTTATAAGTTTTTAAAGAGTTCTTTGATTCTTTTGAAGGAATTTTAAAGTTCACTGATATTAAGAAATATGAAAGAATGCATTATGTTGGATTATGATCTGTGGCTTCACGACGTTTCTTGGCAGTCAGTGGCACATGAACTGCTGAACAGGTTTCGGAAATTTTTAAGATGAAAAATATTCATATTATGTCTAAATTTCTGTTGGTTTTAAAATTAAACTTCTCATTAGTCTAGGAAAGATAGAAAATTTAATATGGGTATAAGTGGGGAAAAATGAAGTCATACATTTTATTGCTGGTAGGTATCGACGCAGAATTTCATCCTCTACAATATATACAAAGTGCACAAAATGCCCTAATTGACTTTTTGTATAGGCGCATTTAGATCTGGAGAAGAAGGGGAGTTTAAGGTGCTTTTCAACGTTAATTCTAAAGCGACCAAAACTCAAAAGATACATGTATCCTGTAGAAAGTTAAATTACTTTTTATGGTAATTGGATGATAATTTTTTTTTTTTCAAGTACAACAAGTAAAATATTTTAAAATAATGAGATATTAATGAAATTTGGTATAAATGTTTCAAGTGTCATGTTAACTAAGAATCAAAAGTCCCCAAAAATATCTGTTATTAAAGGGTGTTTTTTTTTTCAGAAAGAGGTGCAAGAGTGAGTGATTATTATTAGAGCTTCAAACATTATACGAATCTTTAAACTATCCGGATATCCGGATACTTGTGAATGAGATAATTAGGATCCGACACTATCCGGATAGTTCCGGATACCCGAATATCTGGATAGTTCAATGAGATAGTTGGGATCCGACACTATTCGGATAGTGTCGGATATTCGGATCCGAATCCAGTTTGATGAATTTTCTTTATAGTAAGTGTAATATAGTGCAATATAAACATATCCTGGCTCAATCCTTTAATGTTCTATGTCATATAAAATGCACAAATACGTTTTTTTATATCAAAATGCTCGTCTTTTTGTCGACTTTAAGAAAATTCAAGTTTCATTTTTTTTTGTCAACAAATGCCTTTTTTATAGCCCTAACAAACAGAAACATGTTGGAGATTGATTAATTATCGATATCCTTAATTACAATCCTAACTTTGTATATTTACATAATTACTTTGCATGTTTTCCACTGTAAACATATTTTCTTAAACACATACTCTATGTCAAATAAGTTTTGTATTTATAAATTAAATTATTATTTTCTTCATTCTTATTCTATCGTTCAATAAATAAACATTGTGTTCCTTTATAATTTAAACGTGTTTTGTTCTGCAAAGTTCTTCTTTTGGTCAGATAATATTTTACAGGTTATGGGCCCAGGAACCAGAGTTCCATTGTGTTTAAAATATTGCTATAACCATTAGAAGATTTTATAGAGAAGATTTTTGAATTGTTTAAATTTGGTAAGAACGTTTAAGATTAATTTTAATTGAAATGGCTGCAAGTATTGCGACGATGTATAGTTCCTCACGTATGGAATTGCTGTCTAAGGAGAACTATGATACGTGGAGTATGCAAGCGGAGGCACTCCTAACCAAGAACGATCTGTGGGATTTTGTCAATGGACACTCTCTGAAGCCTGCGACTGGCGCTGATGAGATTGCGGAATGGTGTAAGCAAGATCGAAAAGCCAGAGCTGACCTGATTCTGTCCATTCATCCATCAGAATTGAAGCAGATTCGTGGATGTGAAACATCTCGTGCCGTGTGGATGAAATTAGAGTCGATATATGCTTCAAAAGGTCCAGCTCGAAAAGCAACTCTGTTAAAGCAGTTAATGCTTCAAAGGTTGGACGATGGTGATGACGTTAGGGAGCATATGGCCAAGTTTTTCGATGCAGTTGACAAGCTGGAAAGCATGAAGGTTGAAATAAATGGTGATCTGTTGTCTATTATGCTGTTGTATAGTCTTCCATCTTCGTATGAGAATTTTCGGTGCGCAATAGAATCTCGTGATGACTTGCCTACTGCTGAAGTGCTGAAAGTGAAGATAATTGAAGAGTGCGAAGCACGAAAACAGACAAGTGGAGGTGTTTTCATGGCCATGACAGCTAGAAATAAAAGAAGTTCTTTCAGAACTCATCATAGACCTGGAAAAGTATCCCTGAAGACCTGCGATAAAAAGGTAAAATGTTTTAAGTGTGGTATTTTAGGTCACAAGGCGAATATTTGTCCTAGCAAAACGATTGCATATTCGAAGCAGTCTGAGCAAAATGGACATGATGCTGAAGTTTCGTTTGCTGCAAATCATTCTACAGCTACGGATGCGAGTTATATGTCCTCCGCAAATCCATCAAGGGCATGGATTCTCGATAGTGGGTGTACGTCTCATTTGTGTGGTGATGAAAGTTTTTTCGAGTCTTTGTGTGATTCGCCGAAAGCAGAACTGAATCTTGCGAGTAATGCAACAGCTGAAGTCAAAGGCAGAGGGATTGTACATTTATCCGTTGCAAGTAATAAGGGTTCTCGTTTGATTGCGTTCAAGGATACCTTGTATGTTCCAGAGTTGCGGACAAATCTGATTTCGGTGGCAAGGCTGACAAACAAGGGGCATGAAGTCAAGTTTGTAAAAGACGGTGCTATTGTTCAGGTAATATTTTACAAAACATACCAAAGATTCTTAGTTTTGCTCAATACTTAAACGTTCATATACACCATAAAATAAATGAATGGCCCTATTCTGCCGTAATGAGGATCACAGGTCACAATTTTTAGTGATTGAGATTTCCTATAAGGCGGTCACAATTTCGTTTTCTGTGGAAGCCCTCATAACAAACCTCACAAGAACAACGTATCCTGTGACCTGCCAATGAGCGGATCACAATTTTTAAGTTTTTATGAGGCGAGTTCACCACGAGTTATGAGGTTATTATGACTTGTGAGGCAGCAGTGAGGTTGCCAGAATAAGACTATAAATCAATAAGTAAATGATCAAAAAGTATTGACAAATGGGAAAAACTCTATTGATATACTTTAATCTCGAATTTTGTAGTTTATATGTAATTTTTAAGTATAATACTAGTATGTTACGGTGTAACAATTCTATGTTCGACATAGAACAAAAAACTCAAAAAAGTTAGAAAAATGTTCTATCTTAAAATTGAAAAGTGTTAATTAAATCGATATTTAATACAGAAAAAAGAAAGTAGGTCCTTTATTAAATAAAGTTTCTTCGACGTTTTAATATTTTAATATTTTTTTTTAAAAATCATGATATTTTGACACAAAATCAGCTTCCTAAAACCTTGCAAGCGATTATCTCTGAATAATGAACATGTATTAAGCCAGCAATATGGTACACGATCTTAGTGTAGTTTTCAATGCCGAACCGAAGAAGATAAAGAGGGTTGGGGTCAAAATACTGTATGGGTCATAATACTGTATTTTAAGTACTGTGTCTCAAAATACTGTGTGTACAAAATACTGTATGATCAAAATACTGTAAGTCAAAATTCTGTATTTCAAAATTCTGGTTGGTCAAAATTCTGCATTTCAAAATTCTGTATCTCAAAATTCTGTATTTGAAAAAGCTGTAAATAGGCTGAAAAATAAAAATCGTTTTGATAATGTAAAAAAGTGCGCACTTTTTTACATTATCAAAACGATTTTTATTTTTCAGCCTATTTACAGCATTTTCAAATATTGAATTTTTAAAACAGAATACTTTTTTTAAGAAAATATCATTATAATTTTTCATTAGCATAATATTCTGATATACTTCCCTTGAACAATAACATGTTTCTATGATAATTCATGTCTTTGAATGTAGTAAAACAAAATAAAAGGTATCTTGTTCTTATTTTCTCTTTCTCATTTTATTCTTCTTAATTGTTTGTATATTAAAATTTTGCTTATAATCTCAAGCTCATCTGTTCGTTATCATTAATGAACAAGTAATTTTGTGATTTTGATTTGTTTTGTTGTAATTCTTCGTTACTTTTTTTTTGTTAATACATTTCTACAAACAATACATAGAGAGTTACTTATAAATAATATTGCTTAAAATCTATTTACTTATTTATGACTAATTATTAATGTATTCTGGTTTTATCCGTTAAGCGTGCTCTACGCATGCGTTACGCATCCGTTAAGCATGCGTAACGTATGCGTAACATGCGTAACGGATGCGTAACGCATGCGTAACGGATGCGTAACGCATGCGTAACGGATGCGTAACGCATGCGTAACGGATGCGTAACGGATGCGTAACGCATGCGTAACGGATGCGTAACGCATGCGTAACGGATGCGTAACGCATGCGTTACGTACGCATAACGGATGCATAACGCATGCGTAACATATGTGTAACGCGTATGTAAGCATGCGTAACATATGCGTAACGCATGCGTAACATATGCGTAACGCATGCGTAACATATGCGTAACGCATGCGTAACATATGCGTAACGCATGCGTAACATATGCGTAACGCGTATGTAAGCATGCGTTACGTATGCGTTATACATCCGTTACGCAAGCGTTATGCACACGTTACGCATGCGTTACGCACGCGTTACGCATATGTTTCGCATGCGTTACGCATGTGTTACGCATCCGTTACGCATTCGTTACGCATGCGTTACGCATCCGTTATGCGTGCGTTACGCATGCTTACATACGCGTTACACATATGTTACGCATGCGTTACGCATATGTTACGCATCCGTTACGCGTGCGTTACACATGCGTTACACACGCGTTACGCATAAGCTACGCATGCGTTGCGCACACGCATGTCCGAACCCCGACATCCAAGACTTTCATGTTTGTATAGGAAGACTATGGACCAATCTTTAAATAGGAGGAAGTTTTGCTATCGCGACGTTTCGGCAGGGGTTGCTGCCTTCTTCAGGGGAAAACAAGAAAAAATACAATGTTTACATTATAATAACTATAATTGAAACAATACAAAATTTTAAATTTAAACTGACATTTAAAATTGTAATTATTGTTATATTATTTAAAAAAATAAAGACAAAACCTCTTCAAACGAAGTTTAGTCTATGGAATTTAAACAAAGAGTAAAGAACCCAAAAGAATTTTGTGTTATGGTTAGACAAGAGAACAATAGATTGCAGAGATATTTTGGATGTCTTGTTTTTCTGTTCATGTTGTTGTTGTTGTTGTTGTTGTTGATGATGATGTGTAATGTTTCTAGGGTGTATCGTTTCGAAACATGTTTCTCTATCTGTAGGAGTTTAACACCTTCGAAATCTGGAGAGTGACCGTTTTCGATACTGTGGCTCGCCAGGGCTGTCTTTCCAGGATTGTTTGATTTGATATCCGATTTATGATTAGAAATTCGCTGTTTAAGAAATTGTTTTGTAGTTCCGATGTAACACTGGTTGCATGATTCATTAGTTTTACCCTTACAATTTATTTTGTAAATGACATCAGTAACTTTATCCTTATCAGGTTTCGTTTTGAGCTTAGTGAAAAGGTGACTCAGAGTTTTATTTGATTTGAAGGCCAGGCGCACATCTGTTTGTTTTTGGCTTATCACTTCTTTGAAATTCTCAGTCAGTCTTGGGATGTAAACTATACTTTTGTAGTAACAATTATTCGGGTCTTTAGTGTCTTCGCTTGGAATTTAGCAATTGTGTTTCTGAAGTAGACCACGAATTATAGAATTTGGAAAACCATTGTCACTCAAGATTTTCGTAATATTTTTTCTCATTGGTAGAGTGAAACTGTTCGCCGCTGAGTGCGAAAACTTTACTGACGAAATTGGATGCAGTGTTCATAACTATGCGTCTCGCTTGGTTAGAACGAAACGAAAGTTGACTAATCTTCCCGATGCAGTGTGTGTTTGGTACAATAGACGGTTGTTTTCACGATGGATTTTTACGTCCAAAAATGCTATTGAACTGTTATGTTCCATTTCCACAGTGAACTGGATTTTCGGGTGCAATCTGTTAAGGATCAGCTGCACTTTTTTAATGTTTCGTTTGTCCATCACGGCAAAAATGTCATCTACATACTTAACCACAAACGTAGGCCTCTCTTCCATTCCACTAAAACATTCATCTAGTACGTGTACTAAATGTGCAATCGTTGGTGACAAAGGGTTGCCTCCTCTCGACATGAAGTTAACAGGTCAAATCTCTGAAAAACGTAGATGTGCGACTCGAGAGTGGATACATGTTTAAACATAATTTATTGCTTATTTGTAGCGAGGAAAAAATATTACTCTTTTATTCCGTTTGCGAGATTCAGGGTTATCTCTTGACGTCAAGTTAGCAGATTACCCTGAATCTCGCAAACGAAACAAAACAGTAATTTTTTTTATCCGCAATAAATTAGCAATAAATTATTTCTAAGCATTTATCCATTCCCGGGTCGTTTATTTACACTTTTGAGAAAGAATCTCAAAATCCAACAGCGCAATACATTTTTTTTCGCAATAAATCAGCAACTCAGGGCTTTATATTTTCTTATGAATTTTCAGAGTTGCCCTGCTAACTTAATATACATTAATGTCGGTGTGTTTCAATCAATCGGCCAACCTTTTCTTTTCCCCTGTACTACTTTATGGCACACAATATTTTTCGTTTTATTTTCGGGCGACAAGTGAAAACATCACATACAATTGACACTGTGAGGAACATGGGAATTCAAGATTGATGCCACAAACTTCCAGCGATTGTCCTTGCGACTTATAAATTGTCACATAACGAAAGCAAGGCGCAGGCGGACAAAGACGAAACGAGAATTTCGTATGTTCACCTCAAAATCGTCGCTTGAATGATATTTGATTTGATATTATTTACCAAATACGTTCTGTTACAAGTATTCGGTGCATTAGGGTTGCGCAACATAATTATAACTGAGCCAACTTTCAATTTGAAATTTTGTGGCACAAGCGCGGAATATCACAAGAATTCAAAAGTTTTGAATGAAGAAATTCAAATGACCGAGATCCTTGTTTTTCGCAGCCAACATCAGGCAATCTTGCCCAACATAATTGTTCAAATCTATGGCGCAAAGTTTTAAATGATTAAGTAAATTGTTAAAGTGATTTTAGTAAGTTAGTATAAGTTATAAAGAAGATTTTTCTAATTTTAAACGATTTTAACATCTTACTATCTCTTAACAATTTACTAAAGTTAAAATCACAAAATGGTAACTTTAACTTTTAGCAATTTACTAAATCTATATGGCAATTGGTAGTATATCTCACTGATGGACCCGAGAGGTCCAGCTTCGAGTCCTCTGGTAAAAATCTTTTTTTTTGTTAATAATGAAGTTAAATGATAAAAATATAAACATCCATCAACATAATATAATGAATTTACAACGCATAAAAACAATAATGGTGTTCATCAAATTTAAACCCTACAAATGTACTGCCATCTGTTTAAATTAGCAATTTACTAGTTAGCAAAAGGTTTAAAATTTTGAAATAGCTAGTAGGAGAAGATTTACCTCTTATTTTTCTTTGAAAATTATTAATGAGACATTATAACAACGAGTGCCACTTCAATGCTCGAAATTGGAAGTAATTTTGTTAGTGGGTCAGCGGATAAGTACGAGCGTTTCCACGTGTGTCTTGCATATGAGAAACAAATTCCGAAATGAAAATGATTGTGAATTTTAGCTGACAGCTGTGAATTTCCATGCAATATAAACAAGTAAAATGGTTAATTTAAACTAGCACGAATTTTGTATTCGCCTGTTTCTGATTTATGCATATTTATGTGTGGATCGTGAATTTACGTTTGACAGTTCACTGTTGGCACTGATTGACAATACGAAAAAGCCAACTGGGACGGTCTCAACGGTTTCTTCAAGAACTTTAACTAGTCACTATGCTCTTTTTCGATAGTTACGTGGACTCTAGCGCAGATATGATTACAAACTTAATTCTTTGTGGAATGAGAAATTTTATCCCGAATAGGGTAAAATCTATCAGACCCAAAGAAAACTCATGGTTTGATTCGAGCTGTCAAGAGGTTACAAGGGTCAGAGATGTAAGTTTCCGAAGCCAACCCTACTGAGGAAAATCGGAATAAGTTCAAACAAGCTAGAAAGACCTGTAATTTTCATATTCGACACGAACCAAAATTGTGAATGATCAAAAATTAACACACAAAATACTATAATATCCCCAAGGTAGTAGAAATGTTTGGTCATTTGCAAGGAACATACGAAATACTACTTCGTCGTCTTTTCCAACGTTCTTCTCCAATGACACCCCTTTTGTCAGCTTGTTAGATAAAGCCAATTCGCTTGCAGCCCAGTTTGTTGTTAATTTGACGCTGCCAGAAAGCGTTTATGACTCCTCCTGTACTTGAGAGCGTAAACGATTTTATGGGAGCCAGAGTTCTGAAAAATTTTGATATACACAAATCCACTGGCCCGGATAGTATCCCTCCCATTGTTTTAAAGAGGTGTTCTTCAACGCTGGGCAAAACCACTGCGTAAGCTTTTCCAACTGTCCTACTCTACTGGTCTCTTTCCGAGTGGATGTACAACAGCATTTGTCCATCAGCCAGTCCCTAAAAAAGGCGTATCTTCTTCACCCTCAATCCTCAAACTATCGACCAATTGCACTTACGTCCCTTCTTTCCAAGGTCTTGGAAACGCTGATTTATTTCCAGCTAAAGAAATATATCGAGGAACGAAAGCTTCCTAATGAACGGCAGTACGGCTTTCACAGCAATAGGTCCACTAGTGATCTGATGGTTTATCTCACGGAACAGTGAAACAAATCTTTACATCGTTTTGGAGAAAGTAAGATTATTGCAGCACTTGATATTTCAAAACCATTTGATAGAGTTTGGCACCAAGATCTCTTATCGAAAATGCGTGCATTTGGTATCGATGAATATCTTCTCCGTTGGATTAGAAATTACCTTTCGGACCGCTCAATAAAAGTTGTATTGGACGTTTTCAAGTCTAAAATCCATAAAATAAATACTGGTGTGCGCCAGGGCTGTGTCAGTCTAGGGCTGGCCACGAGACGAGAAAAGTCTCAGTCTCGATCTCGGTCTCACATGATGAGACCGAGACAAGACGAGACGAGACTGGCTTTGAAACAACCGAGACGAGACTGTATATTTTGACCGAAATTTACAGAGAGTCTAATAAATTAAAAAATCCAATTTCAGTTAAATATTTATTTTCTTCTGCACGCATTCAAACTATAATTTAAAATATTTCGTTCCAATAATCAACAAGTTGGCCGGAAATCGTTTTTTTTCGGAGACGAGACGAGACTTAATTATACGAGACCGACTCGAGACCGAGACGAGACTGAAAATTTTCGATTTTAACGAGATCGAGACGCGACTTACAAAAGTCTCGCAGAGTCTCGTCTCGTGGTCAGCCCTAGTTTTGTCTCCGACTCTCTTCATTATATTTATAAATGATCTTTTGTCTGAAACTTGTAATCCATTAAACTGTTTCGCTGACAATAATACCCTCAGCTTAGTCAAAATAAGATTCACATCCATTGAACGGCGACGTATGATAAGCTCATTAAATTCTGATCTCAACAGCATTGTCCAATTTGGAATCAAAAACCGCGTAGAATTAAATGCTTCACAAACTTGATGCTGTCTCCTGTCGTTAAAACGAAACCCACCCCCAATGCCCCTATTCATGGACGGCACTTGCATCGGGGAAACCGAACAGCTCTCAGTTCACGGTATGTGCGTCACAGACCACCTTTTGTAGAATGACCACATATTTGACATCGCCAAAAACGCTGCTAAGTGTTAAGGTTTTCTCGGAAGATGCAAGAAATTCTTTACCCCCTCTGATCTGGCTGTGATCTACAAAGACTTTATTCGTCCAAAGCTTGAGTATAATTCTTATGTATGAGGAGGCGTTCCTATTACTCATCTAAGCTGGTTGGATAGAATTAAAAAAAGGCCTCTTAAAATGATAGGTAATAGAACAATAACGGCAACAATTACATCCTTCGAACCGCCGCAATGTCACCTGTCTGTCACTGTTCTATCACTATTTTCAAGTAGAATAGTCAGTTGCATTCCCCCCTTATAAAATTTAACCGTAATACTCGCACTTTTAGGAATGCTCATCAGTTTACCCTTAAGCCCAACTTCGGACGTACCGTTAAGTATAAAGATTCTTTCTTTAGTCGCACAACAAGAATGTGGAATGCTTTGCCTGGCTCTATTTTAAATCCTTCCCCATTTGAAATCCTTCCCCATTTCCCTAATGCTTGAACTGTGATCATAGGGAAGCGAAAACCCCTTTAGTGCGCGCTCTGGTATGGTTGGTCGGGTAAAAAACATTAAAATGCTAATTTTTTTTTTTTTTTGTAAGTCTCGTCTCGGTCTCGTTAAAATCGAAAATTTTGAGTCTCGTGTCGGCCTCGTGTCGGCCTCGTATAATTAAGTCTCATCTTGGTCTCCGAAAAATATGATTTCCTGACAACCAGCTGATTATTGGAACGAAATATTTTCGATAATAGTTTGAATATGTGCAGAAGAAAATAAATATTTAACTGAAATTGGATTTTTTAATTTATTAGACTTTCTGTAAATTTCGGTCCAAATATACGGTCTCGTCTCGGTCTCGTCTCGATCGAGACCGAGACTTTTCTCGTCTCGTGGCCAGCCCTAATTTTTAAGATCATATTTCTTTCAGTCAGCACCTTCAAGAAGACACAACAAAACAACAATATGTTACTTTTTATCCACTCTTTGAGATAAAAATTGATAATTCGTGTCAAACATATAACAAGATCACTTCTTGCCCACCCAAAGCAAGGTTATCCAGTTTTAAAGTGTACAAATTTGTTAACTGTCATCCTAAAAACGACCCCTTTTCAAATAAATTACACTTTCAATTGGAAGATACTGTCTTTAATATTCCTTCCATAAGAAGTATATAGTAGGTGTTCACATAGCAATCTACCAAACGACAAGGGTTGTCCTAGTTCATCTTGTTTGTTTCCTTGTATTTCTGTGATGAATCTTCTCAACATTTTCCATACAATTCGAAATCCAACATAAACTTGTCATCAACAAACCAATTGCGATGAAGTGTTCTTATAGGTAGGCACTTCTATAAGTTGTCCTTAACAATTTTACTACAATATAAGAAAATAAAAATAACCAAAAGGTTCCTTCCTAATAATACACCATCACCAGCTACTTTTACTATCTCTCCAAAACAACAACTAGATATACCAAGACCAACCAAGCAATGCACCGAAAAATTCCAGTTTCTATTTTGAACTTATCTCAATTAACACTCGGAATCTTAAATCACGCGACCATGTCGACATAGGAACATGCGCATCCACTTGAGCACCACTACGCGAAGCACTTAAGTGCGCTAGAACTAGAAGGATTGCTTGTGGTATGGATAAAATTGGGAGAGGAGGACCCGAAGCATCCCATTCGAGTATCCGCATACGATTGACACAGCAGGCATCAGGCAGGCAGGCGCACTCTGTATGAGCATGAGCAGGCATGGTGCCTCTAAATGGCATGCATCACAGCATCATAGCATCCAGAATCACTTTACTCGCTGAACTGAGCTAATACCGGCATCAGAAGCGAGTGCGGCAGCAGCACTCGTGTTTTGTACATCATGTTTGAAATTTTGCATTTCCACTAGCCATATACTCGTATACTGATTTTCGGAAGCCTTTACTGTACTTACGAGTAGTTCATGTCAGTGCACTGAAAAGAAAATCAATTGGAAAAATTGAAGAATGAAAAGAAAAGCAAATAAAGGAACACTTCGAAGTTTAAGATAAAAGTACCAGGATATAATGGGAAGATTATGTTCCCTTAGAAGCTTCAACTACAATGCTCAAAAGCCGTTGTCTTGTTAGCAAGTATGCTACGGTTAGAGCACTTGACGTCAAAATGACGTAAAAGTCTGTCCCAAAGCTGTAAAGTCGTGTGTTTATCAAAGCAAAATACTGTCAATGCGTTGACGGCTGCGTTGACACTCGTGGTGACACGAATGCTAGGGTTCAACTCATGGTGACACGAATGGTCATTTCCGTTGACCTACTAATCCGCTGTCAACGCATATAGGTCACGTTATCAGACTTCTCGTAAACGCATTGACTTTTTTCTATAGTTTCAATAATTTTCTATAGCGTCAACGTCAATGTAGCGTTGACGTTCATCTAAATCAAACATTTCGGATGAAATATCAAAACACGTCGTTTCTTTAAAAATAAGTCTAGAACTTTCTCACGGTGTATGTACTTTCATCATTGGGCGGTAGTAAGGTAAAGTTGGTGAATGGTGATATTGGGATGATGGCCATTCAGGACCGCACTGTTTTACCTAACCTATGAAGAAGCAGGTTCGAAATTCAAATCTCGGTAAAGAAGAACGCGAGAAATCAAATTTATCTATTCCAAATGGAAGTTGATTTGGTGGACGATTGAGAAGGTGCTTGCTCATGCTCAGTTGGCCGCATCGGTGGCGGTAGTGGCGATGGCGCAAGCGCACTATAGCGGCCAGACTATGCGGGTGGTCCGGACATCTTTAGCAAATGCAATGCATTATGTATCTGAAATCTGAATGTAGGTAGGTTGAGTTGAGTTGAGGGTACACCACAACATACTACCTCTTCCGACTCTTCCGAGGTGGGCTTCTATAATTGACTCTATTTTCTCTGAAGACATCCAACAGAATGTTGATAAGATAAGGAGCTAAATAACTCACTATGGTGCCATTGGTTTGTGAGTTTGTTACTTTTTTTTTTGGAATGTATCCAGCCAGCACCCAGCATCTTAACAAGATCTTTGTTGTTTGTTTTGTTGTAGTTGTTAGTTTTAAAGGTTTTTCGGAAAATGATGATAATTAAATGAATATTGGCTCTTCAAATGTAAGAATGTTACCACAGTGTCACAAAATGTGCATAGGCAACAATGTTATCTATGATGATGATGGTTAATTTGTGCGCAATGTGGTAATTATTGCAAATGGCATGTGGTTGTCCGTCTTTATCTTTAAGGCTTCAAACTGAGACGACAGTGACAATTACAAGAAATGTCTACAACTTAACAAGAAAATTAAAGCCATAAAACAATTAAATGTAATAGCATCACATCAGGTAGGTATAAATACTGATAATAAAGTGTGTACTGTGTGATCTAAGGGATTTTTAACATTTTTATTTCAACCGATAGATCTTCTTATTTGTTTTCTTCTCTAGATCTGAGAACTGATTTCATAATTGGCATACACTTGTGGTTTGTACTAGGTGTCCAAATATCAATATTTGAAACTGAAATTTGTGAAAGATCAGTTAATATAACCTGTCCAAATATAGTAGCTTGATCAATATTAAGTTTTTTGAAATACAAAAAAAAACTCTCCACCATTATTTTGCTCCCCTCATTCATAATTATTGTTTTTATTTTCAATGTTTGCACTTTATCATTCCTTAAAACCTATACCAATTTTTTTTAGTAAAATAAATCCTATTCCGATAAGATTTTGAGAACAATTTCCGCAATTGTAATGATGTGGAAAATACGAAATTAAAACAAGAAATTTTTGTTGGTAAACATTTTTCTCAAAACTGTGTGACCACTTAACTATTGGTTTGCTATTTCTAACATCTGATAAGAAAAATAAACCTTCCTCGATTTGCATATTCAAATTTTCGATAACTACATGTTCACTTTGGAAACCAAAATTTATTGGATTTGGTACAATACGTCGATTTTTTAAAATATCGGCTTTCATAATCTCCACAAAAAATATCGACCCCCATATTAATAAAAGAAGCTAGCGGCGAGTTATCTTTAACTCGCGGATTAGGAGTAAGATTTCTGGCATTTACGAGTTAGCTATACCATCAAGGAAGGTAGGTTAGTGAAGGATGAACTTAGGACAAATAAATTTACCTTCCTTGGTGGTTTAGCTAGCTCGTAAGTGACAGAAATCTCCTCCTAATCCACGAGTTAAAGATAGCTTCGTTTATTAATATGGGGGTAAATGTTTAAAAGAGCGACGGACGGATCAAACATCGACTTTCACAAAATGTTGACAGCAATCGACCTTCAAGATTTTAAAATCAACACGATAATCAAAGCTTTAACAGTCGAGATTCTGATAGTCGACATTTGTGTGTTGTATGGTCTGTCAGCTCCATCTAAGTCAATCTTGCATATCAAAGATCTAAGGATGGTTCAGTTCAGAGAAACTTGTAGGTTAGTGTAAAGGCCAGGATCTGTGTGCCACCGGATATTATGACTGATTCATCGAGATGACAATTCTCCGAAATCCTACTTTGACTGGCGTTGACGTCGAACAATAGCAGAGACAGGTATGATAAAGAGTCGTAAGTTAATGGACAGTTAAAAGACGACTTAAGGAAGCAGACCTTACCCCAAAATGTCCCGCTGCGCACCGTTGGACCAAAATTAACTGCAACTCATCGACAAGATCGAGTACGATTTTTACTGTGCACTTCAATTGGGAAGTTGAGCAATTTAGGCGATTTACGTTCTCAGATGAGTGCAGAATTCGATTAAAAAGTCACTAAAGCTGTTTTCTTATAAATCAGTTAATTATACATATATACAAATTCTTATAATAATATCAAGCTTTTAAAACCGATTTTTCAATAGTCAGTTAAAGAGTCAGTTATTTACTTGAAGAATAAAGTTATTTGGCACTATAACAATCGGATAACAAAACTGAATTTTTCAATTGAAAATTCAGAGAAAAAATAAACTATTTTCAATTCCATTTAGGCTTGGATCGGATTCAAACAGAATTTCTCGATTCGACTTTGCGAGCTGAATCGAGTCGAAAAATACAAGTAGACCTGTATTGAAAAATTAAAGAATTGAGTTTTAAGTGTGTGTGTGTGTATTTCAAATTGCTTTGTTTTGTTGATTTTTTTTCTCTCATAGCAGCCAAGTCAAATTAGACAAAAAAAAAGCCCTAACCCGGACAAATTTTTTACAGGTATATTTTATAGTGGAAATGTTCAGAACAGTGGTCTTAATCAACTGTTAAAAGTCTCAAGCAATCAGCTTTGGCTTACGACCACAATCTTGAAAAAATCTTGCACTCTTTGTTTGTGGCTATATCTCTGGAACTTGTTGCCCTAAAAAGACCATTCAAATGTCAAATGGACAGAATTAGATTGAGAAAATCAGGGAATTATTAGAAATTAGTATTGCATGTCTACTGTTTTGAATTAAATGAATTTAACAGAGTAAATTGCAGTGCAAATTCGTAAAAATTAAGAATGTCCGATAAATATTTACTAAAAAGCTGAAATTAGGAGGACATGTTCACAAGGGTACCAATAATCATATGTGTAAGTTCCCAAAAAATCCCTTTAGTGGTTAAATTGCCATTTATAAAAGAGTACCACCATTTATACTTGTCGGCTTTTGGCTATACCTGGGGGTATATTTTTGTCCTAGAAAGATAATTCAAACGTAAAATGGACATGCTGTGATGGGCGTTCAAGAATAGACTCGTAATAGCTGCTCCTGCTCCAGAGGATATTTTTAAAATTATATAATGCAACTGCGAATGTTAATGCGAGCGTAGCTGTGTTTGCCTACAAAGTGGTCTTAGCTGCATGGCAATCTGTGGTTATTGCGCCGCCGCCGGCCGTCCGGTCATGGTTGTTTTAATTGATCAGAAGACATCGACGAAAACGACAGCGAAGATATTGTTCAATACGAAAGTAATGATTGTATTGCAAATTGATTGTTTGCGCAAATTAAGTGTTTTAGAGTTCCCTTTTATGGCTCCAGATATTGAGGTGATCAACCGAAGCCGCTGAAAAAAATTTTAAGTTCTTTTCACAATATTCCTCCTAAATATCATTTCTTCTTATTTAGACAACGTACTATTTTTCTCTGCTATCATTTTAATAATAACATGTTCTACGGTTCCTTTATTTTTGTTCGTCATAATTAATATACCTACTTAAATAAACTGCTACTATAATTTTTTTTTTTTTTGGAATTTTTTTTATTGGTACTGTTCCTAACATGTCCACAAAATTTCAGCTTTTTATTAAATATTTTCTTGGACATGGACATTTTTTTCCGATTTTGCATTGCACTGCAATTATTAACTCATTTTTAGTAGTTTCATTTAAAACAGTGTTGCCATGGGCTTCGCTGATTTTGAAGTCAAAGTCTGTCAATTTTACGCTTGTATGGTCTTTCTAGAACAATTAGATATAGCCAGAATAGCAAAAAGCCGACAAATTCAAGATGATGGTACTTTTTATTTAAATGGTTGTCTAATCCCAACAGGGATTTTTGGTAACTTATTACCACAAATGATTGTTGGTATGTTCTGAACATGTTCACTGAATTTCAACTTCTTAATATATATTTATGGGATATGGGTATTTTTTTCGAATTTGCACTGCAATTTACTCTGTTAGATTCATTTAATTCAAAACAGTAGCCATGCAATACCTGTAACTAATTTGTATTTACTTCCCTGATTTTCTCAATCTAATTCTGTCCATTTGACATTTGAATGGTCTTTTTAGGGCAACAAGTTCCAGAGATATAGCCACAAACAAAGAGTGCAAGATGGCTGCATTTTTTCAAGTTTGTGGTCGTACGCCAACGCGGATTGCTTGGGACACAGGAAAAATGAAACTTTCACTTCAAGTGTACTTCGATTCTATTCTAGTTCGATTTAGTGAGGTCGTGTACCTAGATCGAAATCTCAATCCGATTCGATTCGATCGTCGAATCCTGTCATGTAAAAGGAGTATATAGAATATTATATTATAATATAAATGTCACTTTCATTAATGTTTGTATATGGTTTTGGTATTTTTTGTTTTTGTATATTGATCATTTCTAAAGTAATTTTAATTCTATTTAAAGTTTATTTCATAGCAATGTTGACACACAGTAATGTTTAACTTTGAAAATATTTACACCTATGCATAACTTTATCTGAATTCTCAATGAGCAGTTAAATTTAATGTTTCTATTCCTAGGAATAAGTTATATCTACCCATTCAAAAATAGATTCTTGCTATGTCTGAGGATTAAATACTAACTGACTACTTACGTGACTATTGAAAAATTGGACCTTTATAAAGTAAAACTTCACACAAAATAAAAACATATTCAAAAACCCATTTTCAAGATATTGAATTTTTAACAAAAAAAAAAATTTGAAATGAGTTTGAATTGTGAAGAAGCTCTTGTGTACAAATTTTGGTTGAAATCGGTGGACCCGTTAACGAGAAACTTGAAAACAAAAAATCGGTTCTATGGAAGGTACCGTTACTAAACGTTATTGGTTAGCACGAATGCGAATCCTAAACAGTTACTTACATGGAAATTGTAGGTCATAAAATGTTCTATAACGTTGATTATGAAGACTTGCGCAAAATTTTTAATTAACCTATTATTAAGGGCTTAACATTTTACTAGTTAACAATTTCCTATGTATTTAGCAATTTACTATCTATTCCAAAATTGTAAACCTTTTGCTAACTAGTAAGTTTCATTTGTAGGGTTTGAATTTGATGACCACAATTATTGGCGCAAAATTTTAAACAACCTATTGTTAAGGGCTTAACATTTTACTAGTTAACAATTTCCTAAGTATTTAGCAATTTACTATCTATTCCAAAATTTTAAACCTTTTGCTAACTAGTAAATTGCATTTGTAGGGTTTGAGTTTAATGAACACAATTTTTGTTTTTATGCGTTGTAAATTAATTATATGTTGATGGAGACCCATCATGTGCTTGAAATAAGTATTCGATATTTATATTTCTATCATTTTAACTTCATTATTTACAAAAAAAAAAGTTGGGTACCAGCAGGACTCGAACCTGGAAAGTTCGGATCTTCTCATATGGATTTAGTACGATACTAAAAAGATAAAATAGCCAGTTGGTGATTTTAACTTAAGTAAAATGTTAGGGGATAGTACGATGCTAAACTCGTTTAAAATTAGCAAAACACAATTTTTAACCTAGTATCATACTAAAAATGTTTTAACAGCGTACTAAATCGTCTAAAATGTTGAGCCTTTTTCTTTTAAATAAAATGTTAAAGAGCTATTGCGCTGTTAAATGGGAAAATACTAAACAAGCAGTTGGTATAGAAAATACGATTTCTGAGCCATTTTTAGAAGCGTCTTAGCTTCGTATCGATTGAACTATGACTGTTTAGATCATGTTTGCAGAAAATTTTTACTACAATTTGGCATATTACTTATTTTTGCTGCAGTGATAAAAATTAACCACATGTAAACAAGGACCGTCAATATCACCCTAAGTTATGTTTTTGTATATACAACAAGAATGCAGTAGTTTTATATAAGTTTTATTACAAAATCCCAATATCTTGCAACTGATAACTGATAAAAGTGTAAAAAAGTAAAGTTTTACTTTGATTATATTTTTTCTAGAGAATCTTTAAAACTACAAAATAAGTTAAAAATATTTACCGGCAAATTCTCTTCATTTATGAGTATGGAGGTAAGAACCGATATTTTCTTGGTGATTTTTGGACAGCTCTGTCTTTAAAGATTAAACCCCAAAAATAAAACAGAAATTTAGAATTTTTGTCAAACTTTTAAAATAATTATATCTGTCCTTAAAACGGTTGTAAAGAAGAAACTTATTATGCCCTATATAAGGGGTCACATGATGTACAAACTTTGCATGCAAATGTTTTCAAAAATCTTAATCGTTGTGGAGTTACGTTTTTTGAAAAGTCGATATCTTCTTAACGGTGTGACGTTGCCAAAACATTCTTGTAATTTTGTTCTTGTGGATAGCAAGATCTACAAGTTTAGCTTGAAATACTTTTCGATAGCATCTACCGTTTCGGAGCTATATGCGAAAAAGTGGACGCCGACATTATCTAGAAAATGAACTCTGGTGACAATATTTGTTATACCGAAATAAAGATAATTGCGTTTATTTCTTCACTTGAATTTTTTGGGTAGAAAACGTAGAATTTGTCTGGGCTAAGGATCAAGCTCGTGCGATCCAGTCGTAGATTTTATGGTAGTAAAAATTATATTATTTAGAAGCACATTGTTTAGATGCAACCTCAAAGATGTATGTTACAGAAATCAGTTTTTCTACTGGACAAAACAAAAATCCTGTGACACATACTGTTTCTATAATGGCCTTAGATATGTATTCAGATCTTCCTTTTAATGTATTCTAATGGTCAAGTTCACTATTAATTCTGGTTCCTTACTAATCTAAATTGCAACAATTAGGCTTGCTAAATTCAGTGATAAGACTTTCATATAGCTTCAGTTTTAGACCCTCAAAGACAAAAAGGACAAGATCCTCCTTTCGGATAAATTAAATGCGAATAGAAATCTCTTCGGGTTAATTTAAGCTCTCATAAATTATTCAGAGAGATGGCGAGATGCCCGAAGTAGCTTACATGATTTTTTTTAGAAAACTGAAAAAAGAAATCTAGGCCAACGGAACATTTTATGCTGTGATGGTCAGTCGTTCTCTTATACCATCACATCACAGCCCCAAAACAATTATTATCCATTTCATGGTTATGATCCATTTACGAGCTATAAGCACTCAGTTCAGTTCGTTGAAAGTTCATTTTACCCATGCCCTGTTATTAATTGTAATAAATCTCGATGAAGTAATAAGGCTTCGGTCATTAAAAAACATATAAGACAAGAGACGAGACGACCCTTTAATCCTCAACCAAAAAAGAAAACCTTTAAAAAATCTAAAATGAGTTTTCGTTTCACCCATTCAACTTGGTTTATTCAATTTCCAACGGTTATAATGGTCACCTTTTGACGAGAATAAAGCAAAGGCTTGTTTCCACCTTGTCCTTGTTATAATAGCAAACCAAAAGTGAAACCCTTTCAGTTTTTTTTTTTTGTTGATTTTTTGTTTGAGGTCTCCAATCATCATTAGGGCATAATAACATCGCCCGAATGTCGATTCAAACGATGAAAGAAGGGCGCCAGTATAAACACTAAACACACTTAAGCTTCAAAGGAAAAGGAGAACACATTTTCAGGACCCCACTTTGAAATCCTCGTCAGACAGTAACAATAAGTTACAAATGAAAGGACGATATGGGTTGGCCATACAACCATCATCATCCGCACCGACCAGAGACCAAACAACCACCACCGGCACTGCACAAACCACCTGCCGGACCGATTAATCAAACGATAATCCGTTGAAGTGTGTCTCACTCTAAATAACTATTACGAGGAAGAGGACGAGGACGCGAAAGGGAACCCTGAACAGGCTTTTTGATTATGCATGTGCCTGATGATGGTTAAAGAGCAAAAACTGGTGTTTATGGTTAGTTGCTGCGTGTTAACACCTTTCGATTTACTTTTGGGCCTCAGTCATCATGATGGCCATGACAAAGGGTCCCGACTCCAACACTACCGCCTTCATCAATTATATCGAGCTTAGCTGACTGCCTTGCCTGATACCTGATGGTGGTTGTTTAGCTGGTCGAGGCGGTGTGGGTTATAAAGTTGCCTTTTGATGAGATTTTTTATCCATGACTAAGTCAAAACAAGCAAACATCAAGGATTGGCGGCATGTCATAGAGTTGTGGAAGTGGAAGTGGCATGAACTAACCCTTCCATGTTGTGCTCTTTAATCATGCAAGTTGAGCGCGGGCAGAGTCGAGTCATTTTGGGGTAATTTGATTATATTAACTTTAATATTATAGGAGGTGGAGTCATTTTGGTTGGTTTGTTGCAGTTAATGGCTTCCGATTGGGGAAATTATTCGAAACAGGATAAGGGTTTCGTTTTTTTTTAAGGAGTGTGATTCTAATTAATTGGAAGATAAGTACCTGTTTGTGATTGTGAATGAAAATAAATATACAGACCTATAAGAAAATGGTAATATGATTGAAGTTATGGAACTCAAAATGTATATATTTCTTTTGTGATTCGAGGTTGAAGTTTTATTAAAAAACTTGATTTGTAATACTCCAGCTGCCCCGAAGGCATATCATTACATTTTCAACTTTATAATTTGATCTTTTATTTTTGAAATAACTACATAACTTACAAATCTTCTTTAAGTTCTAATAGCCAGTGTATGGGAATTTAATTCACTTTTTTGGAATCAAAATGACTAACTGATATTGAGGATAAATGTTGGTTTGTAATCATATAAGAAAATTATAGAATCTGGATAAGAAAGGTGGCGCTGTGACTTAGTGATATTGACAATTTGTTTTCTTTGAGAGCATGTATATAAATAAGGTATATAAATAAAAAAATAATATAAATTATGCCGCAAGCATGTCCGATTTTTATTTAAATAAAAAATGACTATACTCGGGCGTAAACGCACTTTTTTATTTTATTAATTTTGTAACTTAACATACCTAATACATTTTTGTCTGTTCACGTTGTCTTGGAATATGTCGTGTAAACCAAACAGTTCACTAGTTGTGTTTGCAAGAATTTGTGGAATCTCCCGCGCTGAGAGATTATGGCAAGGGGCTAGCAAGGATAAGCACAGGCTAGTGGGACCTGATCCCACGGTCTTCTGCTCGTCAGTCCAATGCGCTACCCATTGGGCTAACTCGAAAGTGAATAAGTTTCATACTCTAATTTTAACAACTCGCAACCATTCCATTTTAAGCCGAACTCGAACGGCTAGACGAGAAGCACTTATTCATGACCAGGAGGTTTTGTCAAAAGGCAGTAGCCTGGATGAGGCTGGGAAGTGAACTCAGACCTCCAGCGTGACATTGGAATTAACTTACTTATTTTACTTTAGATGGCGCTCACAGCCCAGGGTGGGCTTCGGCCTCAAACAACAAGCCCCTCCAGCCAGCTCTGTCCCTAGCTAGCCGCTTCCAGTTGCGCACACCGAGTTGGCGGAGGTCGTTCTCCACTTGTGCGCTTCACCTGTTACGGGTTCTTCCTCTGCTACGTACACCATCGAGGTTGGATTCGAAGACTCGTCGGGCAGGTGCGTTGCTGTCCATACACTCACGTGCCCCAGCCATCTCAGCGGCTGTATTTTCAGCTTCTTGAACAGATCAACGTCACTGTATAGCCCGTATAGCTCGTCGTTGAATCTTCTACTCCACACTCCTTCGATACACACCGGACCGAAAATCACACGAAGAATCTTCCTCTCAAAGCACCCTGTAGCAGATTTTCATCCGATTTTTTCAGTGTCCATGCTTCTGCCCCATAGAGCAGGACTGGGATGATTAGGGTCTTGTATAAAGACTCCTCGGTTCTCTGAGAGAGGGCCTTACTACTTAAATGCCTTCTTAGACCGAAGAAACAGCGCTTGGCAAGAGTAATTCTTCGTTTGATCTATGCACTGATGTCATTTTGCGAGGTAATAGTGGAACCCAGGTAGACAAAGTCATGGACAACTTCGGAGTTATATCTGTCCATCGTGATATTTTGCCTGCGTCGAGGATGTTGAGATTCCTTTCTCGATGACAGCATATACTTCGTCTTGTCCTCATTAACCGCCAATCCCATTTTAGTCGCCTCCGATTCAATGCTCGTAAATGCGCCTGCCATAGTTCGCTTCGTTCTGCCGACAATGTCTATGTCATCTGCATACACAACATATTGACCGGACTTTTGATAAATTGTACCGCTGGTGTTGACATGTGCGTTGCGTACAATGGCTTCAAGAATGATGTTGAATAGATTGCATGATAACGCGTCGCCTTGCCTCAATCCTTTCTCAACATCAAAGGAATCGGTGGTGTTCTTACCGATTTTGACGGAGCACCGAAATTTCTCCATCGTCATCCTGCACAAGCGGACGAGTTTGGCAGGGATGCCGAGATATGACGCGATTTTAAAATCGATAGAGAGGTATTGTGTATCGATCTGGAATTCCAGAGATTTTTCTAAAATCTGTCGGAGTGTGAACATTTGATCGACAGTTGACTTGCCTGTCCTAAAACCACACAGATAGGGGCCGGTCAGATAGTTGACAAAAGGTTTTAAGCGGTCGCACAGGATAGCCGGCAAGATTTGATAAGCGACCGACGTTTAGGAGACTAATTCCTCTGTAGGTGGTGCATTTCAGAGCATGTCCCTTTTTATGGATGGGGCACACTATAGGTACCGACGTTCCATTCATCGGGCATACTTTCCTCCGACCAAATTTTGCAGAAGAGTTGGTGTATACTCCTAACCAATTCATCTCCCGCTGATTTTAAATAGCTGGTATAAGCCATAAGCCATCCGCACCATCAGCCTCGTATGACTTAAGTTTGGATATCGCCAGTAGGGCTGGCCACGAGTCGAGAAAAGTCTCGGTCTCGAATGACGAGACCGAGACGAGACGACACGGGACTGGCTTTTAAGCAACCGAGACGAGACCGAGACGAGACTATATATCTGGACTGAAGTTTACAGAGAGTCTAATAAATTAAAAAATCCAATTTCAGTTAAATATTTGCTTTCTTCTGCATCACGTTTTCAAACTATAATCGAAAACATTTCGTTTCAATAATCAACAAGTTGGACAGAAATCGTTTTTTTCGGAGACGAGACCGAGACGAGACTTAACTAAATGAGACCGACACGAGACCGAGACGAGACTGAAAATTTTCGATTTTAACGAGACGAGACTTACAAAAGTCTCGCAGAGTCTCGTCTCGTGGCCAGCCCTAATCGCCAGCCGCACTTCCGTTAGGATGGGTGGACGGAACTGTTGGCCATCATCGTCCCACTTGAATGGAGTGTTTTGCCTACTAGCGGCGGAATCTTGGCTGTCTTCGCCGTTAAGCAGTCTAGAGAAGCGTTCTTTCCAGCTCCTCAGCACTGACTGCGTATCTACTACCATATTCCCACTCTCATCTCGAACTCACTGAACAATCCTAGTATACAGATATCTCGCACCCATAATAAAAAGTGTGATATGTAAACGAGGACAAAGGAAAAAGGGAAAAAGTATGTCGTATGATACTGACAGTGCATGGTGCTTTAAAACTGGAACTGAAACTTGTCCAACAAGTTTTTACTAGAGAGGGCCTTACGAAAGTTTCCTTCTTCTAATTTTTTGTTTCTGAAAAACATCAAATTCTTGTTAACTAGGTATTAGACAAGTTTTCCTCGTCTAGATTTTGTCTTCTGAAAACTTGCTAGAACCTTGCCCAAAATAGACTGAAACTTGGAATTTATCTAGCCAGGAAGTTACAGCTCTCATTTCATAAACATAAATTATATCCTTTCCTGTTTTTATCTGATCGTGTTTTTACAAGTTTCTCTAAAGTAATTTTCTATAAAAAAAATGTAAATATTCAACAAGAAAGAGCAAAATTCTGCTTTAAGTAAGAGCATCACTATTTTCGGTAAACGAAAATGGTTATTGTTTGGCTGCCCACTATTTAAATATATATGGGCCATCTAGTGGTTTTTTTTTAATCGTAGGTTGTTTCCCCTTCAAAATCTTGACAGAAGGTCGGTATCATACGTCCTCCGCGAAACGAAATGCGTCGCGGTCAACGGTGGGCGTTACAGAGCAATAAGAAGAAGGTAAACAATAACAATAGAAAAATTGTTTTTGTTAGAGCAATGTTAACCGACTTTTATTTTACTGAAATTAAAGACATGAATTTGGATGACCTCTGATTTATGCAGGATGGTGCGCCATGCCACACAGCCCATGCCAAATTCGATCTTTTGCGCTCCAAATTCCCAAATTATTTTATCAGCCGTCTTGGCGATATCAACTGGCCACTTCCGAGCTGCGATTTGACCCCTTTGGACTTTTTTTTTGTGGGGAACCGTGAAGGACTGAAGTTATGCCAACAATCCCGAAAAAATTCAAGCACTTAAGGTTAATATTATCCAAGCAATCCGTGAGCTACAGCCCGAAACCATCAACAAGGTCTTAGAAAATTGGAGTGACAGAATGCGCTACTGCGAAACCAGCCGAGGCAGCCACTTGAACGACGCACGCTGTGTTCCATATTAAATGGGAATGTTTGGTCTTACTAATAAAGCCATAATACATGGACAATATTTATTTTGTTCATTTTATTACATTTTTAAAAAGAAACTTGTATTTAGCTTATTAGAACACACATAATTAATAATTGTTGTTTCATTCAAAATGTTTTGTATAGAAATTACAATTTGCATTGAATGTACGAGTAAAGTAAGCACGAAGATCTCTTTTTGTAAAATAAACTTCAATTTCCAACACACTTTGCGTATTGGCGTATTGAATTTCATCAACCAATGGTGATGGTATGTACTGTACATAGTGGTGGCTGATTTATGGAACGCATTTTTGCATTTCCTTTCCTAATCTTTTGAACAATAATTCATATTTCTTTGTACTTACAGAATATATAGTTAAATTGATTCTTTAGGTAGGTACGTATCTATCTATAAAGTAATTACATTTCCTAACTGCCATCATCAGCTGAGCAGATGTGTTGCATGACATTCAAAACAAAAACCATACAAAAAAAAAACACCATCAATGAATACAATAAATCACCCCTCACTTTATAAAGTGTAACACCAGGGGGAAATTTTATAAATGAAATTTATTGAAAATCCTGTTTCATCCACGAGGATCTACCATCACAAATCCCTAAACCAGCTTGCTTTAAATTGTATAGTTTATACAACTGAACAGAATGAGCACGCGCACATTTTCTAAACGCGCGGAACTACACAAAAAGGAGCGCACGCACCCTAAATATTGAAATTTTGTTCTGAAATTTCAGTAGGGTGTTTTGATTTTTGCTAGCTATTCAAAATTGTCAAATATTGTGTTCATAAACTATTTTTGGATTTAAGAGTCTCTCTCCTAAGTAACTCTTAATCTTGTTTAATAAGTCTAAACTCAAAATCGGAAAATATAGGTTTAAGGGTATACAAAGTTTTTTAATAGCATCTTTTTTTTCGTGCATTTACCTCCGCTTTAATATCTGCTTTAATATTTGCTTTAATATCCGCTTTAATATCTGCTTGTAAAATATTTAAAACAAATTTTTTAAGAAAATCTTTCGTGATTTGTTACAAGGATAAAACACCCTGTAGATGTCATGGACCTGTGCAAAAAAAAAATCTTGAATTACCCTGAATACTAATAACGCACATGCCGTTGCATCTGCACTTCTGCAGGTTGAGCTGATGTGAGTATAGAACGTAGATGTTCAAGTTCATGTGTGATTGAATCCTGAACTGACATGATTCAAATTTAAAAATGTAACGAACATTTTTATTTTGTACACAAGTATGGGTAATTTTACAAATTTGAATAACAGCTATAAGTTTACATTGTGTCTTTGGATTTAAATCAAAATTTAACAACGTGCGCGTACTGCTTCTCTTTAGTTTATGAATTTCAAAAGGACAATGACGTCTAGGAAAACTACAAAAAAAAAATATAATAATAAAAAAAAACTAACATGTAGCACCGGTCTGAGGAAACATATAAGAAACCAGTCAAGAGTTTCTTGTATCGTTCCTTACAATTATTATTATAAAAAAAAAACTTTTCCTCACATGGATGATGGAAAAAAAATATCCATAAGGACTTTCTGGTATGCCAGGTGCGTTGATTTTCCATCTCCTGTTTTTTTTACTTCTGTTCTTCGATTTAACTCGAACAATATGAATTCTTTATTTAATGATTTTTTTTTCTTGTCGTCATCTTGAAGTCCTGATGCCGAAAGGACAATAGACCATATTGTAAGAGAGAGAGAAGAAAAAAAGTTAAATTTGAAAGAATTTCTTAAGATCAATGTACCTCTATTCGTTTGTACACCTTGTCGACCATCATCAGTCCGGCTTGAATATTTTTTTTTATTTTCAGGACATTTTTAATAGCGCGCGGTGACTGATGCCGATGTTGATTTTATATAATTTTATTGCTTTCAATGGATAAATAGCGGTTCGTGCCACAAACTATAGGTACCTATGTCGCACAGGTATCACAATACTTTTGAAGAGTTTGTGTTTAAAACTTGAATGCGTAAATCTACTGGTCTATGGTTAGATATAATTTTTATTTTATGTTTGTTTTTCTTTTGAGTGATGAAATTTGATGAAACTCGGTAGTAAATTTTGATTCCTTTTGTATTAATTGTAAAGATTTTTTTTAATCAAATTGGTACCTATACCTTTCACAGAAATTTGACTTTGTGGCTTGTTGTTTGTGGCTTTCTTTCATTTTTATATATGGAACATTCCAAGAAGCAGAAAAATAATATTTAATCCTACCATATGAATTTATTTCAAGTTTGATTTTTATTGAATTAAGGCGATAATGACCGAAGAACTCAAAAAGAACCCTGCAGATTTTGATGGATCGAGATTACGTATCGGTAGTATATGTGGTTTATATAGTTAAGGGATTATATCCCGCTTCCTAAGTAAGCAATTCAAAAATTCCAAATCTTTGTTGAAATAATTGGTAGAACGTGACGAACACTATTACCCATTCAGGCTTTTGCCTGAACAAAATTCCGATAACGCTTAAGCTTGGTGGAGACATTCCACTGACCAACCTAAGCAATGGCGAAAAGTCCCCGTTGATCCGACCGGAGCAAAAATTAGTTTGTAGCAAATAACTTTCACAAATGATATCGAAAAGTAGTTTGAATACAGTTTGTAGATCATAAAATTCTTTATAAAAAGGATTAATACAATTTTTTCTTACGACAAAGTATTAAGAAGGTATAGCTAATTAAAAATAACATAAAATAACGAAAACATTTATTTTTTAGTATAACTGTTAAGCCGTCACTATATCAAAAAAAAACGTCTAGGAACATTTTGTAGACCACAAAATGTTCTATAAAAAAGATAAATATACTTTTTTTCCTACGACCTATAATTAAGAAAATATAGCTATTAAGAAAACAAAAAATGTACTAATTATTATAATATTATTGAGTATAACTGCTAAACCGTCAATGTTATCAAAAAGTAGTCTAGGTACAGTTTATACACCAAACAATTTTTACAAAAAAAAATAAAACCTTTTTTTTCTACACTCAAGAATTAAGAAAATATAGCTATTTGAAAAAGAACATAAGACGGCAAAAAGTTGTGCTCCTGACGGGGACTTTTCGCCATTACTTCGTTATGCCAATGGAAGAGGTCCCCACAAAGTTTAAGTGTTATCGGAGGCACCATTGTAGATGTCTGGCAAGTGCCCAATAAAGTAAATGACACCATCCCCTAAGACATATCAAAAATTCAGCTTTGATAAAATAACGCAATGTTGCAACATTTGTTTGAAGATGCACCCGGATTGAAGATTCTTAGTTTCCATTTGTTCTTTGCTACCATAGTAGCTGTTCGCAGAAAAATTCTTAGCTTTGATAAAATGACGTATGTCTGGTGGCCCTCGTGTCTTACTCTATAACCATTTGTGATTTTTACTTGCGGTATGGGGTTTCCAATAAAATATTTCATTTTAATAGACAAGTAGTAGCCCGTAGCGTAATGGTTAGTGCGTTCAACTGTCACGCTGGAGGTCTGGGTTCGCTTCCCAGCCTCGTCCACCTAAAAACTAAAAAGTTTTTTTCAGGGCTACTGCGTCTTGCGAGGAATTGACAAATCCTCCAAGAGTATCACTTGTCACGAATAAGTGCTTCTCGTCTAGCCGTTCGGATTCGGCATACAATTTTAGGTCCCTTCCATTCCTGTCGATAGGCGCACACAGGAATGGTTGCGAGTTGTTAGTCACTAGGCCCTGGTTCTTCATGAGCTTTTGTGCCACCAGATTTGTTTTTTTTTTTAATAGACATTAAAAAAAACGAGTGTTTTTTAAGAGAATTCAATGAATGTTTATTTCATTGTAAAGGAAAAGGTATGACATTAAGAATGGAAAACGATATCAGCCAAATGGACGCCAGGGCTACGATTGCAGCTCCATATCCTTTTCTTCATGAAATTATCCATAACCAATTCGCACATTTGCGGCTGTATGTCCTCGATAACTTCACGAGTTCTATCTTTAAGGTCTTAAATCAATTGTGGAGCATTGGCATAGACCTTATCTTTCACGTGGCCTTAAAGATAAAAGTCTAAAGGTGCTAAATCACAAGATCTCGGTGGCCAATTTTGATCACCTTTTTTGAGAAATAACACGGTCAGGAAACTTTTTTTGCTAAATTGCGATTATTTCGTTGCTTGTGTGGCACTTAGCGCCGTCTTGCTGAAAACAAACCTCGTCCACATCAATATCTTCCAATTCCGGCCATAAGAAAACATTAATCATAGCTCGGTAGTGCAATCCATTAGCCGTTACAGTTGCACCAGCCTCATTTTCGAATAAGTAAGGTCCATAATCACACCGCCATCTCACGCGCAAAAACAGCACCAAACAGTGACACGTTGAGAA
Source organism: Melangyna quadrimaculata (assembly GCA_949320155.1). NCBI lineage: Eukaryota > Metazoa > Arthropoda > Insecta > Diptera > Syrphidae > Melangyna > Melangyna quadrimaculata. The sequence goes on along the minus strand of OX439485.1, from coordinate 146,228,860 downwards.
TAGAGGCTTTTCGACAATCATTCTTAGATTTTCCGAGCCCAAAATGCGACAATTCTGTTTATTAACGTAGCATCCGAGGTGAACATGGGCCTCATCACTGAAGATGATTTTTTTATGAAAATCCGAATCATTTTGATGCATTTTCAAGGACCCAATCAGCAAAGGTACGACGTTGCTGGTGATCGACCGTTATGTGGCTATGTTAAGGGATTTTTTTCAACCTAGACTCGCAGATGTCTTGGATGAGGTTTGGTTCCAAAAAGATGGCCGGCGCTACAGTCCACACAGCCATTCGATCGATGGCATTAGTGCGCGAGCTCTTTCAGGCCCATGCCATCTCCCGCAGTGGGGACATCAATTGGCCCCCAAGCTCGTTGGATCTGGCACTCTGCGATTTTTTTCTGTGGGGATACTTAAAGGCCGAGGTGTACAAACACCGCACCATCCTAAGAACTTGGATGAACTTAAAGAAGCAATTATTACAGAAATTGCAGCAATTCCACGGGAAATGACGGAGCGAGCTATGCGAAATTTTCGTTTGCGACGTGGTTTATCATACATTAACTGTATATCCTATAGCATATATTAAAAATAAAAAATATTGAGATAGAGCAAGTTCCCGTGTTTTTATTGACCTTTACTTTCGTGTCATGACTTCTGCTGGACCCTGTATAACCATGGCCATACTAATTTTCATCATTTGTAGAATCATGATTTATAATTTCATGATTCAAGTAGATTTGCTTTCTCCAAGAACAAAACAAATATCAGACAAATTATTATCAATGGTTTTTGATTGGGAAAAGAAGTAATATAATAGCTATGTATGTATATGATAATAATCCAGTTTATGATGAGTTTGAAATTTTGTACAAAGTTGTACCTGCTCGTACGTCCGTCGTTCCTAATGCTTAATTTAACATCTTTGCCTTGGGAAAAATAAAATAAAAGAAAAAAGTATAAACTAACATAAATACAAAAATAAACCTTTCGATAAGACTGATAAATAATTGCACTGAATTATCATGGATAGCAAAAAAAAAAAAACAAACAATATCGAAAGTGAAACACCACTCTACGACCTCTAAAACACCTACCTGTTTCCATTATCTCTTAAAAACCTCTTCAGATAACTGCCCAGTGAATAAGACCTGTTTTCTGTAAATATCAATTCGGGTTGATCCTTGAAATTCACTATTTTCGATATTTTAACAATATAAAGAATTCTATATATTGGTTATTTGTACACAAACGCGATAAAGACATAATGTTTTTGTTAGCGCGCCACCTGTAAGCAAAACTATCTTACATAACACGTCGACGCGACTTACAAATCTAAGGAATTCAGGTAGGTACTTACCTAAACAAATAATTTTGACAAGAAGTGACATAAATTCACACAAAATATACTGCCGTTGTTTTCGTATTATTATTTGTCTTCTGAATTGTTGCGATTGCGCTGCAAACATAGAATTTCAGTGCCCGCGTGTCAACTTGTTGAAACCGCATCGCTCATCCTTCGTGGGATAAGAATAAGTGTGTGCCTTATCGCGATGAGAAAATATTTAACTAGCTCTAGCTCTGTTTTGCTTGTGTTTTTTTTTATTATCCTCAGTTGATAGACAATCCATAAAAAAAGGACTAACAAGTTTGTGTAATCATAATGGCCATGAAAACGAATCAGGGCCGGTCGTAGCAATTCTATATAAATAGTTATTAAGTGTTTGTGGGAAGAAGGCGCCAGTAGGTATTTCAGAAAGTTTTATTTTTATAGGACTGGCGGGAAGCGATTGGAATATTCGTTGAAGTGTGGCGGTAGAAGGTTGTAGCTAGCTAGATAACGAAGTCTTCTAACGTTCCTCCCCCATTAGTCCTTCCAAAACTGACTGACAGAAATTTTGAGTTATTTTAAATTTTTCCATGTTTTTGGATATTTTTGGTTTTTGGATATAGAATTCCTAATTTTTCTGGGCAATTTGATTTTTCTGATTTTAGGGCGATGCGATTGTTAATTATTGTTATTGTTAATATTTGGGCAATTTGCTTTTGGGTGTTTTGACACAAGACAATTTTTCTATATGTTCTGTGGCGAATTAAAAAAACTTCCATTACTTTCAATGTCTTGGAACCAGGCGATTTTATAAACCAGCACGACCCTGGATTGATGACAATAAGTCGCCTGGCGCATTGGTAATTTGTTTTTAAGGGTCTAACTCTGGTGCAACATGCCAATCGAATATTTACATATAATATTATTGACTCATCTCGATAAAAAAAAGAATAATAAAAAGTAACCTGCCTTATCGCTGGGAATTTCGATTTCAAGTGAAAAAATCTCTATAGCTGTATGGTCTTATCAATATTTTACTGCCCCCGCTAATCCGAGTTAGATAACGATAGAACACGCATAGCGAACCTAAATATTTTGGGACCTTCATAGATCCCTATTTGTTTTATCTTTCGTCTCGAAAAATTTGTTTATCCACATAGAAATCTCATGGGACCTTCACCCAGATCAAATTTGTATTTTACATATTTGGGAACTGCCAACAAAACCAATTCACACCTATTGGACGACTATATAGAACCAACTAGGTATATTTATTAAGGACGTCATAGAGATGTCGCGACTTCGAATTTTGTTTGTCATTCCCAATCAAGTTGTCCCCGAATGGGTGATTATGAGATTTTATGGCAGACTTATGATTGTGTCTTGTATATTTCGGGACATAGAATAGTCAGTGGTTGTGGTTGTATATCAAGAATTGGACAGATGTCTTGTTTGGTATTTTGTTGTTTTAATTGTAGACCTGTCATTCCTATACAAAAAACGTCTCCTTGCAAGGAACAAGAATAAGATAGAAATAGATACATCAGCATAGGGGCTTTGTTTTTATTTGTTTTATTTCTTAGGATGATGCCAATAGGTATGGCAAAAGTATACATATGTAGGTTTAGGGATCTTCTTGTATTGCAAAAAAAAAAAATAAAAAAAAAAAAACAGAACGAAGGATGGACAGGGCACCTGTCCTTAACCTTATTAGAAAGTGATTCCATTCAAATAAATGGTGCAATACCTACCTACAGCTGTGGTGTGTGTGTTTTGTAGTTTATTGTTTTCGTAGTTCATTGTTTTTCATCTATGGAGGTGGTCCAGTGTTTGGGAATAAGGGTAAGGGATCTTATATTGATGCATGATTGAGTAGTCAATTTAATTGTTTTTGGACGAAATAATCAGCATGTTGCCAAGAGGTCAGGTGTATTCTAAGAAAAAAATTGTGTTAAGACTGGGTATGAAAAAAAAACAAGTACAAAATGTTAAGATTTAAAAACAAAAGTACCTATTACGAAAATTGTGGTGCCATGCAATAAAGTCCAAAACCAAATTTTGGACTCTATTGCACTTCCATTTTGTACTTTATTTCACACCTAGGAGTGCAATAAAGTTCAAAATTTGGTTTTTGACTTTATTTCATTGGATCTTATTTCATGGCACCAAAATTGTGTGTAGATACACGTAGTAAATAATTTTTGAGTCCCCATACTCCAATTCAGCGCATCGAAAAAATTCGGAGAAGAAACCTGCTTCTATACGGCTAGAGGATTTTTAGGGACTTTAAACTGTAATGTCCACAGAAAATCTTCAAAAAAAAAAAAATAGACAAATGGGATCTGTATAATTAGTGTCCATGTAAAATATAAAAAGAATTATTTTTCTATTAGCTTCACTTGGCTCAGAGTATTTGCAGGACTTAGCTCATAAGAATATCGGTTTTCTTCATATAAATCCGAAAGGGTTAACAATATCGTGAAGTATTTAATACAAAACTTGTAGGTGTTACCTATTTCATAATAAAACTGATATACAAATATTTTTGAAGTTTGACCATTTTTGAAGTCACAACACTCTGAAACTGATCTCTTATACGTAAAAAAGGATGTCCGTGAAGTTAGCATAACAAGTGTCAGCATTTCAATTTTGTTTTTGGAGTTCTTATCGCATGCACCTGAGTTCTATAGTTCCTGATAGTTTTCCAAAATAGTTCTGTTTGATTTCACCGACAAAATTGACTTTAAAAAATGAGGTGCTAACTTCACGCCAGCATATCATTTTTGAAACATCATATAAAAATATTTTTTTCTGGTATAAGAAACCTTGCCTAAGAGTTCCTCATACAACAAACTATTAATTGACGCGAACACGATCTGTACAAATAATTTTTTTAAACCAAATTTCATAATTTAGCAACTATCGGAAGTGCTCCACATAATTAATATCAATTCTGCGAAAGTCTATCCTAAATGTCAATTCTTAGAAAATTGGCGGATACCACGCTCCCTTTATAAAAATCTCGATTTTTTTTTTGTATTCACCACAAGACCTACCGTTACACCTTACACGAAATAACAATGTTTTACGGTGTCGGTACGTAATGTCGGTAATTTTGATCATCAGTCGGTTGAGATTCTTACAGTCTTATATATCAGGAAGCACTTATTCTAAAGGATTGAAAGTGAGTTGCCTGAACCAGGTGAACCTAGCAAATGCTGCGAGTTTAAAGTTTCTGACTTAATTGGTACTGAAGATGGAGGGGTATCAAAAATCAGCTGAGTTTTGATCCTGTAAAAAGGGTAGTCGCCCGTAGCGTAATGGTTAGTGCGTTCGACTGTCACGCTGGAGGTCTGGGATCGCTTCCCAGCCTCGTCCACCTAAAAACTAAAAAGTTTTTTTTTTCAGGGCTCCTGCCTCTTGCGAGGAATTGACAAATCCTCCAAGAGCAGTAGCGGATCTAGGATTTGGCTGTGGGGGGGGGGCTTGGAGTTTGGATATCCAGTTTGTACATATGAAGTTATATAACAGAAAACGAATTTTGACATCACTTTTCATTTAATAATAGCCGTGTTTTTTGTGCCTTTATATCCGCTCCTATCGCACTTTAAAATTGTCTTAAAATAAAACACAATAACAAGGAATTTGGGATTGATCTGTTAAGCAAGGGAATTATTTTTAAGCAGCAAAACATGGTAGCATAACTAATCTTATAACTTTAAGTTCTAGCCACGTTACAGCCTCAAATCACACGAACAAATTCGTTTATTTATATTGCTTAATAATTAATTAGGTATCAAGTGCCCACCTCCATATGTAAATTATGTAAGTGTTTGTTTAAATTACCTGAAGGTATGCTTTGAACTTCACCTTTTTAACAAAATTTAAAAACTGTTTGTAATGCTAGGTCAGAAAAATGATATTTAAGTGGTCTTACTGGCAAAAGCTCATATGTGTTTTGACAGTATCAGTCCTCTGAGATCTCATTTACTTTAATTAGCCAAGTCAACGAACCTACCTGTTTTCTTTAAATTGTCTCTGGAAAGCACGAAAATAAAATTTAGTGGATCGAAAAATAAAATATCAAAATTTTTTAGTCGGACATAAGAAACAGCTGCTCTAAAAAAATTAGCTGCACGGTCCAATTCTGCAAGTATCAATGAATTTTCGTTTACGCTGCACCTACAAAAAAAGTGTCGATAAATTTGTAAGTCACTGCAAAGTCTGTAGAGATTGTAAATGTTCATGTCCACCTGCAAGATTTTTCTGAGTTCACAGAGATTCTCACGCTTTTGGAATTTGGCTCCTCGACTAGAGAATTTGTATTGAATTGCTTAGCCCAAAAATGTTTTGTATGTATTGCCTTGGACCTTTGAAATTTTGAAAACTAAGCCCCAAAATTCTCTAATCACAGCCAAGGCCGTAAGAAACAATTCCTGTTGTAAAAAACATTTACACTAAGCTTTACACGCCGGTGTTCTCTTATTGTCTTAGCCTCAATTGCCTTTCTCTCGTTAAATAAGCTAAGTTTTTAGTGTAAACAGTTGTTGCTTTTGACATGTAAATGTTAAGCCCCGACCAGGTTTTTTTTTAATTATATCTGCAAGCTTTAGTCCCAATTTCGGACTTTAACAATCCTTATTTATGCCCCAAAAGCTCTCTGGAATAATGTTAGTTTTAAGGGAGTTAGTTGTTTAACCCTGACTACGTTTTTTGTCCAATATTCTCAGACCTTATTAGTCCCAAGTTGTTTTTTTTTTCAGTTTTCTGGGTTTTGTTTTAAGGGAAAATTGGTTTTTCATAAAACATGTCCATTATTTATAGCCCCCAATTGGTTTTTTGTCCAATTCACTTCAGGCTTTAGCCACAACCTTAGGGCTTAGAAAAGAAGTTGCAGAACATAAAAATTGTTCAGCCCCAACCACGTTGTTTTGTCCATCAAAATTCTCATCTTAACAATATTTTGGACGAATATAAAACTCTACACGTTGTTATGTATTGCATTTTATATTTCAAAATATTTTAGCAATCGGCTGTGGGGGGGGGGGGGGCTTTAGGCCCTATAGCCACCACCCTGGATCCGCCAATGTCCAAGAGTATCACTTGTCACGAATAAGTGCTTCTCGTCGGATATAAAATTGTAGGTCCCTACCATTCCTGTCAAAAGGCGCACACAGGAATGGTTGCGAGTTGTTAGTCACTAGGCCCTGGTTCTTCATGAGCCGTTGTGCAACCCGATTTATTTTTTTTTATTTTTCGAAAACTCATCAGGAACTCTAGAACTCTTGATTTTAAGTTGAAAAACATGCTCCTTGCTTCGTTAAGTTAGCAAAAAACCTTCTTTTTTTTAACACTTCTTAACACTTTATCTCCAGAACTATTGAACAAAATTATGAGGATCTCTAGAACTCTTAGTTTGCTACCGGGAAATCTCATTTTGTATTCAATGTTAAACAATTCGTTTGCTAACTTCACAGGACTCTAGGTTATCCCTATTTCCATATGGACAACACCAGTGTGTTTAATGAACCGATAGAGTTCATCTGCTGTGCCCAAAAGATGCCACCTGGACTCCTATCACAAGGTAGGTACTTAAATATTCAATTTCACTATGCAACTTAACACTGTCTCCTTATGATGCACTTGCAATTGTTTTCAAGGTATGTACATAGGTATATGAACATATTGCACAAGCATAAGTAAAATAATTGTCTATTGTATAGGTTAAGGTTACCCCTGAGCCCTGATCGCTAAAAATACATACCGACAAGCTGTGATTTTTCGTTCGCTCGAGACATCTTGGCGCGCCAAAAGTCAGTCTATTCTTATTTAAAAAAAAAAATGACTTAGGCCTATATACGAAGGTATAAGGTACCTGTGTATAATGGTTAATGTGTAGGTTTGCCACACTCCAAACTCATCTTGTATAGGTTAGAGGTACCTAGAATCCCTTGAATAGTTCTCTTTCAAATTCATCCATTCAATTTACTAAGAAAACAACATGACACACAGTGGGCAGCTTATATGAAGCTGTTGGAATAAATTCAAACAAATATTTGAGTTAGGAACCACTCCTGGGCCTGTTTTCATTAAAGATGAATAATTATAGATAATTGCAAAGTTGTTTAAAATACAGAAGGATTTTTTGGCGGCTTTTCAAGAAAATCTGTAAGACGCGTACCTACCTTACCCTCGTGCGTGTTTCGGTAGAAGTGACGAAGAAGTGTTTAAAACTGGATAGTGCAAGTTCAAAAATATCTTGGACTTCTTCGGAGATGAGGAAATACAAAATTTTCAAACTTTTACCAATATATTCTTTATTGATTCAATTATTTCCAATTTTCCAGCAATTCTGTCCCACTGTACGAAAGATGAGACGTATGGTGACACAAACGAAGCCAACAAAAAATGATTAAGAATTACCAACATCGCGTTCGAAGAAAGGAAAACAGAAATAATGTCCTCCATTCAGGGACCCGCAAATAGTACCAGACCAGACCAGAGTGTCTATGTCTAGGGAACATTAAAGGTGAATCCGTCCATTGTGTGTCCCGTGTCCCCATTGTAAAGCTGGGTAGCCTTTTATGTTTCAAAGAAATTTACAACAAAAAAAAAAGAAGAAAACACCAGAAAAAAAATCTCAAAATGTTTGATTGCGTGTCGGACAATCGGACATGGAAAATGATAGTGGAGCGACATTGCATGATGGTGTGTTTCAGCTCGAGTCTGCATTCTATTAAAAGATGTGACTTCGCGCTCATACAGTGAGGGTAGACCCATTCTTCTTCTTTTTCAGTGTATATGTCGTTACAATTATAAGATTGGACAACACGGACAACAGAAGCAAAAGATCGAAACAAGTTCTTCACTTCACTCTGAAGATTTATTCGGCATTATGGCACTTAATAAATATAACTTTTATGACACCTGACAAAATACCTACATATACATACATTAAAATGAAACTGGGTCTTTATTAGGCATGAATTATAGCCTTATATCCAGAGGGCTTTATAAGGTTTCTTCTTTTTGTGTTGTCTTCAGAGTTTGATTCGGCATAACAAGACTCTGGCTTTGTCCAAAATTTTCGTGAGATGCACAATAGGGTCATCCGACATCCATAATAACTACACATAGCTTGACTATCACCATAGGAGGCTTAAACTCATTTAGCTACTTAAGATTCTTAGGAATCTTAATTTAGTTTTTTTTTATTACTTATGGCTAAGTCTGATGAGTGTTGAATGAGTGCACATGCGTGCATTCCAATGGACATCCATCAAAAGAGTTTCAGTCGTAAATAAAAATATATGTCAGAGATTAAGATGCAGAGCTGGAACAAAATTGATTAAATTTGTATGAAAGAGTTTTAAACGCAGGTTTTTAAATTCTATTACTGCCTATAGTGTTTCTTCGATTGATTTATGTCTGTCTTAGTGCCTTCACAGTTTCAAAGTGAAAATAATAAATCAACAGGTTTTTTTTCAACGTTTTGAAGAAGCAGGAATACTAACAATCAATAATGTGATTGATCATGTGGAAAGTTAATGCTTAATAAGGATCACTTTTCAGTTAAGAGTACTTCATATGAAAGCTTGCGTTGCACAACACACATGCTTTTTTAAATTGGCTTAACAATTGTTGCTAGGATGCTGGTACGAACGGCATAAGTATTCAAACTCAAATTAGTCGAAACTTGACCTTATAACCCATAGTATTATGAACATACATAAAATGCTATAGATTCTGAATAAAGTAAGTTGTAGAAACTGCTGTATAACTTTTTTAGACGCTAATGAAATTATTATTTTTCTTTTGGATAATAACTGTTAATGATGCCTCTGAATGAACCATTATTTTTTGTTTTTGATTTTCTCGAAAACGGTCGAAACGGTTATTTTATATAATTTTTGTAGAATTGTTTTTAGACACTTTTTACACAACAACATTTTTTTTAATCTCAATATTTCGAAAAAGACTAAATCAATTTTTTTTACAACACATCAATCCTTTTTACAAACTGATTTTTGGACAACCTATTAAAGACTTGAAAAAATCTTGTTTCTTTAGAAAAATGGTATCATATAAGAATGCTGAAATCCCGATATACAACTGTTTCTTTTTCCTCGAAAACGGCTTCAACGGTTTTGGTAGAAAAGAATAAATGGGTTCAATAATTACTTACTAATACTTTTAAACAAAAAAAAAAAAGTTTACTTTAAATTGTTAATATAAATTAATTATTAATTAAGCATATTTAAATTTTCATACAAACTTGTTATTAAATTTAATAAAATAATTAAATTCTATTTTTCAAAAACGGTGTTTATGTTTTTTTTTTTATATTTATAACTTAAATTGTGAAATTTTGTTTCCTAAGAATGCATTTAAGATATTAAAAAATAAATTGTTTCTATTAAAATCTAATAACGATGATTTTAAATAGGGCTGGCCACGAAACGAGACTCTGCGAGACGTTTGTAAGTCTCGTCTCGGTCTCGTTAAAATCGAAAATTTTCAGTCTCGTCTCGGTCTCGTATAATAAAGTTTCGTCTGCGCAAAATTCGATTTCCGGAAAACCTGTTGATTTTGGAACGAAATACTTTCGATTATAGTTTGAATAGGTACGTGCAAAAGAAAATGAATATTTAACTGAAATTGGATTTTTTTTATTTTATTAGAAATTTCGGTCCAAATATACAGTCTCGTCTCGGTCTCGTCTCGGTTGCTCAAAAGCCAGTCTCGTTTCGGTCACGAGACCGATCATAGCAACGTTACCCAGTCAGCTTTTTGATGTTTAAAAAAATTTGGTTTTTGATGTTTAAAAAAATAAATATTTAAATATCATAAAATAATAACATAAAATACATTATGAATTTAAAGAAGATCTCTTAAGTCAATATTTAAAAAAATGTTTGTTACTTCATATTTGAATACAAATTTTATAAACCAAAATCCAATATTAAAAAAAAAAAACATCTAACTATTCCAAAAATATATCGGCTTATGAGCAAAAAGTAGACAAAAATTAAAATATAGTTATTTTCAGTGGGGATTCCTGGTCCTTAGTATTGGTTTAGCTACTTGGTCTAGGGAAGTTTAATTAAAAAAAAATCATATTTTTTTTAATTTTATTGATAACGAAAATTAATAAATAATATAAAATCAAAGTTTAAAAATGTATCGACATAAATTCACTTCGGCGTTCGACGGAAACAAAATTATCGATGACTTTATCATAAAAATCGTCACTTTCTATATCAATTATAGGTATAACAATTATATAAATATAAATATCTACATCCTATATTTATATGATTTTGTGTTCCAAAAAATCTTAAATTTTTGTATGTACCTATTAAACAATTTAGTTCACGTTCAAAGCTATGTAAACAAATTTCACGTAAGCGGTCAGCCGATAATAGATACTTCTGGCGATTTATGCCAAAATAAATTTGCGACATTTCCTTTATAACTTTGGAAATATGCAACTAAGGAGAAAACCGTCCATTATAAACTTGTTTGTTATAAAATTTTCTACAAGACCGCATCAGTCTGAAATTCATGCATGTTTTTTTTTTTTTAATTCATGGTTAGATAGCAAGACAAATAACATGCATGAATTTAAAACTGATGTGGTCTGGTGGAAAATTTTATAACAAACAAGTTAATAGTGGACGGGTTTTTTCCTTAGTTGCATATTTCCAGTTATAAAGGAAAATGTTGGAAAAAATGGGACGAACTTAGCGTTTTTTTTCACTGTTGCTTTTTTCCTGCAGCGAGCACTGGTTTTTCGAAGTTGCAAATTTAGATACAGACTACTCTAACATGCCCCAACAACATATCAAAAATGCAGAACTACATCGCGCTTTGCCAATTGAGCTCTTTTTTTGGAATTATTTACTGTGCTAAAAGAACTTTTTGGATGTTACCCTATCAAAGAACTCTAATAACAAAACAATAAGCACACGCATTCATCCTTCACATTCATTTTCATATAAAAAAAGAGATGTACTAGTAGCCCGTAGCGTAATGGTTAGTGCGTTCGACTGTCACGCTGGAGGTCTGGGATCGCTTTCCAGCCTCGTCCACCTAAAAACTAAAAAGTTTTTTTTCAGGGCTACTGCCTCTTGCGAGGAATTGACAAATCCTCCAAGAGTATCACTTGTCACGAATAAGTGCGTCTCGTCTAGCCGTTCGGATTTGGCATACAATTGTAGGTCTCTTCCATTTCTGTCGAAAGGCGCAGACAGGAATGGTTGCGAGTTGTTAGTCACTAGGCCCTGGTTCTTCATGAGCCGTTGTGCCACCCGATGTATTTATTTTATTTGCTTGTATTATTGTATTGTATTTGTTCTTGTATTATAGATTGTATTGTTTTTGTGTTTGTATTTGTTTTTTCGATAGATATTAGATATTACAAATTGTATGAAATTTGGTAGCGCGGATGTTGTAAGCTTCCAAGGAAGACTTGTATGAGAGTTTTGTGTTGTTTACTGTGTTAGAACAATGTGGGTAGGTTAGGTAGGTATCTATTTTGTTTTATTATTATATCAATGCTCTTTGTAGGGAATTTGGTTTTGGTATCGCATATTGTAACGCTGAGGCAGATAGTTTTTTTTGTATTTATGGTATTGATTATTGCAATTAATTCATTATCATTATTTCAACGTTACATTATATACCTCAGTTATTCATTTAAATTCTTGGTTTGGCGGCGATAAACCTGCTAGCTGAGAGGAATCGCCACTGGTTATTTTGGATGGGTATATTCGGGCGAAGTCTTACAAACAAATCTTTTTTGACTTATCAAATTAAAGACTTGAGCATTTTATTAAAATATACTATAAAATATACTATATTTACATATCTTTATACTGGCAAACGTTATGAGCAGTTTAGCAAAACAGAAATTTAAGTGAATGGCGCAAAATTGTAAACAGACTAATATTACCTAATATTTTTCTGATCTTAAAACAATTAAATAAAATTCTCTATATTTTAAATACTTTTTAACTAATATCATACTAACTTCCTTCTAGAACTTCAGCTGAACATTTCCAAAAAAAGACCTCATTTTGACATTTATTAACGTCAAAGTGTAATATGGATTTATTGGGATACTAAAAAGATAAAATAGCCATTTGCTGATTTGAACTTTAGTTAAATGTAAGTAGACAGTAAGACGATTCCAAGCTCGTTTAAAATTACGAAATCACAATTTTTAACACAGTTTCATACCAAAAATAAATTTAATATCGACTAAAATCTTGCGACAATGTTATTTTTCAGTTTTTTAATACAGTTAATATTTTTCGCTGATTAAATTATTATATAATTACTTGCACTATACGAGTACGTGTGTAGGTAATTGTGTAGAAACTCTAGATAATAATTGTCTGCCCTAACCACTAAAGCGATTTCCTTCAAACTTTGGGCTTAAAGTTTTTAGGAGATTCGCTAGTAGAGGGGAAATTTATTTCAAAAAAGGCTCTTACGATTTTAACAAAAAAATACGAGTTAATATTAAAGCTGTGGTCAACATTTTTGTAAAAATAATGTTACCATTAACGATTATTAACGGCACCTAACATAATAACTCATTTTTTTTTATTTTTAAATTTCTGTTTACGTCTTCACCAATTTCGACCAAATACAGGAGAGGAGGTTTATTTTAGTTCGATTAATTTTGCATACAAAAAAAGTTGAACTTATTTTTTGAAAGTTCAATATTTTATAAGAGGATCACTAATTTTTGTTTTAGTTTTGTGTAAGATTGTATTTTTATAAAAACTTAAAATGTCAAAAAATTTCCATATTTTAGAAAACCGTTGTCACGATTTCTAATTTTTGTCATAAATTCATATTTATCAAACAAATCACACGACATACTTTTTTTTAGATCTATGTAGCTATTATATATCGGGTTTCGATACTCGGAACTCGATTTCTTTTGCGTGGCCACCACGGGCACGCTTGCAGAAGTCCAGACGCTGTACCCAATTTTCGACGGTTTTCAAGCATCATCTAATTGGGGCCAAAAATATTCGGTTTTCATTGAACGGTAGCGATCCCCATTCACAGTAACGTGTCGGTCTTGATCATCACGGAAGAAGTACGGCCCAATGTCGCCGCCGGCCGATAAACCACACCAAACCGTAATTTTTTCGGGATGTAATGATGACTTATGGAGTACGTGTGGATTGCTGCCTGAGCAATACCGCATATTTTGTTTATTGACGAAGCCATTCAGCCAGAAATGAGCCTCATCGCTGAAGATCATTTTTCGAAGAAAATCCGAATCATTTTCAAGTTGTTGCTCAGCCCAATTCACGAACATACGACGCTTCTGGTGGTCAAGCGGCTTAAGTTCTTTCGTCAATTTAATCTTGTAAGGATGTAGGCCAAGATCTTTTCGCAAAATTCGCCACAACGACGTCACAGAGATGCCCAACGCTTGAGAACGACGTGTGAGAGACACATTTGGGCTTTCTGCAACTGAAGCCTCAGCGGCAGCAATATTATCGACACTACGGTCACTTCTTTGTCTCACTGGCACGGGAACATTTTGTACTGTGCCTGTGGATTCAAATTTTTCCACTAGACGCTCAATTGTTGATCCGCTAGGACGATTATGACGACCATAAATTGGACGTAGCGCTCTTAAAGTTGAGGCCACTGACTCCGAATTTCGGTAGTAAATTTTAATAATTTTGACTTGTTGTTGGCTCTTATATCTTTCTATCATAAAATGGCAAACCTTACTGAAGAGAAATGTCAAAATAGCGGCAAGAAATATGACGTCGTTTGCTGTCCCTGTTGCTCTACTTTTGTAGCGTCCCTGTTGAAAAACCCTTTTTTTTTTTTACTGTAAGTGTGTATATAATTGAACTCCTCCTAAACGGCTGGACCGATTTGAATGAATTTTTTTTTGCATGCGTTTGTGTAGATCCCTGGATGGTTAAGATTCAGCACGGCAAAGTGCAACAAAAAGCAATTGAAATGCAAAAAGAGGGTTTTGATGAAAATGGTGAAGCTATACGCAATAGTTTAGACTATTAGATGGACATTAGTTAATGAAGATGAATTGCTTCGTATTCTTGATTCATTTTAGACGTTTTTCAACCAGTAAATTAAGTGACCCACTTTGTGCGTTCTTCTCTTTTTTGGGTCGTTGCTCTGCTTAGAGTATGTACAATCGTCGGGAAGGTGCCAACGTTAACATTTTCTTGGACCTTTGGTGGGTGGCATTCCAAATGCAGGCCACCAAAGGCAATCTTGTCAAAGAAAAACAGTTTAACTATATCAGGAATTAATTAAACCTTTTTTAATCCCTGCAAACGAAAATTCAAAAAATTTAACCATTGTAATTTAAATCACTTTTTTCCATTATAATTGTTTTTTGTTGCACTGTTTTAAACTTTTAAAACAACATTAGCCCAATATATAAATCAAATTTATTAATCATTTTTATTCTATGATATTTTTTATTTTTCTTTTAAGAGCAGCTGCATTTTTTAGTGCTACAGCTGAAGTCGATAGCCCTGAAATGTGGGTAAAAGACCCAGTTTTTTCTTTGTTTTCTTTTTTAATGGCATTTCTTAACGTTGTTGTTCGTGAATTTGTTTCATTTTTGCAATTAATTTTTTCTGATGAAAAATCATCATCAATTTCACCACATATGAACATTTCTCTTATTTTTGTGCTTCAATCATTTCCGCACTGGAAATTTTACTTGAATTGATTATCTGTAAAATACAAACAAAATCTAGAATTCGCTGGATTTACCAGGAATGCCACCACAAAACTTGCAATTAAAAATTGGCTCACCTATCATTTTACTTCGGAATTTATTTGTACCTAAGCTATGCAACGGTACAAGATTAGTCATACAAAAAAAAATATAGGCAATGTTCTTGGAGCTACAATTTTGAACGGCAAATTTGAAGGTGAAGTTGTTCTCCTGCCACGAATCTTAATGATCCCTTCAGACTAACTTTCATTCAGACGTCTGCAATTTCCAATTCGCTTGGCATTTGCCATGACCATTAATAAGTCACAAGGTCAAACAATGTTGATTTGTGGGTTGGATCTAGAAAATCCGGTCTTTTCACATGGCCAATTATATGTGGCGTGTTCTCGCGTTGGAAAACCGTCAAGTTTATTCATTTATACTCCTCAGGAATTGACTAAAAATATTGTTCATCAACTCGCATAAAGATAAAATTAAACAAACATTATTGATTATAAAGAATTGTTTGTAGAAAAATTAATGTAATTTCAAAATAAAGAATAATGAAATTATTATACTATTTGTCTTTCATTTTATTCTTTGTTTAATATCCTAATCGCAGGACAACGTCTGTCGGGTCTGCAGTAAATTTATAAAAACTTAGATAATAATTTATATATAAACTTTTTTTTAACACTTTGTTTTTTACGACATCATTACACTATGGAAATAATAAAATACGTTGTCAATTTCTAGCCACGTTAAAGTTGTTAGGTACGTAAGCAAGTTTGTGCGATCCAGTCGTGCAGTTTATTTTTTGAGCAATCCATTTCTTTAGAAAAATTAATTTCCTACACAAATTCTTTAAAGTTAAATTCTCAAGTTCTTATTTCTCGAGTTACACCAAAAATATTGAGAAGTGACTCATGTGACCATTCTTCCAGAAATGCATGTGTGAATATTTTGTGTTTTAGAAAGCTTTAGTTCCGACAAATATTTAATTTCAATACTAAAACAACCCTTGAACGCAAATGTTCTTCAATAAAAGGTTTGTTCATTAGCCTATTATTCCATAATTATAAACTTATCACTGAACCACATTTATGCATTGAGTCCATAGAATTCTTTATTGACAACATCTTGCTAAGAATTTATATACGCATACGTATTTTTTGTAGCATTTTGTTTTGAAAAATGTTTGCAAGATCAATCTACAGGTAGATTTCAAGTTATACCAAACAAACTTCTTAAAAAGAAATAAAAATTAATTGAGTGAAATGCAGTGAAGCATGAACGTAGATATATTTTATAAGTATTTAATTTCAATAAAATAAAATAAAATAAAATAAAATAAGATAAAATAAAATAACACAAAATGATATAAAAGAAAACAAAATCTATTTGCTTTATTTTTAATTTTATTTTAAATAATTTGCAAGAATTGATTAGTTTCCCATAGGGTGGCCAGATAAGAACGAAAAGATACAAAATTTAAATAAAACAATAAATCTTAGAAGCTTCTGTATAATTAATTATTTACATTAGTCAAAAACATGAAAAATGCTTATGTAAAAGGTTTTCCAATAGGGACGGGTTGATTTTGACAACGCGTGGCGGCCATATTGTTTCTTTTACTTTCTATTAAAATATCGTTTAGTTACTAAAGCAAATGGTAGGTTACAGCGTCGAGCAACACAGGATATTGATAAAAGATTATTATCAAAATGAGTTGGAAGTTGATCCCAATTTGAGTCGAAAAATCATCTTTAGCGATGAGGCCCATTTTTTTCATGAATGGGTACGTGAATAAATAAGCAAAATTTCCAAATTTGGGACGGCACCAATCCACGCGAGATTCACGAGGTGCCAATGCATCTAAATAAAGTTACTGTTTGGTGTTGATTTTGGTACTTCTTCGAAAATGATGCTGGCCAGGCCATCACCGTCAACGGCGATCGCTATAGGTCGATGATCACCTACTTCTTGTGGCCTGAATCGGATGATATGGACACCGAAGGCGTATGGTTTCAACAGGATGGCGCTACGTGCCACACAGCTCAAGGCAAAATCGATATTCTGCGGTTTCATGGCATGGGTATCTCGCGTCGCCGTCGCGACGTGAATTGACCACCAAGATCGTGTGATTTGACCCTTTTGGACTTTTTCTTGTGGGGCTTTCTTAAGTCGCAGGTCTATGCGAATGAGCCGCAAACCACCACGGCCCTCAAAGACAACATAATCGATGCCATTGCATCGGTCAAATTCAGCCTGATTTATGCGCCAAAGTCATAGAAAACTGGACCTTTCGAATCTGCACCACCCAGCGAAGCCGCGGCGGCCATTTGAACGATGTTATATTTAATACATAATGTCATTGATAGGGCTCTCAAATAAAGATAAAACCTTATTGATACCTCATATACAACTTGTTAAATTTAATTTTAAAATCGACCAGCTTTTAATGGAAAACCCTTTATATAGGGAGTACCTACCTACTGTTCATAAGAATGCAAATTTGTTCTTCTTCAAAAGCAGACTGAACAATGAGCTGATTTGTTGGAGCTGTTTTGGAGAAAAATAAGATTTTTCTTAACAATTTTTCAACTCTTGTACCGTTGAGTATTTTATTTACATATAGAAAAAGTTATATTTTAGAAAGAGTTACAATAATAACTTTATAATAAATTACAAAACAAAATTTAAATCATTTCGATAGTATTCACTGTCAATGCTTAGATAAAGATACATTCTAGTTTTTAACTACAAAAGCAAGTTCGTGCAACTCAAGATGGCCATTTAAGTAATATTTTGACGACCCACACATTTCGAGTGTGTGAAGGTAGCGCCCCTTTTTGCGAATTTGAAATTTTTGAAAGTTATTCCAGGTTGTCCCGAGTTGTTCCGGATTGTTCCAAGTTTTTTTTGAAAAATATTCAAAAATGGGGGTTTTAGACCCAAAAAACCATTTTTGACCTTTCGAAAATCGAAATTTTAAAAATTGTTCCAGATTCTAAAAGTTGTTCTGAACATTGTTCCAAGTTTTTGGATCTCTTTGTTCGCAATTTCAAAAGTTATGGGCAAAATTCAAAAAAATTCTAGCCCCCCTTTTTTCGGAATTCCGATTTTTTATATTTTTTTTTTCAGGTCTCGAAAAGTGTTCTCACAATTGTTCCAAGAAATTAAAGTTGAAAAAAGTGTATTTTTAAAGATATGGCCTTCAAAACTTTTTTTCAAAAATGGAAAATACGGCTCCCCAAATTTTTTTCTTTTTCTAAAAAGCTTTGATTCCAAATATCTGTCATTAAATACATGTGCTGAAAAAATTCTGTGTCTAAGAACAAACTATATCAGCCTAAAAACGGTCTTTCAAAAAATATCTTTAAGTTTTTGCAACTTTAATAAAATGTATTGGCCCCCTTTTTTCAAAAAACAAAAATCCAAAACTTGTTCCAAATCGAAACTTATTTTGCCTAAAAGCCTCCAAAATTTCATCTAAAAATAGAAATAATTGAAGGCCTTATCACATGAAAACAAATATGTCACTTTATTTGCTCCCCCCTTTGAAAATTCCAAAATTTGAAAAAATAAACTTGGTTTATTTAGCAATTATCTATACGCTTTAAAAATACATGGTAATATATGTATATAAAACTCATTGCTCTATAATATTATTTAAATAAAAATTAATTCAAAGCAAAAAAAATGTTTACGATCAAAATTAAACTTTTTTTCTGACCCCCTTTTATGAAATTCAACATTCAAAAACTTGTTTCAGGTTGTTCTAGGGCTCTTCTAAGTTGTTAATGCAAAAAAACGTTTTCTGGCCCCCCTTTTCAGATATCCAAAATCTAAAACTTGTTCCAGGTCCAAAACCACTCAAATGCAATTTTCCAAGGATTCATGCAAACCTATTAAAAATTAAAGATTTTAATCCAAAAAAATGATTTAAATGAAAAAATCATGTTAATTTTGCGCTGGCCCCCCTTTTACGAAATTCAAAATTCAAAAACTTGTTCCAGGTTGTTGTAGGGCTCTTCTAAGTTGTTCCAAGCTTCCGTTTCTTAAAATTGATATTTAGTATAGTAGGGGGCTATATAAGAGCAATGAGTTTTATATATATTACCATCTAGAAGTTATTCTTAAGTTTTCATTTTGAAAAAAAAAACAAGAGAGGTCTGTGTAGCATTTTTTAAAATTATTTAAAAATAATTAAAATTAATTTTTTTTAGTTATATTGGATGGGACATTTTTAAAAGAGTACTAGAAAACTCTTACAAACTTGTTAGAATTTTTAAATTTAAGAGGGGACTTAATTCAAGAGTCTTAATGTAATATCGTAAGAAATTTAGTTTTGGTTTAAGATCTTCTATTCCTTATGTTTTTAATGATACTTGCTGGCATTTTCATATTTTTCAACTTTGGGAAAATATTAATCATATTAATCAACATTGGGAAAAGTTATAGATTTCGGACGATTTTTAATTTTTGAACAGAATAGATGTCTTTTCATACATTTTAGATTTGTGAATTGTAAAGATGTTCTAATAGTAAATTTAGCTATTATTCTTTTGTTGGATCCCGAAAACGGGGGGGGCAAAATAAGAATTTTTTTTAATATCGGAAAAATCCTTTTTTAGCTGTAAAATCTTTGATTATCGTTATTTTTACATGAAATCTTGGAACAATTACATTTGGTTGTGTATCTATTTGGATCCATTTTTGTATTTCGGGTTGTTGGAAAGAGGGTCATGGGGGTGTTTTTGGAATTTTGATAAGTTATAAGATACTTAAAAGTCACAGGATTTTTAAAGCGTGTAGATAATTGCTAAATAAACCAAGTTTATTTTTTCAAATTTTGGAATTTTCAAAGGGGGGAGCAAATAAAGTGACATATTTGTTTTTATGTGATAAGGCCTTCAATTATTTATATTTTTGGATGAAATTTTGGATACTATTAGGCAAAATAAGTTTCGACTTGGAACAAGTTTTGGATTTTTGTTTTTTGAAAAAGGGGGGCCAATACATTTTATTAAAGTTGCAAAAACTTAAAGATATTTATTAAGGCCGTTTTTAGGCTGATATAGTGTATTCTTAGACACAAAATTTTTTCAGCACATGTATTTAATGACAGGTATTTGGAATCAAAGCTTTTTAGAAAAAGAAAAAAAAATTGGGGAGCCGTATTTTCCTTTTGAAAAAAAGTTTCGAAGGCCATATCTTTAAAAATACACTTTTTTCAACTTTTATTTCTTGGAACAATTTTGAGAACACTTTTCGAAACCTGAAAAAAAAATATAAAAAATTGGAATTTCGAAAAAAGGGGTGCTAGAATTTGTGAACATAGAGATCCAAAAACTTGGAACAATGTTCAGAACAACTTTTAGAATCTGGAACAACTTTTAAAATTTCGATTTTCGAAAGAAGGGGGGCTAGGTCAAAAACGGTTTTTTTGGGTCTAAAACCCCCATTTTTGAATATTTTTCAAAATAAACTTGGAACAATCCGGAACAACTCGGGAACAACCTGGAACAATTTTCAAAAATTTCAAATTCGAAAAAAGGTGGTTTAACTTTGCACACACAGATTTCTTAAATATCTATTTTGAAAATGGCCTGAAATAAAGCTGATCTGTACTAAAAAGAATGCAGCCAGCGCTAAGTAGGATGTTAAAGCACCTTTCAAAATAATAAGCCAATACTTTATCGACTGTTGCATTTCATTCCACTGCTATAGTTTTAAAAAAAAGTTCCAAGCAAACTTTTAGTAACAAGAGTGCCTAATTTATACAAATACATACATGCAGTTTCAACGCGACTATTAGTTATAGTTCAATAAATAAAAATTTATTGAGTCATCCCAAAATGTAAAATTTAAAAACTTCCTCCTCTTTGATCCTTGAAGTATAGATAAGTAGATATGTCCTCATTTCAATAAATTGAAAAATATTAACACTTTTTCCAAACCAATTCACTAAAGACAATTTTATTGAAAACTACAGAGAAACCATGTCAAATAGCATCGCGGAATGTGACCAAATTATCTATAGACCAATCATTTCAGTGCGAGTGCGGTATAAATAACTTGTAAGGAATTAGCCTCACTGGGAGTATGATTAATTCTCCTTTTCATTCTTAAGTCGGGTTTCATTAAAATGATAATGGAAATAATGGAAATGGGCATATACGGTACCATAAAAGGAGACACACAGCTCGGAAGTTCCAGGCAACTTTTCAGTACTTATCCTTATATACATCCAGAGTACCAGAGGACCAGAGGCTCTTGAATCGAAATAAATTTTCATTAAACAAAATTGAACCGTGGACAGGTTAAACTGTGAATGTGGAACTGAATGCCAAGCTGGATGCCATTCTCTTTCCGGCGTCTTTCCGATTAAATAGTGTTACCTATGTGATCTTCGATCGGATAGTGGAAGTCGTAGTGACGGTGCGGTCGGTGGTGGAAGTGGATGACGTAGTCGGGTATATTATATAGAAGAAACACCCACAATCCTAGTCGGTCACCAGAGTTAACTCTTGCATTATTCGATGTCAGAACATTCACCTTGAACGTGGACTTGCAGATCACTTCCACAAATGGGATTGGCAACCAGATCCATGCCATGGCGCTGTGGTGGCACCTCAAAAACCAGAAAAAAAAAAAAACAAATAAATAACAAAATAAAAACATGAATAACTCCTCCACACATTTGTGTATCGTTTTTTTTTGTCGTATTTTGCCCCATAGGCCTGCGCCCGGCCAGAAAGCCAGAAACAATTTCTTGTCATAAAGTGGCCGGTCTGACGCCTGGAAATTAATAATAACTTGATCCAACGGTTGCGATGCAGTTCTTGACATATTCACTGCGCATTGCAGTTGGGGAGAGGTTCTCTCGCTTTGACTCGTATATACGTTTTACTGAATCGAATCCAAGCGGATCACGGATACAGATACTTCATGCAAGGCATTTATACTATTACATCTCATCTCGCGTGCCACGCAACGCGCATGGAATTGCTCGCCAAGTCTGTCGTAGCTTACTCGTCGGCGTAGCTCGTAGTACCTCTACCTATTACCTGAAGAACCGAACGGTATTGGAAACTGATCGGTGCTGCAGCTGCTTCCATTTCTGATGAGGATGGTGGAGGTATGAGGCATCAAGTGTTTGTGTCTGTCTGTGCTGTGCTCTGGTGTGTCTTGGACTTGGCCCAACAAGTGGGTGTTTATTTATTTAATGGTGCAAATGCACAACTTGTATCTGCGTTTTTTTTTTTTTTTACTTGTTTGGGTTGTTCCAGCGATGAATTGAAGATTGCAGACTTTAGAGACCCACAGAGATATGAATCAAAAATGATTACACATTTGGAAGTAGATATGTACCTATAGGAGGGTATAAGCGAAGCTACACACAACATCAGTTCAGTTGTTCCGCTTACAGGCTTCAACTTGGAATGTCACTGGATCCTTGGGAGTAGATCAAGCTCATATCAGATTAACTCATGTGACCTAGAAGAATTACAATATATAACTAGGCAACAAATTTTGAATTTGAAGTTTGATTCTTACTGGGGAAGTAACTTATTGATTTTGATGTGTTGATGTGGTATGTGTCTATATAGGGATTTACAACAAATTATTTTAAAAATTTTTAATGTTTTTTATTTCGAAACCGGATATTATTTTCGAATAGGCTTGCTTGTAGTTGACCCCCGACTTTTCGAAATGGATAAAACTGGTAACTGTAATCGTCTGTAATAGTTTTGTAATTTTTGTACATATGTACGTATAGGTTCGTGCACTGTTTTCTATAATCAACTTAAATTTCTTGAATCCATCGTTTGGATATGTACCTACCTGCATAACACCAATGCACCTACTCCTACATGGGTAGGATTTTGATTTTTGCTTATAAGATGTATCTGCACGCTACAGCACGGATATTTGTTATAAAAAAATTGCTAAAAACGATTAAAAAAACATTAAATAAGTTTAAATTTATTAAATAAAAACAGGTGCATCTGAAAATAATTCTAAAACTTGTACCAACGTTTAGGTCAAATGGTTTAGAAACGAATACCAACTTTTCCCAACTCGGAAGTCGGGGTGTGACAAAATCGTTTTTTTTTTTTTTTTTTTTTTTTTTTTTTTAATTTGGAATAATTATTTCAAATAGAAGGAAATGAAAAATCATTATAGAAATGTACAAAATTGGAAAATGTAGAATTGAAAATATTTTGTGTCAAAATTAGACAAATGATTGTCAACAGAATTGCATTTTAAGATTTTTCGTGCGTTGTATTCGGAGCGCCAACTTCCGTCAATTTTTTTTAAAGTGCTAGTAAAAACCAGGGATGTGACTCGGTATTAAATGGAACTGTTTGGCCCTTTTCAAATAATTTCGGGTCGACCCGAAATTGGTGCTAAACCGGCACTAAATTAATGTCGTCACTAAACTCGGTCCGAAATTATGTGGCCCCAAATAGGCACTAAACCGGTGCGAAATCGGCACGAAAATATTTCCGTCACTAAACTCGGTCCGAAATTGTCTGGCCCAAACTGGCCCCAAACCGGTACCCGAAATGGGACTTAATGGTGCGAAATTGGCACGAAAATATATCCGGCACTAAACTCGGTCCGAAATTATCTGGCCCTAAACTGGCACTAAATCAGCACAAAAATATTGAATCCCTTAATTAATAAAAGGTCAGGCCCAGTTAAAGTTAAAGTTGAACAGAAAATAACAAAAAATAATGGGGGATTCAAACACAAAAAAATTTTTTTTTTTTAAATAAGGGAGGTTCAAAAGATTTTTATTTTATTTAGCTGTTAAATTGTGTTTAAATAAGACTTTTATCTGCTTTGTATAATTTAAAACTAAGGCACTTTCTTGAGAATACACTTGTTAAAATTATATCATTTAGTCTTATAGAAATGAATTTTGGTCACTTTGAATGATTCTGCTAGATATTTACAAAAAGTGCCCACTCTTTTTTTTTTTGCATTTCGCACTCATTATCTACGCATGTTAACCAAAAGCAATTTTCAAACGATGTTTTTTGTTGCAATTTATAATTGGATAGGAAAATAAAAGTTACATATCTCTTAAACAGTTCTATATTTTACTAATTTAGTTTCGGGTCGACCCGAAACTAAACTCTATAATTTAATTTAATTTCGGGCTGGCCCGAAATTAAACTCTCAAAGTTAATTTAGTTTCGGGTCGACCCGAAAGTGCGTTCGACTGTCACGCTGGAGGTCTGGGTTCGCTTCCCAGCCTCGTCCACCTAAAAACTAAAAAACTTTTTTAGGGCTACTGCCTCTTGCGAGGAATTGACAAATCCTCCAAGAGTATCACTTGTCACGAATAAGTGCTTCTCGTCTAGCCGTTCGGATTCAGCATAAAATTGTAGGTCCCTTCTATTCCTATCGAAAGGCGCACACAAGAATGGTTGCGAGTTGTTAGTCACTAGGCCCTGGTTCTTCACGAGCCGTTGTGCCACCCAATTAATTTTTTGAAAACATTCAAAAAAATTATTTCAAATAGAAAGGAATACATATATAGGTGTGTTCAGGAAAAACAAGATTTCGGAAGGCCTCAGCAATCTCAGTTGCCTGAGCAGTATTCCTCATCAAAAAATCTCAGTTTGGCTGTCAAAATACTGAGGAAAAAAAATTTGTGGATTCGCTTGCTTTTGACGTAGCAAATTCTCCGATATCTCTCTTTCCTGAACGCGCCTATTTAAACTTTTTATTATTATTAAATCGCAGTTGTCAATTTAGATTAGAGAATGATTTTATTATAATCAAGTGTTCTCAAAGTTGAAGCTGTCTTTGTGGTGTGATGCGGGGGTAAGGGTGGGAATTTGACGCTGCGTCCT
Organism: Melangyna quadrimaculata; assembly: GCA_949320155.1. Classification (NCBI taxonomy): domain Eukaryota; kingdom Metazoa; phylum Arthropoda; class Insecta; order Diptera; family Syrphidae; genus Melangyna; species Melangyna quadrimaculata. Next base: position 146,203,923 of record OX439485.1, on the reverse strand, counting down.
CATAGAATTAAATAGCTTCGTCGCCGTTGATAGGAATAATTCCCTCGTCCAGTATTGCTGTTAAAACTGAACTTCAAACGGCAGAATACATTCGTTCAACTTGAACTACAGAATTATCTAAGTTCAAGGTTTAAACGAATACTTTGAAACCGAATCAAGCGCTGAACTTAAGTTTAAACTGAAGTTGGAATTTAGACTTACACTGTGCAAAACTGGTCATAAGAGGTACCTATTGTATGAATTTTAATATAGTTTTAAAAACCAATAAAGAATTATATAATAGGCCAATATATTTTTTTTTTTAATTTCTCTTTAAAAGGATTCTTGAAATTCTAGAAAAGGAATGCGTATACACCATAGTTTCCACAACAATTCAACTATAACAAGTTCAACTAAAGAGTACTTCATCTTTTTCTATATTATTGTACAAACAATTTATATAAGACATAATTAAGGCACGAAATTAGGCCCTAGGAAATAAGGTCCACGAAAACAATTCCCCAAAAAATGCACACAAAAAAGCATTTTAAATTCTCAAATTTTGCAGCATTATTTCATTTTTCGGGCCTTATTTAATTTTTTTTTTACTTGGAGCTTTATTTCACTATGGAAAAATTCCCAATGAAATAAACCACTTTAATACATTTTGGGGCTCAATTTATTTTATTTTTAACAAAATAAATTAAATAAATTTAATTGTAAGCATCGTATTGAAAATCATCAGCGACTAATAGAGTAACATTTACTGAAAATTAAAATTTTCGTTGAATGCTAAAAAAGACAAAGTTGTAAGGCATCTTCATTTATTTTTGATAAATCAACGACGGGATGACACGAACTTGATCTTATAGTTCAAGGCTAAGATTTGGTATAAAAGCATTGTACTTTACGCAAAAATATTGGGGCATATTCATAGTTATTTTAGACCTGGGTCCAAGTTAAACATAGCTTTGGTTGAATTTTCGGACGTTGATTCAATTTTTTTAAGGTTATCATTTCAAAATATTTGAAGCTATTTGTGTAGTATACCAAGTTAATTATCTTTTAAAATTATAAAACCAACAATTTGAAATTAAAGTTGGTCTGTATTCATTGAGCCAAAATTGTCTTAAACTTAAAAGTTAAACCTGGGTCTATCTGCGACTATGAATATGCCCCATTATGTATAATCGTCAAAACTAAAAACTGGCTGCAAACTGAAATGCAGTTTCTTGTGATCACTTTAGGATTTATAAACGTGCAGTTTCTATAAATTCTGAAAACTATTTCTCTTTGTATGGCAACTACCCGTTTAAGACAAGCTGGAAAAATAAATAAGAATTATGCCTTATTGCTGTGTATCAAATTTGAAGAAATTTATTCGCACGTTTTGACTTAAGCTCGACGTACCTATACATACGCACAGATTGAGGACGAACGTAATGACGAGAACAATCATTTCGAACTCCTACATCACGTCCCTTATTTTGGCGGACACTTTGTGGCGGAATCGAAAAAAGTTGATATCAGTTTTTGTAGCTTATTAAATGCTAATTTGTTGCTCAATCCAAAAATTTGTAGCTCGCTTAGTTTTTGAGTTATTGAAAATTCCGCTAAAATAAGTCTGAAGTTAGCGGACTAAATCCAAAATAATAAGATTTTTGAAATAAAATTGGTACCCAAATTTGTAGCTTTTTTAATGCTCTTAAGTTCTAAAAAAATAAATTCTGTAACTAAAATAGTTTTTTAATTATTCAAATTTCCGCTAAAATAAGTCTGAAGTTAGCGGACGAACATTCGAAAATGACAATTTTTTTGACGTCCAAAATTGTAGCTTTTTAAATGCTAATTTGTTACCCAAAAATAAAATTCTCATCTCTTAAGGGTAATTTTTTATTTGAATTTTAAGTTTAAAAGGTGCACTTCCGGTATGCTGAAGCTGGCGGACAAAATCTTAAAAAATTAGATTTTCAATTTTTTTCTTTTGCCAGAATTTGTAGCTTTTGAAATGCTGATTGCTGGCTCAAACCTCGAATTTGTAGCTCTAACGGTTTATTTAATATTTAAGTTTCCGCTGGCAAAAGTTAGCAAAAAAACGACCTTCTAAAATCTAAAAAAATGAAAAAAAATAATTTTTTTTTTGCCACAATTTGAAGCTTCTCTGAACTAGATCAACAGCGCAAACCACGATTTTGTAGCTCGCATGGTTTTTTTGTTATTCAAAATTCCGCTAAAATAAGATTTTAACGGTCAAAATTTAAAAAAATTTCGAATTTTTGAACTTTTTTTTTTACCAGAAATTGTAGCTTTCAAAATGTGAATTTGTTGCTCAAAAATTAATTTTGTAGCTTTAACTGGGGATTTTTTATTTGATTTTTAAGTTTGAAAAAGTGCACTTCCGGTACACTGAAGCTGGCGGACAAAATCTAAAAAAATGAGATTTTCAATTTTTTTCTTTTGCCAGAATTTGTAGCTTTTGAAATGCTGATTGCTGGCTCAAACCTCAAATTTGTAGCTCTAACGGTTTATTTAATATTTAAGTTTCCGCTGGCAAAAGTTAGCAAAAAAACGACCTTCTAAAATCTAAAAAAATGAAAAAAAATAATTTTTTTTTTTGCCACAATTTGAAGCTTCTCTGAACTAGATCAACAGCGCAAACCACGATTTTGTAGCTCGCATGGTTTTTTTGTTATTCAAAATTCCGCTAAAATAAGATTTTAACGGTCAAAATTTAAAAAAATTTCGAATTTTTGAACTTTTTTTTTTACCAGAAATTGTAGCTTTCAAAATGTGAATTTGTTGCTCAAAAATTAATTTTATATTTTTAACTGGGGATTTTTTATTTGATTTTTAAGTTTGAAAAAGTGCACTTCCGGTACACTGAAGCTGGCGGACAAAATCTAAAAAAATGAGATTTTCAATTTTTTTCTTTTGCCAGAATTTGTAGCTTTTGAAATGCTGATTGCTGGCTCAAACCTCAAATTTGTAGCTCTAACGGTTTATTTAATATTTAAGTTTCCGCTGGCAAAAGTTAGCAAAAAAACGACCTTCTAAAATCTAAAAAAATGAAAAAAAATAATTTTTTTTTTTGCCACAATTTGAAGCTTCTCTGAGCTAGATCAACAGCGCAAACCACGATTTTGTAGCTCGCATGGTTTTTTTGTTATTCAAAATTCCGCTAAAATAAGATTTTAACGGTCAAAATTTAAAAAAATTTCGAATTTTTGAACTTTTTTTTTTACCAGAAATTGTAGCTTTCAAAATGTGAATTTGTTGCTCAAAAATTAATTTTGTAGCTTTAACTGGGGATTTTTTATTTGATTTTTAAGTTTGAAAAAGTGCACTTCCGGTACACTGAAGCTGGCGGACAAAATCTAAAAAAATGAGATTTTCAATTTTTTTCTTTTGCCAGAATTTGTAGCTTTTGAAATGCTGATTGCTGGCTCAAACCTCAAATTTGTAGCTCTAACGGTTTATTTAATATTTAAGTTTCCGCTGGCAAAAGTTAGCAAAAAAACGACCTTCTAAAATCTAAAAAAATGAAAAAAAATAATTTTTTTTTTGCCACAATTTGAAGCTTCTCTGAACTAGATCAACTGCGCAAACCACGATTTTGTAGCTCGCATGGTTTTTTTGTTATTCAAAATTCCGCTAAAATAAGATTTTAACGGTCAAAATTAAAAAAAATTTCGAATTTTTGAACTTTTTTTTTACCAGAAATTGTAGCTTTCAAAATGTGAATTTGTTGCTCAAAAATTAATTTTGTAGCTTTAACTGGGGATTTTTTATTTGATTTTTAAGTTTGAAAAAGTGCACTTCCGGTACACTGAAGCTGGCGGACAAAATCTAAAAAAATGAGATTTTCAATTTTTTTCTTTTGCCAGAATTTGTAGGTTTTGAAATGCTTATTTGTTGCGCAAACCCCATATTTATAGCTACGCATAGTACATACTAAAGTTCAATTCATGGATTTTTTATGATTCCGTTGGTTTTTTGTCTAGACATGCTCAAAATTCATAAATATGCCATCTTTTATAACTAGTGGAGGCGGTTGTTTTTTAAAGATAAAAAACTTCTTGCATTTGCGCCGTAGAGTATATATAATGTAGAGTGCTCGTTTACATTTCAAAAACGTATTTCTCAAGATGGCAGCCAATGCGGAGGGCTTTCAATCCTGAAAACTCAATTTTATACTCGGACTAAACTCGCCTATACATCAAATGAAAAATATTTTGTTCTACCCAAAATGCAAGGTCTGTCCAAAATTTTGTAATATTTCATTCTTATAAAAGCAAATTTATGCAACTCGAAATACACTTTTTTCCGTGGATTCTAATAAAAAATTGAAAATGTCTAAATAAGATAGAAAAGAGACAGATATTTACTAAAGAAGAATCACAATTTGCCCCGTTCTGAAGCGCCGCCGCTGCAGTTCAAGTGCGGTATATCAGAAAAGTGTCGCGCAGTTCCACCTGGTGCGGTCTTACCTTAAAACTCAATTGGATAGTGTGGAAAGGCTTTTAGCTTAAGAATAATTTCCATGTAAAATACCACAACAAAATAAAACAGAATTACAAATCCTCCAAGAGTATCACCAGTCACGAATAAGTGCTTCTCGTCTAGCCGTTCGGATTCGGCATACAATTGTAGGTCCCTTCCATTCCTGTCAAAAGGTGCACACAGGAATGGTTGCGAGTTGTTACTCACTATTTGTATTTATTATTTTCATCAAGTGGGAGTGAGATGTGAATCTAAAGATGTCAAAAAAAAATTATAGTTGTCAGTCCAATTTGTAAACCATATTTTCAATGTAAAATTTTCTCGACTATTACCCCGTTTACACCCTTTAAGCAAGCGAGTCCGTTTTGTATCCGAAACTAGGTTCATAAACGGAACCAAAACCGGATCCAAAACGATTCTAAATGATATCAAATAACTATGACCCCATTCACACAAGGAAACTGAGTTGCCGGCGATTTTTAGTTTCTTGGCGAGAAGGGCGTAAAAGGAAGACAAAAAATTTCCCCTCACACCCTTCTCGCCTACAAATTAGCCAGTTTCTGGCAACTCAGTTTCCTTGTGTGAAAGCCGGCTATGGAAATTAGAATCACCACGGAGCCATTATGTGAATGTATTGTGAGAGAGAGCGAGTATTCCAATTCACCATACTCAGTAAAAACGGAGCCTAAATGGAATCCAAAACGGACCAACAAAAATGAATGAATCGAGGCATACCCAAATGTATTGTATTAAAAAGAAACTTCCCCATCTAGTCGAGTTTCTACATTGCATACAAGAAAAAAAAAAAAACAAACAGAATTTTGTTTATTTCAAGACTTCATTTTTATTTATAAATTATAAAAGGTACATTATATATTTCCACAACTTAACATATGCATATAATAAACAGTAAACTTTTATTTCAGATTGGTAATTTCTTAAAGTTTTCACAAGAAAAAAATATAAAAAAGAAATGGTCTTGGCCACGCTACCTACAAAACTGAACTAAATAAATAAAAAGTGATGGAAATTAAGACAAAATGACTGTACTCTCTCTTTTTCACCGTGTATAAAAAAATTCTCTCGATTCTTGTTCTTTTCTTGTTCTTTTTACATGCGTACACAGAAAATTTGTTAATGTGTGTGAGACAATCAGTTTTTTCGGATTCCCGAGTGGTTACATAGTGAACCGAGAAATTCGCGTCCGTGATTTAGCTTGAAGGGCAAGCAGTATCGAAAGCTCGAGTTGGATTAGGGTCGGATTTTAAACCCAAGTTTTTTATCACGTGAGTTGAGAGCCTCATTTGAAGTTGAGTTGATATGGTGTTGAGATTACAGTTGAAGGAATGGCTTCAATATATTCATTTCACACAGAACCTGTTAAAATTTAATAGATTTTAGTATATTCTTCGCATATTTATCAAAACAAATAAATAATTATACTCGCCCATGTGCAAAAACACTGTCATCAACACATCCTTCACATCGACTCTTCGATCCAGGCTTTTTATCAACCATTTCGACTTGACTCCGCTCCTGAATTGGAATCGAGTTGGTTGAAGCTCATTTCAACTCAACTCAGGTATACAAAGGGACCAAGCGAGCTTGAAGCTCGCTCGAATACCTCATGTAAATGGGGTATATAATAACAACAACTAAAGTCCCGGTCTACATTGAAAGATTTTTCCAGTGCCGATCTTTTGTTCGTAGGTGAAGGGAGTGAAAAGGAGTAGGGATCAAATCATTTTTAACACAAAACTCGAAACGATTTTTCCAGTCTGCTTGTGATCTCTTTCACCCTCTTTCCAGTTTTTTGTGTGTTCGGTGTGAGTGAATATCAATGAAAAATGAAAAGCACAGAAATGATTAAGTGAAGAAAAAATTTCATTGAAAAAATCGTTCTGTGTACATTTCACACGATTTATGGAAAAATCTTCGTGGAAAAATCGGGCAATGTAGATCGGGACAAAGCTGGCCATACACGATCGAGCTGAACAGCTCGGAGCCATTTGTTGGCCACGGTCCAAATTTTGGGTGCCATACACTGCCGATCCGAAAGAATTTTGGCAGTTTGGTTCTTGTCCAAACAAAAAACGTCAGCGGTCCGTTCAATGCAAAAGCACAAGTCGACTGAACTGAAGTTCTTATGATATAGTTACCCAATCAGAAACCAGGAAAATTCTAAAATACTGTGAATTTCGATCGCTTTCACACAAGGAAACTTAGTTGCCAGAAACTAGCTAGTTTGTTGACAAGAAAGGTGTGAGGGGACATTTTTTTCTTTCCCCTTACGCCCTTCTCGGCTACAAACTCCCAGTTTCCAGCAACTCAGTTTCCTTGTGTGAAAGCAGTTTTTGTGTTTTTTGTATTAAACATGACACAACTTGACAAAAAAGGGAATGAGACAGTTAGATGTTTTTGCTGAAAACTGTATTCTTCAATTTAATGAGATAGAGTGAGAAAGTGGGTTTTTATTATATAGTGACGGTGGAGCGATCAGAAAGTTGGAAGCAAAAAGATCTGCTTGGCTTGCTGCTTCCCCACATACGGTAGAGCCGAACATTGGTTCCGAGGGTCGTGTTCGTGGATTTTGGACTGGCTGAAAATCCAAATTGTTCGGCCGAGCCAAACGAAGCGATCTGAGTTTTCCCACTAACAGGCAATTTTGGTTCGGTTCCGGGCCGTTCGGCTTAACTGTCAAATTCCTTTGCTTGAATATGATGTGACATATGCCAACTCCACTGGCCATGAACGATGTCCATAATCTAAACTACAATCCAATCCACAATCAGATTTGTATGGATATGTCACTGCATGGACACGGATTTTTGCGACTCCATTGGATTTTTCCCGACATGTTCATATAGTCATGGCTATTGGAGGTGTCATTTGACAGGTCGCAAGCAACTTACAAGTAAGCAGTTACAATCTAAACAGGGTCTTAGTTTTGCAATGTTGACTACATTTACACCCCGACTCCACAGGCCATACAGATGCCCAACATCACAACCACAATTCAATCAACAAACAGTGCATTTTTACTCACTGGGCAAATCATGTCATGTCGTTCATTAGCCTTTCACAACTACTTCTATCTTTTACAACAAAATTCACTTAGTCCCGATCTACATTGCCCGATTTTTCCACGAAGATTTTTCCAGAAATCGTGTGAAATGTACACACAGAACGATTTTTTCCATAAGATTTTTTCCTTGTCTTCTTCATTTTTGTATTGCTGTGCTCTTCATGTTTCATTGAGATGCACTTACACCATCAAACGAACGGCACACTGACACCGAACACACACAAAAAAATGGAAAGAAGACGAGAGAGAACATAAACAGACTGGAAAAATCGTTCGAGTTTTGTGGTACAAACGATTTGATCCCTCCCTTTTCACTCCCTTCACCAACGAACAAAAGATCGGCACTGGAAAAATCGTTCAATGTAGACCGGGACTTACACATTCAAGAAAAACCAGAAAAAAACTCACACGCACATGAAACGTCATCTCATGACCAAGCTTTGAACAGCCCTCCATGTCTTGTTCAAAACGTTATTTTTTTCGACATGATGCTGCATGTACATGGATTTTTTGGACTCCATTGGATTTTTTTTAGACATGTTCATAGTCCGGCCATCGTTCATGGCCCGTGGAGGCGGACCGTAAGGATAGTTTGTGGAAAATTCCAATTTGCACTATCCCCCAGACTTCAGTTGCAAACAAGCAACAAAAACAATAGTTTGACAGATCTAGTTTAAGGAAAAACAAATAAACAATAGTTGTGTATTTATATTTGTTTGTATTGCATTATTTTCCCTGAAACTAGGTTTTGTATGCATTTTTATAAAGATATATGTATAACTATAGTTCCGCTGAAAGGCAAAATCGGTGGTATCCATGGGATCAAATATAAGTAAAATCGGTCAATGTAGAACGGGACTAACAAACCACATCTGTGTCGTGTGTTGTGTTGTAGAGTCGTGTGTCGCTGTCATTCCATATATTTTAAAGTATGCGTTTAAAACGCATACATCTTCCGAACTCATCAAGCATACTTTCACAAAACTTGTCCAAAAGCAATTTTCCGCAACTTGTAGGCAAATTCGGCTTATCCCGCAAACGTCAGTGGCAAGCGGGGCTAAAAAAGAATCACAACAGACAAAAAAAAGCTCTACATCAAGGGTAAGCAACAGCGTTATAACAAAAGTGTTACACTATTTTTAAATTTTATTTCGTTGTTACAAAAGGGGTATTCATGCAAAACGGGGAAAACCCATAGAAAGCTTATGAACCATAGTCTTTTATATCAGTAGAAATGTCAAAATTTTTATGGAAAAAGTAATTTGCAAAATATAGAATTTTATCTCACAAATTTGAAGCGAAAAGCGTACCTAATAACTAAACCGATCTGAAATCTTGAGCCCATATCTTAAATCTCCAACTTGATGGCTCCAGAAATGTGTTCGTCAGTTTTGTCGTTTTCGATTGAATTTCAGAACAGTACAACTCCTTTTTGATTCCAATCGAATTATTTTCTGTTGTTCCAAGACTAATTTGCGAAAAATTAAGTGTGTGTGTGTGAATTGTCTGATATTTATGTATATTTTCCATTTTCAGTCGAGTAAAATTAATTTGACAAGTTATCCGATGGAACAGAAAATAACTCCGAAAACATTACTCGGAACAGCCAATCGAATTATTTTGGAGTAAGTGGAGTCAAAAAGGAGTAACTCCGAACCTCCAACCGAAAATGTCATAAAAAACTAAAGTTAAAAAAGTATGATGGTAATGCTGGAATTACATGTATCTTCGTCTGCAAATATGAAGAAAAGTAGAGCAGGACAGATTTATGCCAAAATTCCGAGCGTGTGAAAAAGAACCTGCAAATATGAAGAAAAGTAGAGCGGGACAGTTGTATGCCAAAATTCCGAGCGTGTGAAAGAGAACCATCAAGAAGATGAACATGTTCGGCTTCATATCTGCATTATGGCACTTTCTATATTGTGGATTTACATGTATCTTCATCTGCAAAATGCAGAAAAGTAGAGAGTGAAAGAGAACCATCTAGAAGATAGACATGTTCGTCTTCATTTCTGCATTATGGCACTTTCCTATAATGCAGAAACGAAGTTCTTCTGCATTTTGATCCTTCTCTCTATCTAACAAATATACATTTTGTATTTGGCATCCCTTTTTTTGTGCAGAAACCAAATGCAGATACATGTAAATCCACCAATAATCTTCATGCACGATGGTTCTCTTTCACACGCTCGGAATTTCGGCATACAACTGTCCCGCTCTACTTTTCTTCATATTTGCAGGTTCTTTTTCACACGCTCGGAATTTTGGCATAAATCTGTCCTGCTCTACTTTTCTTCATATTTGCAGACGAAGATACATGTAATTCCAGCATTACCATCATACTTTTTTAACTTTAGTTTTTTATGACATTTTCGGTTGGAGGTTCGGAGTTACTCCTTTTTGACTCCACTTACTCCAAAATAATTCGATTGGCTGTTCCGAGTAATGTTTTCGGAGTTATTTTCTGTTCCATCGGATAAC